>CM060448.1:120895481-121476481 GCA_030545235.1 Helianthus tuberosus
AGCCTGCAACACATATTTGACCAGAAGGAATTAAACATGCGTTAGCGACGATGGGTTGAGTTGCTGAACGATTATGACTGTGAGATTAAGTACCGTCCTGGAAAGGCAAACGTTGTAGCAGACTCGCTAAGTCGAAAAGAAAGGGTTAAGACCCTAAGGGTTCGAGCATTGGAAATGACTATTCGAACGAACCTCACTGCACACATTCGTGATGCACAACAAGAAGCCCTTAAGATGGAGAATCGCAGAGCTGAATACCTCCGGGGTATGTTGAAATATATGATGCCGAATAAAGAGGGAACCTTGTACTTTAAGGGGCGTATTTGGGTTCCGCTCTATGGCAATATTCGAGAAGTCATCCTTGACGAAGCACACAAGTCGAGATACTCGATCATCCAGGATCGGACAAATGTATCAAGACTTAAAGGAATATTATTGGTGGCCGAGACTCAAGAGCGATGTTGCTATTTATGTTGGAAAGTGCCTAACCTGTGCTAAGGTTAAGGCTGAATATCAGAAACCGTCTGGCCTACTGCAACAACCAGAGATACCCATGTGGAAGTGGGAGCAAATCTCGATGGACTTCATAACAAAATTACCCAGGACCCCTAGAGGGCACGATATGATATGGGTGATAGTTGATCGATTAACGAAATCTGCGTATTTCCTACCAATCCGAGAGAAGGATAGCACTGGAAAGCTTGCGGGGATATACTTAAAGGAAATCGTGGCACGTCATGGAGTGCCTATCTCAATTATTTCAGACAGAGATGGATGTTTCGTCTCAAGAATCTGGCAATCTTTTCAGGAAGCCTTTGGATCTCAGTTAGATCTAAGCACGGCCTTCCATCCGCAAACAGACGGCCAGAGCGAACGAACCATACAAACATTAGAAGATATGCTTCGCGCATGTGTTATTGACCTAGGCAGCAGCTGGGATACTCATCTACCTTTAGTTGAGTTTTCCTACAATAACAGTTATCATACGAGCATAAAAGCCACACCGTTCGAAGCTCTATATGGCCGCAAGTGCCGATCGCCCTTATGTTGGGCAGACGCTGGAGACAAACGTATGGTTGGTCCTGAACTTGTGCAAGAGACAACCGAAAAGATCACGCAGATCCGAGAGCGCATTAAGGCGACTCGATATCGACAAAAGAGCTACGTTGATCGAAGACGAAAACCATTACAGTTCGAGGTGGGAGACAAAGTTTTGTTGAAGGTCTCACCTTGGAAGGGCGTAGTAAGATTTGGAAAACGTGGAAAGCTGAATCCACGATACATCGGACCATTCAAGATCTTAGAAAGAATTGGTACCGTGGCATACAAGTTGGAATTACCAGAAGAACTTAATGGAGTACATGATACGTTCCATGTATCCAACCTCAAAAAGAGTCCGACACAAGAAACAGTGATCATCCCTGCGGATGAAGTGCATATTGACGACACCCTCCGATTTACAGAACAACCCGTTGAGGTTACAGACTGGAAAGTCAACAAGACCAGGAGGAGCACTGTCAAACTTGTCAAAGTACGTTGGAACTCTAAGCACGAACCCGAGTACACGTGGGAACGTGAAGACCAGTTTAAAGAAAAGTACCCCCACCTGTTCAAGAAAACTCCTGCGAGAGATAGATCAGCCTGAATTTCGGGACGAAATTCTTTTAACGGGGGGAGACTGTGACTACTGGCACAAAACCGGTAATTTCCGTACAATTTAATTAATACTTGATGACTGCAATTATGTGCTTAAATGTCAACGTTGTCTGATTATATACTATACAAGTGAATTCATGCACGTTTTATACTACAAAAGAAATTGCTTTATGCATTAATGATAGAGTTGCGTCAGAAATACTAGTAAACTCACCGGTTGGACACATTGTGTCAACAATTCTGCAGAAAGCAGTCAGACAATAGAATTGGGGCCTAGGTGTAGGTCCAACGTCAAGAATACAATAAAACCCAAGAGTACATACAAGGGTTAACATATAGACTTTCCGGAAGCTAAAATACGCACTAAAAAGCACCCGAAACGCACTTTAAATGCTGAATTCTACATATTTCAGCAAAATTCAGCATTGTAACAAGATTGTACCATGCAAAAATATGACAAATTGATCCAGAATAATTTCCTAAGTGTCTGGAATTGAAAGTGTCACAAAAGAGTACTTAAAAGACACTAAACAGTGCAATTTGGCACTTTAACGAACCGGTATTTAACCGAACAACCGGACATTACCCGGAACATCAAAATATTAATAGAAGCATTGTTTAATTATTTCTTGGCTAGTTATGATCCCCGAACACCCTAACACCATTTAGTAACTAACACTTGTAACTAGATACTCGGATTTGAATTATGAACTAACTAATTGGTTAAAAATTACACTTAACCCCCCCCCCCCATGCTAGTAATCGGCCCAAGTGGCCCCCACCTAAGATTACCTTAAATCTTCTTTAAATCTTCCATGATCTCCTTGGGATTTGATTGGATTTGCATGTACTTGTGAAGACATAGTGACCAATGGATATTAGGACTATTAGGTTATAAGAACATGATTATCTTCGTCATTCTCACAACTCCACCAACTCACTCTCTCCTTCTCAAAAGCTCATGGCCGAAAACCCCTTCCCAACCATCACCATTTTCGATCAAACTTCATCCAATCCAAGGCTCTCTCAAGGTGTTACAAGGTGTCTAAGGAAGTGTGGAACTCTCGGATCATCAAGGACCTCTTCCGTTTGCTTTTATCCATTCGATTTTCACCATTGTTCTTCCCTAGCTTAAAGCTAGTAGTAAGATTCTTATTAACCTTGTTACTTCATATTTTTAGTGGTTAAAAGATGTAGTATGATGAAAATAACAAGAACACTAAAAGACATAAACTTGAATCTTGAAACATAAGATGAAGTATGATAAAGTCTTGTTGAAATGATGTTGTTTAGTGCATGAATGATATTTGCTTGTTGATTACTAGAGATATTGGTGTTGATCACTACATGGAGCTTGCTAGATTGTGATTGAACACATGATCTAGCAAGTTAGAGGTTGATTATGTGTTAACACAAGAAGATCATCCTCATACATAGACATGAACTTGAAAACAAAATGATTTCTTGAAAAGTAATAAACAAAGTGAGCTAGTAAACTTATAGATCTAAGACTTATGAATGGTTTTCCTAAAAGAACCAAGTCCAAAAGATGATTTTTAGAAGATCTTGGTTTTTACCTAAACTCACACCATTTTTGGTGATAAAAGAAGGGTAGAGACACTAGTGAAACAAGAAGATGTTACAAATAAACATTTTTGTAAAATATGATTTCAAGTTGTAAACACCAAATCCTTTCAAGAATGGGATTTACAAACAAATAACTATGTTTTTAAGGGTAACTAAACCTACTAAATAACATGGTAGGTTACTACAAGTTTTTACAAAAACTTCAAGTTCATGATGTAGTGTGATTTACATGATCTTGGCTTGTGGTAAGTCTTGATTGAGTTGTTGATGTTTGATGATGATTTAAAAGAAAATAAACACATGTTTTGAAAACATGGGAAACCTCCATTTTTAGGGGAAACTATGGCTAAAATTTTATAAATTTTGACACTTAGAAAAATATAAGTTTTTGAGAAACTTATTCCCTAAAAATGTATCTAAAAATATTTACCAAGGTTTCCCTAATTTTTGTGTTAAGAAATGATGATTTCTTCAAGATTAAAATTGATATTAAGTATGTATATTTTTGAGAAAAATATATATATTTATTGATCACCAAATTTTGTGCTAAGTGTATGTAGTATGTATTACATGTAATAGTGTATTAGGACTTGAAAATACACTAAATACTCCTAAGGAGTAAAAATACAAAGATACACATACAACATGCTTAGAAAAATACAAGAGAATATATTTATGAAAATATATTACTTGATAGAATAAATAACTTGGACAAGTTACGAACATGAAATGAAGTTTTTGGACAAGATACATAACTCGGGTGAAAAATACAAGATACTTATATTTATTCTTGAGAAAATAATATAAGTAAGATACATAGTTAAAAATATAAATTATTTTTAACACACAAAGAACAAATACATAAAAGATGGTGACTTGTACTTGTGCGATACAAGTCTAGTGACTAACGTTAATAAAACACGTTTAGGTCACGACGCTAGATAAGCAAAAACCGGTGAAGTTTACGGCGCAAGGAACGCAAAGTTGTGAGTTCATGCTCCCCCTTTTCTTTTAACTGTTTTCAGTTTTATAACTTCGGGGGCGAAGTACATGTTACTAAATGTTTACAGAAAAGTGAGATTATGTCCCCACTTTTAATCTTTACATACTTTTTAAACTTGGGGAAAATACATGAGTTATGGTATGATGGATACAACAACTAAGGAATGATACTTGAAATTGTGTCGCGAATAGGGTACCAGAAGCACCATTAATCGTGTACATACTAAGACCGCAGAATAAAAGGTTAGATCTAATGGGTTTTCGGGCAGCCACACTCTTGGTGATAACTAGTACCAAGCAGTGCTTTTGTGTCTCAGTCGTGAATCGACAACTAGAAAAATGCCTATGGTTTGGATGCTTCCTATGTCGTGTCACATGTTAATGGCCTTGCAACCCATTAACAACCTCGATACATACAGAAATACTTGATTTACACAAGATACATACCATGTTTTAATACAAAGTATACAAACGTTCAATACAAGAACTGTATGAATTCACACCAACATTATGTTGACGTTTTTCCAAAAACTCACATGTATTTCAGGTAACTAAAGTGGACGTGCGCACGGTCTTACTCTCGCTCGTGGATGATGTTTATGTTTATCATTAAATAAAGTTGTAAACTTTTCAGACAATATGTTGTCTCGTGATGTAAACACTTAAACTATGATTTCAGTTATGTAATGTTTTGCATTTGGAGTTATTTTTACGAGCATGTAGTATGTTTACCAATCGTATGCAATGAAAACCTTTCATGATCACACCTCGTGCTTCCGCCAAAGAAAGGGGTGTGACAATCACTCTCTGTTGATTTAACTTTAACAGGCCTTACACATCTTACTCTCAACGAATAAGAGGAACAAATCCCTTCTTGACTACATACGTCTCTCACAATCACCTTGTACCACACCTGAGCTTAGCCTTATGTACTGTCATGTTTCAGACTGCGAAGAACTAAGTCAAGGTATAATATTTGGTGAATATCAAGACCCAATATGTATCTCAGGTCAGAGGATACTATGATATTCTCCTTTACTCAATTTTACTTATGATCAATCACAAATGATTCCATGCAGTAACATTTGAGAGCGAGTCAGTCCAATATTTGTATCCCACAAATATCTATGAACCTTGGCAGCAACACTTTGCTCTATATTCATACCTAATGAACATCCACCAATCCAAGTTCATAATAGTCTTACATTCATATTTGTTCCCACAATTATGATCGACTACGGACATTTAGAATAAGCAACTTATTCATGGATTTAAACATGCTAAAATGGAACACAGCTCAAAATACCATAAATAGTTATAATAACAGTTGTTCCAATATCCAAATACAAAATAGATCAAATCCAATCACTAGAATATCGAAGTCCTAAGGCACAAGTATGACCCTTCATGCTTTGCCCGTTCAAGGAGCTTTGTGAGTGGATCCGCAATATTTTGATCAGTGTGAACTTTGCGAATACATATCTTTCCCTTTTTCAACTTCATCCCTTATATAGTTGAAACTCCGCTCAATGTGCCTAGTCTTTTGATGTACACGAGGTTCCTTGATTTGAGCAATCGCACCATCGTTATCACAAAGATCTCTAGGGGTCCTAAATGGTAGGGACTACCCCTAGATCGGCAATAATTCAAGTGGCAGATCCACATGAATCATCTCGATCAATGAAGCGGCGATGTATTCTGATTTTGTAGTGGACAATGCTACCCTGATTGTGATCGAGAACCATCTCGATCAGTTTGGAAACTCGTATCCATGTAACCCTTTACAGCGAATTCTGAAACTCGCATCCCTGTAACCCTTTACAACGAGTTCTTCTTCACCAGATCCATATATTAGAAATATATCCTTAGTCCTTCTAAGGTATTTCAATATATTTTTAACAGTCACCCAATGACCGTTAGTTGGATTTCGCTGGTATCTTCTCGTCATGCTTAAAGCGTATGACATGTCTGGTCTAGTGCATATCATTGCATACATTATGGATCCTATAGCAGATGCATATGGGATTCCTTTCATTCTTTCTTGCTCATCCTTTGAGTTTGGACATTGAAACGCTTTCAATATTGTCCTCTCTTGAATAGGTACCAAACCTTTCTTAGAGTTCTCTATCTTTAACCTTTTCAAGACTTTGTCAATGTATGCACTTTGGTTTAAACCTATAAAGCTCCTTGATCTATCCCTATAGATCTTTATTCCCAAAATATAGGCGACTTCACCAAGATCCTTAATGGAAAAACAACTTCCAAGCTAGGTTTTTGCACCTTCCATGGTTGAAATGTCATTTCCAAATAGTAGAATGTCATTGACATACAATACTAAGGAAGTGATGATGCTCCCACTAGCCTTTTTATACACACAAGCTTCATCGACGTTCTTGATGAATCCATATTCCCTAATCTCTTCATCAAGACAGTGATTCTGACCTCTAGATGCTTGTTTCAATCCATAGATTGATATCTTTAACTTGCATACTTTGTTAGGATGTTTTGGATCGACAAAACTTTCAGGCTGAACCATATAGACATCTTCCTCAAGATATCTATTAAGGAAAGCCATTTTGACATTGCCACACCCTGACTTTTGCGGAAGCGTGGTTATTGGTGCGACTTACTTAATACCATAGCATTCAATCATAACATTGCTATATGATAAAACCATAAGATGTTCATCCATATATTAAGTTTAGAAAATACCACATCATACTTGTCTGAAACGTTGACACCAAATTTTAAGTTACAACCACAACATGTTTAAATGAGTTCACGAAGACTCAACAAAAGACCTTAAGTAAAACCGAGTTTAGGAACATGTATCCCGTCCAGGAATAAGATACATCCCCTAAACCCTACGACCATGGATGACATCCTTTATTCATGACGCAGCTTGAAAACATGCACACACCTGCCAGATCCACTTAGTTCCCTGAAATACATGTAGTTTGAAAACATCAACAAAAGTTGAGCAAGTTCATGTGTTTGTATAAGTATGTATAAACCTTTGTAAACAGTGTATGTAAATCCCGATATGAAAGAAAATAAGGAAAAGATCACCAATGGTTTGCAAGGCCACTGATATATGTGACGGTGTAGGAAGACTCAAACCTAGCAAATTTGTACCGGGCTTCCGGCTGGAAGACATAGTCACCCTATGGGCCACCCTGGTCCTCATGGGTGTGGGCTCGCTACACCCAAATAGATCTATCACTCATGCCCCTCGGTCCTACAACGAGGATTGATGGTCTCAAGTATCCGCCTACCCATTCACATGATCTATGGTTCTTTCCTAGGCAATCATACCAATTGTATTTGTATGTAATCCTTTTGTGACATGTATTTCACCCCCGAAGTAAATAAACAAAATAGTTTAAAGAAAAAAGGGGACATGAACTCACAGTTTTGCGTCTTCTGAATCGTAACCCAAATCTCTTCAGCAAACACGACTACCTAAAACGTACTAATGTCTATTAGACGAACGGGCCGAGCCTTGCCTTTGTATTTACGTTTTTGAGTTACGTTTCTTTTAATATTATCCCAAGTTATAATTTCTTGTCAAAATAATAATTATTTCAACTTAAATTATATTTTTGAATTTTGGAATAATTGTTTAAACAATATTTTGTAACAATACTTCTCAAGTATTTATTTTCGTATTTCCTTCCAAAGGATGGGGGTATCTTATACATGTATTTTCGTATGCTTGTATTTGTAATTCCAAAATAATATATTTCCAAGTCTAACTTTAGAAAATATATTTAAACTTAATTTGTCCCAAAAATAATGTATTTCAAGAAAATATATATTTTTCCCAAAAACCATATATCTTCTAATTATTCTAGGAAAAATATATTTTTATTTCCCAAAAATAATATATTTTTCTCCTTGTCAAAATGTGATACAACTTTGTAATATTTACAAAAATCATATTTTCATTTCTTGTATCCAAAATAATATTTACCAAAAATATATATTTATAACGGTATTCTCCGGAATATTTTATGAGTTACGTTCTTGCGTTCGGTTTCACAATATTATGTGTGTAACTTATATATGTATTCCTTATGATTTTTGGTATTATTTTGGATTGTAAATTTCTTGGTATTTTGTTAAGTTATATTACTTTAAATCCTAAAATAATATAACTAATGCACAAAGTATACAAATAATCACACACAATGTGTCTTCTAAATATATATCCTTCAAATACATATTTAGTTATTTTTATTTACAAAAACCAACCTCCAATACTTTTATTTTTGTAACAAAATCTATGGCAAAGTTTTTGTTGAAAACCATAGTTAAAACTCACTTGTAACTATTTGTTTAGAAAATATTTTTCTAAGTGTTTGTATTTTTAGAAAATTTCGCCATAGTTTCCTCTAAAAATGGAGGTGTCCATTGTGACAACTCGAGTCTCCGACTTTCTTTTTTCGCATTTAGTGCACGTTGACTTTGACTGTGTAGTTGTTTGACTTGTTTAACTTGTAACTGTATACGTTATTTTATAATGAACGCATTGTGGTTGCATGATTTTGTGTTTGGCTGTATAACATGAAACACCTGTTGAAAACTTAAACTGTTAACACATAAAAGGACTCGACGAAACAGACAGGACTCGACGAAACAGACAGGACTCGACGAAACAGACAGGACCCGACGAAACAGACTGTTTCGTCATAAGCATCCCGACGAAACAGAAGTCTGTTTCGCCAAGCCCAGTTTCGCCAAGCCCATTAAGGGCCCAGAACGGTAATTCGTTCATATTAACGTGAACCGACTCCCTGTTTCACACTTTTAACAAAAATAGAAACCCTAGAACTCTCCACTCTGTGAAGGCGATAACCATCCTCAACCATCATCTTTCTCTCTCGAATCCTCCCTTGTTCATCCCGGATATCTCGGTTAGTGCGTGCTCGTCTAATCGGTTTCTTTGTCCCTTGATTTCTTTATACATATTGTGTTTATGCTTGATTTCTGGATTATAGGAGGGTATGTTGATGATACTCGGTTCTGAATGTTGTTTATATGGCCTGATTCTGAATACACATTAGTATCTTGATAGGAATCGATGATATGATGTTGTATGTTAATCTATATGTTGTACACATAACCTAGGGTTCGTGCTAGACGTTAAGAACTGTGATGCTTATGTTATGATGATGTTACGATGATTCTGCGTTGAATGATTTCTGTATGATTGAGGAATTGCTGTTTTACGGCTGTTAGGGTTTATGTGTTTTTCGCATCTGCTGTAACTGATGTCTGCGAAACTGAACTGTTCGACGAAACAGAACTCTCGGCGAAACAGAATGTGTTTCGCCAAGAGTAGTCGACGAATCAGAAGTTCTGTTTCGCCAGGGGACACCTCGACGAAACAGAATGTGTTTCGCCAATATTGTGATTCGTCACTATCTGTGTTTCGCCAACATGCGTGTTTCGCCGAATAGCTGATCTGTGCAGTAACTTGAGTTAATTCTGTTAAATGCTAACTGGAATATTTAACTGCTGTTAAGTGTAGCCATCTTGTATATGATTGTGATTACGTGCTACATGTTTATACGTGCATAATTTGGTCACAAACTGATTTCACATACGTGCATACTTTAGGACGCGATTGATTACTTGTGAGCATACACTTAGCATACCGAGCAAAACAAGGTGAGTTCACACCCTTACTAAGGCATGGGATTCCCAGGGTTTGGGGAATGGGATGGAAGGAATAAGGTTGAATAGATTCGTACATACACTGATACTAGACTACCATACCATTGTCCTCGGTTGTGAAGGACACATACGTAAAACCTACGTATACTTATGCTACTCGCTATGACTCGGTTGTGAAGGATACTCACATAAAACCTACGTGAACTTATACTCAATACTATCCTCGGTTGTGAAGGATACTCACGTAAAACCTACGTGAACTTATACTCAATATTATCCTCGGTTGTGAAGGATACTCACGTAAAACCTACGTGAACTTATACTCAATACTATCCTCGGTTGTGAAGGATACTCACGTAAAACCTACGTGAACTTATACTCAATACTATCCTCGGTTGTGAAGGATACTCACGTAAAACCTACGTGAACTTATACTCAATACTGTCCTCGGTTGTGAAGGACACTTACGTAAAGCCTACGCAAACTATGTACGTACTACTGTTCTCGGTTGTGAAGAACACTTATGGTTACAAATAGTCTAGTGTATATGCAACATGGGAAGCCCCCACTAATAGAACATACGATCGGCCTAGTAGCGCCACATGTTACGAAACAAACTTACAATTACGAACTTATTTACTGTGAACTCGCTCAACTAGTTGTTGATTCTCTGTTACATGCCTTGCAGGACCTTAGGTACATATGGAGCTTGCACAGGAAGGAGCAGGTCGTTGTGGGATACGGATCGTAGACGATATTTGAACTTATAACTTATGTTGGGTTTACATTAAATGCTTCCGCTGCACACTTGTTTATATTTGGTTATGGAAACACCTATCGTATTGTTGTATGACTTTTACTATTTTACTTATGTTCAATATGATTGGTGGCTTGATCCTGGTCATGTCACGCCTCCAAGCGGTGGTACTCCGCGGGTGGATTTTGGGGGTGTGACAGATTGGTATCAGAGCCATTGGTTATAGAGAACTCGGTTTTAATAAGGGGAAAACATTTTTATTAAAACCAGACTATAACCAGAACAGTGCTCTCAACGATCCACAACGACGCTTCGCTCCACGTGCAAGACTCAACATCATAGGTACTACTATTCATGTTACCTTACTACTTGCTAGAACTACATAGAACTTTGCTCGTGGTATGCTTAGATTACATTGCTCACTATTTGTTATTGCATGAGGATACTTGTGTGCTCACTCTCTTCGCACTATTCGCGAACCTCTCACCCACATGTTCTCCTTGATGTCAAGATCATGTGTGGACGCGTTAACCTAACTCAAGCCCAGTTGGCGGCTTCGATCACTGAACAAGTTACTGCAGCACTCGCAGCTGCCCAGGCAGGAGGTGTAACCTGCCATCACCACTTACTCTAGGATCCTTAGATCCTACTCTCGTAACTCAACACTTGTGCTTAATTTTGATTACTCTTACGCACACGACAAGTCAACACGCTCAGCCACCTGTGTGCACATACACGATTTTTATGGACTGTCGTCCTACTACTTTCAGCGACACTCGAATCGGCCTTCAAATGTGCGAATGACCTGAGGCTCGTAAGGTGAAATATGCCACTGATATTCTCGAAGGTACTGCGCAAACTTGGTGGAGCGCGCAAGTTACGATACTGGGGCTGGCGGCTGCTAATGCCACCCCATGGAATGATTTTAAGGAACTGATCAAACGTGAATACAGTAGTTATGATGTCATCCACAAGTTGGAAGTGGAGTTCTTTAACATGAAGATGACGGGAACAGAGATAGAAGTATTGAAACCAGACAACGTCAGGGCTGAAGCCCTATGCGGCTCAAGGCAACGCTTAGAACAGAAGGAAGATGGTGCTTACTACGTCACAGGACGCATTTGGGTCCCACTGTACGGCAACCTACGCGAGCTAGTAATGGATGAAGCTCATAAGTCTCGCTACTCAGTACATCCTGGTTCGGATAAGATGTACCACGACCTCAGAACTACATATTGGTGGCCTAGCATGAAGGCCCACATAGCCACATACGTTAGCAAATGCTTGACTTGTGCGAGAGTCAAGGCAGAATATCAGAAACCGTCAGGACCACTCCAACAACCTGAAATACTACAATGGAAATGGGAGCAAATTTCCATGGATTTTGTTACTGGCCTACCTAGATCTCAGCGCGGAAATGATACTATTTGGGTGATCGTAGATCGACTCACAAAGTCTGCTCACTTCTTAGCAATCAAAGAAACAGACAAGTTCTCTACCTTGGCAGACATTTACTTAAAAGAAGTGGTCTCGAGGCACGGAGTGCCCACCTCCATCATCTCTGATCGTGACGCACGTTTTACTTCAGAACTGTGGCAAGCAATGCACAAATCTTTTGGCTCTCGTTTAGACATGAGCACAGCTTATCACCCTCAGACAGATGGGCAGTCTGAGCGCACTATTCAAACTCTAGAAGACATGCTTCGGGCGTGCGTAATTGACTTTGGCAATGGTTGGGAGAAACATCTGCCACTCGTGGAATTTTCGTATAACAACAACTACCACACCAGCATTAAAGCTGCACCATTCGAGGCATTGTACGGGCGTAGGTGCCGGTCACCTCTCTGTTGGGCAGAGGTGGGGGAAAGTCAAATCACAGGTCCAGAAATGGTAGTTGATACTACTGAAAAGATTGCTCAAATACGACAACGCATGGCGGCAGCTCGTGACCGTCAGAAAGTATACGCTGATAAAGACAGGAAACTACTCGAATTCCAGGTTGGGGATCGAGCGCTACTTAAAGTTTCACCCTGGAAGGGTGTGGTTCGTTTTGGCAAACGCGGCAAACTCAATCCACGATACGTTGGACCTTTCGAAGTTATTGAGAAAATAGGCAAAGTGGCCTACAGACTGAACTTACCAGCTGAACTCAGTGCAGTTCACAACGTCTTTCACGTGTCGAATCTGAAGAAGTTTCTGTCAGATGAGACCCACGTAGTTCCTTTGAAGGAGCTCACTATCGACGAACGGTTGCATTTCGTCGAAGAACCAGTTGAAATCACGGACCGGGATGTTAAGGTCCTCAAGAACACCAGAATACCACTTGTTCGAGTTCGTTGGAACTCCCGTCGTGGCCCAGAGTTTACCTGGGAACGCGAAGACCAAATGGAACTCAAATATCCCCAGTTGTTCGAAAACAATGCAACTACTACTGAGGCTGAAGCTACTACAGAAGTTCGGGATGAAATCCCAACTCAACGGGGGGATGATGTGACGCCCCAGGAAAACCAGTAAACGATAACTTACCTAGCTTCCTCAGTAACCGCATGCTAAATTTCGGGACGAAATTTCTTTCAAGTTGGGGATAATGTGACAACTCGAGTCTCCGACTTTCTTTTTTCGCATTTAGTGCACGTTGACTTTGACTGTGTAGTTGTTTGACTTGTTTAACTTGTAACTGTATACGTTATTTTATAATGAACGCATTGTGGTTGCATGATTTTGTGTTTGGCTGTATAACATGAAACACCTGTTGAAAACTTAAACTGTTAACACATAAAAGGACTCGACGAAACAGACAGGACTCGACGAAACAGACAGGACTCGACGAAACAGACAGGACCCGACGAAACAGACTGTTTCGTCATAAGCATCCCGACGAAACAGAAGTCTGTTTCGCCAAGCCCAGTTTCGCCAAGCCCATTAAGGGCCCAGAACGGTAATTCGTTCATATTAACGTGAACCGACTCCCTGTTTCACACTTTTAACAAAAATAGAAACCCTAGAACTCTCCACTCTGTGAAGGCGATAACCATCCTCAACCATCATCTTTCTCTCTCGAATCCTCCCTTGTTCATCCCGGATATCTCGGTTAGTGCGTGCTCGTCTAATCGGTTTCTTTGTCCCTTGATTTCTTTATACATATTGTGTTTATGCTTGATTTCTGGATTATAGGAGGGTATGTTGATGATACTCGGTTCTGAATGTTGTTTATATGGCCTGATTCTGAATACACATTAGTATCTTGATAGGAATCGATGATATGATGTTGTATGTTAATCTATATGTTGTACACATAACCTAGGGTTCGTGCTAGACGTTAAGAACTGTGATGCTTATGTTATGATGATGTTACGATGATTCTGCGTTGAATGATTTCTGTATGATTGAGGAATTGCTGTTTTACGGCTGTTAGGGTTTATGTGTTTTTCGCATCTGCTGTAACTGATGTCTGCGAAACTGAACTGTTCGACGAAACAGAACTCTCGGCGAAACAGAATGTGTTTCGCCAAGAGTAGTCGACGAATCAGAAGTTCTGTTTCGCCAGGGGACACCTCGACGAAACAGAATGTGTTTCGCCAATATTGTGATTCGTCACTATCTGTGTTTCGCCAACATGCGTGTTTCGCCGAATAGCTGATCTGTGCAGTAACTTGAGTTAATTCTGTTAAATGCTAACTGGAATATTTAACTGCTGTTAAGTGTAGCCATCTTGTATATGATTGTGATTACGTGCTACATGTTTATACGTGCATAATTTGGTCACAAACTGATTTCACATACGTGCATACTTTAGGACGCGATTGATTACTTGTGAGCATACACTTAGCATACCGAGCAAAACAAGGTGAGTTCACACCCTTACTAAGGCATGGGATTCCCAGGGTTTGGGGAATGGGATGGAAGGAATAAGGTTGAATAGATTCGTACATACACTGATACTAGACTACCATACCATTGTCCTCGGTTGTGAAGGACACATACGTAAAACCTACGTATACTTATGCTACTCGCTATGACTCGGTTGTGAAGGATACTCACGTAAAACCTACGTGAACTTATACTCAATACTATCCTCGGTTGTGAAGGATACTCACGTAAAACCTACGTGAACTTATACTCAATACTATCCTCGGTTGTGAAGGATACTCACGTAAAACCTACGTGAACTTATACTCAATACTATCCTCGGTTGTGAAGGATACTCACGTAAAACCTACGTGAACTTATACTCAATACTATCCTCGGTTGTGAAGGATACTCACGTAAAACCTACGTGAACTTATACTCAATACTGTCCTCGGTTGTGAAGGACACTTACGTAAAGCCTACGCAAACTATGTACGTACTACTGTTCTCGGTTGTGAAGAACACTTATGGTTACAAATAGTCTAGTGTATATGCAACATGGGAAGCCCCCACTAATAGAACATACGATCGGCCTAGTAGCGCCACATGTTACGAAACAAACTTACAATTACGAACTTATTTACTGTGAACTCGCTCAACTAGTTGTTGATTCTCTGTTACATGCCTTGCAGGACCTTAGGTACATATGGAGCTTGCACAGGAAGGAGCAGGTCGTTGTGGGATACGGATCGTAGACGATATTTGAACTTATAACTTATGTTGGGTTTACATTAAATGCTTCCGCTGCACACTTGTTTATATTTGGTTATGGAAACACCTATCGTATTGTTGTATGACTTTTACTATTTTACTTATGTTCAATATGATTGGTGGCTTGATCCTGGTCATGTCACGCCTCCAAGCGGTGGTACTCCGCGGGTGGATTTTGGGGGTGTGACATCCATGCTATTAAATCATATCATTTTCTTTTCAAAAATCATCATAAACAATCAACAATCAATCTTCACTTATCAAGTGCTAAAACAAAGCTATCTACATAATGATCATGAACTTGAACTTTCATAAAAACTTGTAGTAACTTGGTAGTGTATTTAGTAGGTTTAGTTACCCTTTAAAGTGTGTTTATTTCTTTAAAAATCTCATTCTTGAAAGATTTGAGTGTTTACAACTTGTTAGATGATTTTTCCAAAAATCATTCTTTTGAATTTTTCTTGTAAACAAAGTGTTCTTATACTTGTTTCAACACTAGAAACATGATTAGTTCTTTTAAAACAATGTTTATGTAAATCTTTGTGATTTAGCTTGGTTTCTTTGGAAAACTATTTTAGAAATCATCCACTCACAAGACTTGTATTTTGTTTAAATCATCATCACATGAAAACAACTTTTATTATTCAAGTTCATGTAAACATAAGGCATGATGATCTTGGTCTTTCACAAGATCATCACATTAACTTACTAGATCATGTGTTTAATCACAATCTAGTAGGTTCCATATGATGTCTAACATCACTAACACTAGTAATCAATCAACAAGAAGCAAATAAACACAAATCAACAAGATTTCATATGTTAATAAGCTTATGTTAGAGATTTATGATTATGTCTTTTAGTGTTCATCATGTTTATCAATGTACATCTTCTTTTAACCAACAACATATGAAGTAACAAGAGTTCATAAGAGCCTTACTACTAGCTCTAAGGCTAGGGATGAACACAAGAGATGGTGGTGACAAATGTGGAGGATAATAGCAATCGGGAGAGGTCCTTCAAGATCCACAAGCTCCAAGCTTCCTTAATCACCTTCTTACACCTTAGGATGAACTTGGAATGAATGAACTTGAAATGGAAGTGATGGTGGTGGTGGTCCTTGCTCACAGCCGAGAGGGAGGGAGAGAGAGGAGGAGAGGTGTGGTGTGGTGTGATGAAGATGAAGTGAGCTCATGTATTCTTATAACCAAATTTAGCTATTACCCAATGGTTTATGTGTTCCCAAAGTACATGTCCAAATCTCTAATCAATCTTCATAAGATCAAGAAAATCTTAGTAAGATCAAGAGAAGATTTGGGGTAGGGCCACACCCTTGGTGACCGTAAACAAGAAGGGGGGGGTCTTGGTTGGGTTTAAATGATAAGTTAGATGATTAAGTTAGATTTCAAATGTAAAGTTTAGTGTTTATGTGTATGTTATGTTATTTGGTGTGTTAGGGTATTCGGGGATCATAACTAGCTCAGAAACATTAAAACAATGCTTCTAGTATAATTTTGGTGTTTCGGGTAGTGTCCGGTTGTTTGGTTAGATACTGGTTCGTTAAAGTGTCAAACTATTCCGTTCAGTTGTAGGATCGTGAGACGATTAAAACGAGTCTATCAGAAGAGTTCTCGGTCTAATCAGAGGCGGAATTCATTGATTAGACTTTGTAACAGCTTGATTCACTCTTAATTGTCTTGTTTTATTGATTTAACACGTTTACAGATCAAATGACACGTCGGCAGCACTTCGGTACCGGAATCATGAACGTTACAAATGAATCAGCACATCACCTATATATAGGTGTGGGTATTTCGCACGAAATGAGTAAATGCTATTTCGTGCGAAATAGCTAGGCTTATTTGGTATGAAATAGCTACTTGCTATTTCGTGCGAAAACACTTCACACTATACTTTCTCGTTTTGCATGCCCTGATCTTTCTAAACTATTACAAGACTCGATAAAAGACGAAGTCGACAGACATATGCACCAACAGACTCCCCTTGGATGTTGACGAAGTCTTCGGTGTCGAGTCTTCACAGTCTTCAGCCTTGATCAGTCTTCAGGCTTTTTCTAAATATTTGACAGTGTAAGTATCCTCAATCTTCTATCATCTCTTTATCAACTTCTACAGCTAACCTTCTCCTTGGATGTTCCAGAATCTGAATCTGGCTCTTAGGACCACATAATCCCCTTTTCTACCAAACTCCCCCTTGAGTTGTGCTGAGATCAAAGTATGGCTTTTATGTTCCAAGATCGTGACCTGGCTCACACTCTGCTCAGGTTCAGACACTAAAACCTACACAAATTTCTAATCACACAATAAATTTCACAAATTTAAAATTTGACAAATTTATACACTGTTTACCACTTGATGAATCCAGCTCAAAACATCAATTATTGATATAACAATTTTAATTTCTGATGACCACTTGTATGTATATCATTTTTTCTAAAAAATTTCTCCCAAACCATTTGTTCATAATGCTCAGCACTTGAAATTTTGAAAATCAGCTCTCCAACATCAGTTGTCGAAAATCTTTTTGTATTTTCAAAAAAAATTATGCTAAAACACACTTAAACTCTTTTTGGATTTTTGATCTAATAAAATGCAGTAAAGAAAATATTTACAGACAATATTTTTGTGAGTTCGTGTAAGAGGATCATATCAGTTTTTAAGACAAATCACCAACACCGTTAAGCTTTAAACATTTTAAGTTCTAAACTTTTCACTTAGATTGTCAGTATACTGATCCATTTAAATTTTCACACAAATTTTAACTGTTTCGAGATACGAGATTAATGTTTTAAGCACTTGAACTTATTCGCGTGTCCCACCTCAGAATATACTCCTGTATCCAGATCCCAATATTCAGTCTTACAGGTGAGTATACCTAGATGATATCTGTAAAGGGTTAAAATGCGAGGGCCATGAGAGCTCAGGCTATTGCTTCCGCAAAATCAGAGAGATGATGGCTTCGACTTTAGGTGTGTTCCCTTTACAGAATCTTTTCTTCAACAGCACATGATTAGCATTTTGCAATGTTTCATCATTTTTTATGCTGAGGGGGTTGCTATATTTCAAGCAAGCGAAAAGTATTATACGGGGACTAGGCCATTGCTTCCGCAAAATCAGAAGTCCCGGGATAATACCCCAGATATCACTAAGCATAAAGACCTAGTATCTCAGAAAGAGGGATCTTTCAAACAAGATTTCGGGGGTTACCCATATATCCGAGAGATGTTCCCCACGATATAAGGAAGTTTGAAATTTAGGTTTATATCTCGAATACAATTTACTAAATGTGCAAAAACCTGCTGGCACATCATCAGTGAGACCGTTTATCACATTTTATCTTTCCAATTCTTTAGCATGTTGTGATAGTCCACTGATTTACTATCATTTCCTCTTTTATACAAAACTCATTTTGAATTTATCATGTTTTTGCCTTTTTCAAATTTTCTAATGTTTTTGGATTTTCTGAAAATTCTTACTCCCCCTAAAATTCAAAATCATTAAAAAAAAATTGAAAACAAACTATATAAGTAAAGTAACAACTGATTTTCAAGCTTCAATTCGCCATCCACTTGGCATAAACAATCAGAACTCCCCCTGACAACAAACTATTTTCCCATTATGATTTCAAAACATTTAAGTTTGTTTAAATCAAAAATGGTTTTTCCGAAAAATAAGTTTTGTTGATTTTACCACTTGTAAAAACGGGGTTATCATCATTTTGTTTTTCAATCATTTGAATGATAGTTAAATCAAGTTCAACTTAATGACCTTGACCAACCACTTGTAGGTGAAAACCTTTCTCCAACCACTTGAAGGTTCACTTACCAACCATAACTACTTGAAAATTCAAAAAATAACAATTTTCAAGACAACCTACCACTTGTAAGTCGAAATATCACTTTCATGAATTTCTCAATAAGGATGCCGATTCCTGCTTCACAATTACCAACCTGGAAGCTCCGGCAAGTCAGAATTTCAGTTTGAAAATCCTGTCACCCAAGCCTGACCAGCCTTGGGTGATTTTAACTCACATCTATCCCACCATCTTTTTTATTTGTAAAATTCTTTTGCGCCCTTCACTTTTCCATCAACCATCTTTCCGAAAATATGTTTAACTTTTCCATTAAACACTTTTTCAGCATCAAATTCTTTCTTACCAGCAAAGAATTGATCTGAAATCTCAATCATTCCAATTTTTAATTTCAAATTATCTTTTGACAATGGTGGAAAGTTTTCATCGTTCAACTCCGGAATGGAATTCTCATTCTTTTTCTCAACAAATGACTCCTCTGATTTTATGGAATCAGATTCATTGTCAGAACTATTCTAAGATTTTACAACCCATCTTTGTTTATTCAAATCGACTTTTCTTTTGTAAAAACGTTTTGAAACATCACCAGTTTCGAAAGTCGAATTTTTGAACACTTTGAATTTTTCTGAGTTAGAAATAACTCCCTGTTTTGTATTGTTAGACATTTGACAGTTCCAAGCAATGTGTCCAACTTTTTGGCATTTGAAACAGGTTCTTCTTTCAATTCTTTTCTCAGATTCTTTCACCAGATTCTTCCTCTTTTCAGCGAAAAACTCTTGATTTGACTGTTTTCTGAACAGTTTCTCCTTCTCTTCCTCTGAACTTGTACCTGAAACAAATTTAGTTTTTGGTTTATAAATTTTCTCATTTTTATAATTTTCTGGGGAAATAAACCCTAAACCTTGCTTTTTGAAATTACCGTTACGGTTTGGTTTCTTTTGATAACCTGAACCAGAACTGTAACCCTTTTTCTTATTCAATCTCTGTTGAACTCTTGAAGTGTATTTTTTAGGTTTTTTAGAAAGATTTATATCTTTTATTTCAGAAATATTAATTTCTGTTAATTTGAAAACCTGTTTGATCATTTCATTTTTGACACTTCTTATTGGAAATTCTTCACTAGAATATAATTTGTCTGAATCATTCAAAGTATATGCCACTTTGATTGGTTCGTCATTCAAATTAGATTTTGATAACAAGAATTCTTTATTATAAACCCGTTTGACTGGAGAACTCGGACTCTTGTCTGACGAACTCGAACTTTCAGATTTAGACTCCGACTTTGACTCTTCATCCATATCCAACACCTGATCAACAACTTTCTTTAATAACTCAGACTCATGGTCAGTGTCAGACGCTGTGAATGTGACATCAATATTGTCTGGTAACTCATCAATGGTTTCAGACATTAACTTTATGTTGAGTGCCTTATTTAATCGCTCCTCATTTGGTTTTCTGTGAGAATAACGTTCATAGATTGGAGGCGGACACTTGTTATACTTGACACTTTGTTTCTTACCAGTATCCTCTTCCATCTTTTTATCTTGAAAAGCTTTAAGACCTGCAACAGTAGGATAAACTCGATCAATCAAATAATCACAAGTTGTATAACTCAACAACAATCTTTTGATTCTTTCACTTTCAATCTTTTCGAGTTCCAACTTCTGCTTCAGTTTTGCACAGTCTTCAATATACTCATTAATGACTTTCTGCTTCGTCATTAATGTTGAACTCATCATTGTCATAGCAGCATCAACTTCCAAATTTGTCTTGTTCAAACCATCAACTGTCTTGTTCAGCACATCATATGACTCTTTCACATACTTCACATCAGACAACAATTTTTCTTTCAGCTCTTCAACTTCACTAATCTTCTTGTCTTTCTCATCACAATGTTTACAAGATTCCAAACATTTCAGACAAGGTTTCGTGAATTCAACAATCTTTTCAACCTCGACAACTTTCTCAACTTCGACGAATTTTTCAACTTCAATGATTTTCTCAACTATTTTCTCTACTTCAACAATTTTCTCAACTACCTTCTTAATCATCGGTTCTTCATCAAAATCTATTTTTACTTCACACTCTTCATCTTCGACCTTTTCTGTCGAATTTTCTTTAGCTTTTGCTTTCTCAGCTTCCAATTTTGCCTTTAATTCAGCAATCCGTCTTGCTTCCAACTCTCTTCTCAATCTAGCAGCCTTCTTCTCATTCAGCATCTTAACTTTATCTGCAAAGAACAAATTAAAACTATCAGGATCCAAACCTTTTCTAGCTTTATTAAGATATTCTTCTTCATCATCGGTATCTGCATCACTTCCTAATTCTGGAAAAATCGGTATTCTTTTTGGACTAGATTTGACTTCTTCTTCTTCCAGAATTTTAGCAACAAGACCTGAACCAGGTGGAATGTATTTATCCCAGCTAAAACCCTCTGCAACCTTTTAATCATCTTGATTAACAAGATAAGCTTTTTTTCTTTTCAACATCAATGGCATGGGATGAAGATGGTTGTTGATCAATTTGATGAAAAATTGATTTTTGATAATAATCATTCTTTTCTTGTCTTCCGGTTGCTTCTTTATTTTTGCATTCTCGTTTAAAATGTCCCCTTTCTTTGCAACGAAAACACGTAACTTTTGATTTGTCAAACCCTATCGGAGATGCACTCATTTCACAAAAATCATCTCTACCAGTGATTTGTTGGAATTTTTCAGCTCTTCTTACTGCACTAGCTAAACACCATTTGATATCCATCAACTCAAGTTCTACAGCATCAATCTGATCATAATCCTCTTTTGTGAGCATTGGATTTCCAATTCTTCCAGCAACTAAGCTTTCATACGACTCTAACATAGCAACAAGTGATGCCATGTGTTGTTTAGCCATTTCTGGAGAGAGATTTTGACCATTTTGAATATTCAATGTGACATTGCATTGCAGATTTGTTGAATTCTGTCGTTAAGGACTTGGTGTTGTGAAATTCGGATCAAAATTTGAATACGAAGATGAATATCCACCACTCTGAGTAACTGTGCTACCATTTGATCCAGACGAACTGTCAGCACTGAAAGCAGTCTTAATCTTTGGACTTGGAGTAGTCTCAAATTTATTTCCTCTGTAGTATAAACTGACATCTTGTTGCGCATTTGGATTACTCATAATAGCAGTTTTCTGAATGTCCAGTTCATGTTCTTAAATTTTCTGAATAAATTTTGCCAAGTTCATACTTTCATATTTTCTCATGTGTTTTAAGATCAGCAAATATGTTCCCCAGTTTTGTTGTGGTAACGCATCATCATCATCTTTCTTTATTTCCAATCTTCCCATCTCCAAAACAAGATGACAATATCTATCAATAGTTGCTTTTGTTATCTCTCCTTCAAATGCAACAAACAGATCAAATGACTTTTTTAATAAAGCTTGTTTGTTCTTTATCATATCAGCACTTCCTTTAAACTTGTTAATCAACGCCAACCAGATTGATCTCGCAGTTCCTTGATGTTGTAGTAAAACATAGATGTCTTCTTTTACAAATTGTTGAAGAAGACTAATCATCAATTTTTCACTGGTGTACTTCAATTTTTCAGTCGTTGAAAAGTCACTAAAAGATTTTTCAAGCCCACGTTCATCCTTTGGTTTAGCATAATCCACTTCCAATGAACACCATGCATCAAATTTATAAGCTTGCACCCAGTTTTCAAAACGGTTTTGCCACCCTTTAAAATCCTCGATGTACATAAGCTTTGGAGGCTTTTGAGATGTTCCCGTTTCATTTTCAATTTCAATGGTTTCGACAGCAGAGATTGGGGTAGCTGAAGTGGTTGCAAACGCATTGTAAAACTCCTCTTCCATGTTTCGATAACCTATTACACAAATTCATGAAGTTCAAACAACAATGAAAGTTCACACGAAATAAGAACTCAAACGAAACGACTTGGTGCGAAATAACTTCTTCAAACGAAATGACTTCTGGTGCGAAATGCCCCTTTGGTGCGAAATGACCACTTTCAAGCGAAATAATCCTTTCAAACGAAATGACGTTTGATTTCGTACGAAATGATAATGATTTCGTACGAAATAGGTGATTTCGTATGAAATAACAAGAACTAAGGCTATTCCATGCGAAATGAAGATTCCAAGGTGTATTTTGTGCGAAATAAGGATCTGATTCAAACGAAATAAGCTATTTCGTACGAAATGCTGCTGATGTCACACTTTCGATCAGTTTTCAAGCGAAATAGACAAACTGAACAAGTTTTAGATCAATTTTAGGTCCAATTCTTTCAAGGATTGTTTAAACCAGTGTTTCGATTATAATGAGTGAAAATCAAGTCATTTTGACCGTTAAGTCTTGTTTAATTTTGAAAAGAAGGTGTAGAAGTCAGCTTTTTCAGCTGAAAATGTAAGAACTCTTCCTCCTGAGCTCTGATACCACTTGTAGGATCGTGAGACGATCAAAACGAGTCTATCAGAAGAGTTCTCGGTCTAATCAGAGGCGAAATTCATTGATTAGACTTTGTAACAGCTTGATTCACTCTTAATTGTCTTGTTTTATTGATTTAACACGTTTACAGATCAAATGACACGTCAGCAGCACTTCGGTACCGGAATCATGAACGTTACAAATGAATCAGCACATCACCTATATATAGGTGTGGGTATTTCGCATGAAATGAGTAAATGCTATTTCGTGCGAAATAGCTAGCCTTATTTCGTACGAAATAGCTACTTGCTATTTCGTGCGAAAACACTTCACACTATACTTTCTCGTTTTGCGTGCCCTGATCTTTCTAAACTATTACAAGACTCGATACAAGACGAAGTCGACAGACATATGCACCAACATTAGTGTTCTTTAAGTACCCTTTTGTGACACTTTTAATTCCCGACACTTAGGAAAGCATTCAGGACCATTTAGTCATATTTTTGCATGATACAAGCTTATTTAAATGCTGAATTTTGCTAATTTATGCATAATTCTGCACTTTATGTGGGTTTTAGGCACTTTCCAGCACTTAAACTATCACCTAGTGAAGCAGTTTTATGGCCCTTACTTTCCAACACACTATACTAGTGTGAAACTTAGTCTCTGGCCCATACAGGGTCTCAAAACATTGTTTGTCTATGTACTGACATCGTCAGCATTTTTCTGAGTTATCCGCTAACTGTGCTAGTTGTGCTTTGTTCATCGTTTATGTCACTAAAAGTTTGTATGTAAAGATGATGTGACAGTATGAAATGTGATGCACATGTAAGTATGATACAGTAATCAGAAAGCAATCATTTGTAATTCAGCACAGTCATTAAGCACTAATCATGGTTAATTAAATAGTACGGATACCTGTATTTTTTACGGTTGTCACATTCTCCCCCTGCTAAGAAAATTTCGTCCCGAAATTTTAGTTCTGCTACTAGCTGCAGGGGTCTTAGGGAACAAATGTGGGTATTTTGCTTTCATGCGATCCTCACGCTCCCAAGTGAACTCGGGGCCGTGACGCGCGTTCCAACGAACCTTGACGAGTTTGACACTACTCCTGCGTGTCTTGTTAACCTTCCAATCAGTAACCTCAACAGGTTCTTCAGTAAAGTGGAGTGTGTCGTCAATGTGAACTTCGTCGGCAGGAATGACAACTGTTTCTTGAGTTGGACTCTTTTTTCAGATTAGATACATGAAATGTATCATGAACGTCATTCAGTTCTGCGGGTAGATCCAACTTGTAAGCTACAAGACCAATCCTCTCCAGGATTTTGAACGGTCCATTGTATCGCGAATTCAACTTCCCACGCTTCCCAAAGCGTGCTACACCCTTCCAGGGTGAAACCTTTAATAAAACCATATCTCTCACTTCAAACTCCAAAGGTTTCCTCCTTTGGTCCGCATAACTCTTTTGTCGATCACGAGCCACCTTTATGCGCTCTCGGATCTGTGTAATCTTGTCTGTCGTCTCTTGAACCAATTCAGGACCAACAAGCTGTCTATCACCCGCGTCTGCCCAGCATAACGGTGATCGACATTTGCGTCCATAGAGAGCTTTAAATGGTGCAGCTTGGATGCTCGCATGGTAGCTGTTGTTGTACGAGAATTCTACCAAGGGTAAGTGAGTGTCCCAACTACCACCCAAATCCATCACGCAAGCTCGTAACTGTTGGACCGTTTTATGACCCTGAAAAGTCAGTCAAGGACGTTCATCTTCACGTATAAAGGCGGAATCAGTACACGCAAAGTTACACAACTTTTCCTATTCAATTCCTTCTCTTTTATTGCTTTCTGATACAAATTTGACAGAGTTTTGACACCTCAAGCATGAACACAGTCCGCTCCAACGTACATACATTGAATGATCAGGTTCGCTTATGAAGACTATATATAGTGCATGTGGTTTCGCTTATTCGGTCATGACACATAAGCGAACCTACCTAAAGACCCTATAAGCGAACCTACCTAAAGACCCTTTAAGCGAACCTCTAACCTATATGTACATACAAATGAAATAACATTCTAATCTATGTACACATAAACGAAATTACTTTACTAAACCATAATTTGACTTTTAAGCTCTAATCTTGACCTAATCTTGATATAAGACTTAATGTAGACAAAGTCAACAGACATTCCGTGCATCAACAGACTCCCCCTTGGATGTTGACGAAGTCTTCAGCTCCGAGTCTTCAGTCTTGGTCTTTTCTCCATCTCTGTCTTTTCATCATAAGCACTCTATCTTCACAGGTTTAGAATCACAACCTGACTCCATCTTCAAACTCCCTTTTGACTGTTGATCCAGACTCCCCCTTTCACAGACTCCCCTTCTCAATATGCTAGAATCTGAGATATCTGGTTCAAGCTTTGACATTTAGCTTCCGTTGGGAATAATGAAGTCCAAAACCTGTGTCTCAAACATCAATCATTACAAACTATCTTTTCAACAATAAATCACAAACTATCAGCTTTAGAAATCCACTCAAGTATTCAGATCCAAGTTAATGACCCTGATCACTTCATTAATCTACCAAGTTCAACTTAATGACCTCGGTTGATCATTTGACGAATCAAACTGATTTTAAAAACATTTTTTTTCAAACAATTTCTGAAAATAACAAGTATCAAGTTAATGAACTTGTTTTTGACTTTCCAATAAATCAAATTCCATCAAGATAAGCTCTCCTCATTCTTCAGTCCTGAATCTCCTGCATCTGCTTCAACATCTGAGAATCTAACAATCAACTCTCCACTTTGGTTTGTCGGAAAATAAAGCAGAAATAAAATCTTTTTGGATTTTATAAAGTGTTCTAAACTAAGAAATGAAATGCAGAAAACTTAAATTTCAGAAAGTAAACAAAGTAAACTATTTACAAACATATTTTTGGTTAAGCGTGTCAGGGAATCATATCAGCTATTCGACAAATCACAAGTACCGTTAAGCTGTGATTACATACTCAGAATTAAACAATTCACCTCGATTGTCGATATACTGATCCATCTTAAATTCTCACACAAATTTCAATTTATTCAGGATACGAATTAGATGTCTTATGAACTTAGCTCATTCATGTGTCCCACCTCTTGAATATACTCCCGTATCCAGAATCCCAGATATTCAGTCTTACAGGTGAGTATACCACAAATGATATCTGTCAGGGGTTATCATGCGAGGGCCGTGAGAGCTCAGGTCGATCTTTCGATACGCAGAGAGATGACGGCTTCGACTTTTCAGTGTATCCCCTTTAGAGGATCTTTTAGTTACAACAGCAGTGACTATCAATTTTATTGTTTCCATCAGCTTGCTGAGGGCGATGCTATGTTTCAAGCATTTGCAGAAAGTATTATTCGGGGACTAGGTCAGAACTTCCATTCAGCAGAAGTCCCGGAATAATACCCCAGATATCACTGAGTATAAAGACCTAGTATTTCAGAATATGGGACCTTTCAAACGAGATTTCAGGGGTTACCTATATATCCAAGTAGTGTTCCCCACAAATTTCGCAAGTTTGAAATTTTAGCTTTATATCCCGAATAAATCTACTAAATGTGCGAAAACCTATCGACACATCATCAGCGAGACTGTTTAACTCAATTAAACTTTACAAATCTTTAGCATACTGTAATAGTCTAGCCGATGTACTATCATTTTCCCTATTTACACAAGCTCTTTTCTGGTTTTATCATGTTTTTGTATTTTTACGTTTTTTACTGCTTTTGTATTTTCTAAAAAATATATCTATATACAAATATCTACTCCCCCTAAATACCAAAACAGGTAAAAAATCGACAAACCATTGCAGATTGTTTCTCGTCTTTATCCGCAACAGTACTCTCATCAACGCCCACAATTCCATCCGACACCGAAAGAAGCTTCATACCATTCAGTTTTAACAAATATTGAAACCGATTTTTATCAAAAGCTTTGGTATGTAAATCAGCTTTCTGTTCGTCAGTGTGGATTTTCTCAATTTGTATCAACTTTTTCTCAAAACAATCACGAATAAAGTAATGGCGAATTTCTATGTGTTTAGTTTTAACGTGATGTACTGGATTCTTTGTTATATTTGTTGCGGCCTCATTATCAACAAAAAGAGGTGTGTTAAGAAACTGCAAACCGTAGTCGCGCATCTGTTGCTGTATCCACAGGATCTGAGAGCAGCAACTGCTAGCAGAAACATACTCCGCTTCACATGTAGATAACGCCACAGACGTTTGTTTCTTACACAGCCAGGTAACCAATCTAGTACCAAAGAACTGGCATCCTGCAGTTGTTGATTTTGAATTGACTTTGCAGCATCCGAAATCCGAATCGGAATACCCTTCGAGCGTAAAATCGCCTTTCCTAGGATACCACAACCCCAATGAAGGAGTTCCTTTTAGGTAGCGCAATATCCTCTTCACAATGATCATATGCGATGCTCTCGGGTTAGATTGAAATCTTGCTGCAAGGCACGTTGGGTACATGATATCAGGACGTGAAGCAGTTAGGTACATCAAAGAACCTATCATGGATCGGTAAAACGTTTCATCAGCCCTGTCTCCGGTGAGATCTGGGTGAATCCCATGATTTGTTGCAAGTGGGGTAGCAGCTGGAGTAGAACTTGACATCCCAAATTTCTCTAGAATATCATGAACATACTTCGTTTGGTGAATGAAAATTCCCTCAGGAAGTTGTTCAACTTGTAAACCCAGAAAGAATTTCATCTCCCCCATTGATGACATTTCGAATTTTTGCTTCATCACTGATTCAAAATCTTTGCATAGATTTTCATTTGTCGACCCAAAAATTATATCGTCCACATAAATCTGAACTATCAGAAGATGACCTTCGACCTCTTTAGTGAAGAGAGTGGCATCCACTTTTCCACGAATGAACTTGTTGGCTAGTAGGTGTTGAGACAATGTCTCGTACCAGGCTCTCGGGGCCTGGTGTAAACCATACAGCACTTTGTCCAATAAGTAGACCTTGTTTTTGTGGATTGGGTCGATGAAGCCCGGTGGCTGTCCGACATAAACCTCCTCTTTGACCTTTCCATAAAGAAACACCGATTTTACATCTAACTGATATACTTTGAAGTACTTCCAAGATGCAAATGCAAGAAAAATTCTGATTGCCTCTAATCGTGCTACAGGAGCATAGACTTCTGTAAAATCAATCCCCTCATGTTGACTAAAGCCCTGAACAACGAGTCGAGCTTTGTTGCGAACCACAACTCCTATATCGTCTCTCTTGCACTTGAACACCCATTTGGTGTTAATCTTCCTCTGACCATCTGGTAAGTCCACTAACTTCCACACTCCCAACTTTTCGAATTGACTAAGTTCCTCCTGCATTGTATTGATCCAAGAGTCTTCAGTAAGTGCCTCTTTGTAAGTTCTTGGCTCAACCTACGAGATAAAACAACTCAATGAGAATTCAGTTTGCAAAGGAGCAACTTTTGTATAAAAACATGTAAGCCCTTTATCAATCTGTCTTCGAGTGCGAACGCCTGTCTGCAACTCTCCAATGATCAATTCCTCTGGATGATATGAAAAAGTTCGCGGCATCACTTCGCTTGGAACATCTACCTCACCTTCCAGATTAGTAACATTCTGATTTGCACCTTGTTCACTGACTTGGTTTATTTGACTTGAAATCTGAATTTGCTCCCCCTCAGAATCTGAATCACCATGATCAAAGACTGGCATGTTTTCAGCTTCTTGATTATCATTCTGAGCCGACTGATTATCCTGAGCAACTTCATTCTGTTGGACATCATCATGTTCACCAGCATTACTCGGACCTGCTTCATCATCATTTGAAGTTTCCCATGGTCTTCTAGAATACTCAGCTGGGAACCGTAGCTGTGACTCATATTCATGCAAAATATCCAACTCATCAAAGAAATCTTCATCATCCTCTGATTCTTCTCTCATGTTAAACGAATCCCACAGTTTATCATAATGATAACGCCATGAATCTCCAGGATTCTGTGGCGGCATAGTATAACCTTGACATTCAACATTTGCAGCTTCAACAATCCGCTTCTCACTTGGAACAAAGACACGTCACATCGGATTTGCATAACCAACAAATATTCCCTCAATGCACTTCGGACCAAACTTTCCAAAAGGCTCTATAACAGTACAGGGTGACCCGAACGGTTCTAGATACTTCAAATTCGGTTTACGGTTATTGATTAGCTCAAAACATGTTTTGTTGAATTTCTTGACAGTGAGAACCCTGTTGAGCGTATAGCATGCTGCGGAAACAGCTTCAGCCTAAAAATTTATCGGTAACTTTGAATCTGCGAGCATAGTTCTAGCCGTCTCGATTAGTGTCCGGTTTTTGCGTTCTGCGACTCCATTCTGCTGCGGAGTATACGGAGCACTAAACTCATGCAAAATACCTCTTTCATCACAAAATTCTTCCATCTTGTTGTTCTTGAACTCAGTACCATTGTCACTACGAATTTTTTTGATACGACTTTGGTACAAATTCTCAATTTTTCTGAACAACGCCATCAAACTGTCAAATGTTTCGTCTTTCGTCTTCAAGAAAGAAACCCACAAAAATATGGAATAATCATCAGTAACAACCAAAAAGTATTTGTCTCCTGTAATACTTTTGACATTCACAGGACCAAACAAATCCATGTGAAGTCTTTCCAGAGGTCTCGAAACTGAATTGACTTGCTTTGTAGGGTGTGACTTTTTCTTCTGCTTTCCTTTGATGCAGCTAATGCACTCCCCTTCCAGATGAAAACCTTTGATATTAACACCAAGAACCAAATCATTGTGTACCAAGTGATTCATCTTTCTAAGATGTATATGCCCCATCTTCCGGTGCCACAATCTCGATTCTTTCTTAGTTGCTCTAGAAACAAAACAATGTGCTTGACCAGTTGTTGTAGTTGCTACACTCATATCTAACACATATAAATCATTCACTCTAGGTGCCCGCATGATAATCCATTCTTCAGGTATTAAAAATCCTGGTTTCAAGATCAAACATTCTTTATCAGTGAAGTGAGTGGTATACATATTGTCACAAATCTGCGAGATACTCAGCAGATTGTTCTCCAGCTCAGTAATGTAGTTTACTCTCTCAAACGTAACGATCCCATTGGATAACGTTCCTTCACCGACAATTCTACCACCTTCATGTCCTGCAAATCCTACGTAACCACCATTGATATTTCTCACATCATACAGCAACGCCGTCTTTCCTGTCATATGTCGAGACGCTCCACTATCCATGATCCATCTTGAAATAGCTCTTGAAAGATCCTGCACATAATACAAACAATTTAAGAAAGATGCCGATTCATGCTTCACGATTACCAACTAGGAAGCTCCTGCAATTCAAACTGCTTAGTCAAACATGGTGTCCACCCAGGCCTCATCAGCCTTGGGTGTAACCTTGACTGTTTTAACTCTCGCAACTTGAATTTTGAAGTTTTCAGCCTTAATAGGTGGAAAATTCGCATCATAATCAATTTGAATTGACTCCTCAGAAGATTTCACCTTCTTCTCAGTTTTTGGTTTCCAAACTTGTTGAGATAATGCAACCCGTTTATAAAATTTGTCATTTTTAGTTACCAACTTCTTTACAGGTTCATTTTTCACTTTAGTGTTGTCATTTTTCAAACTCTTTTTCTCAACAACCATTGGTGCTTTACCCTTCACAACAACTTTCTTCATTTGTCTCTCAACAACTTCAGTCTTAGGCTTGGATTTTGTAACATCTGTGCTTGTAATCATTGTAAACAGTTCAGTTATCAATAAAACAATGTTATTTGATCCCAATGTTTGTTTGGTTGTGTTTTACATTTTTCATGTTTTGACTTTTGCTCAATTTCAAACTCTATATCGCTTTCTGGAGAGTTATACACAAACTGGTACGTAAACTTAATCAGTTTAATGCGACAAATACTCCGGAACTTCAACATATACTTAACATACCTTAAATAACCTTTACATAACTTAGAAATAAGTTTTAAAGGCTTTGGTATGGCAAAAACAAGTTAATTCGACTACAGGGACTAAACTTGACAAACTGCAAAAGTATGCCAATTTGAACTGTAACAGACATTCCAGAACATGACCATAAGTTAAACATACCATAAATATCCTTTACATAGCTTAGAAATAGGCTTTGAGGGGTTCGGTATGCTAAAATAAACTTTTGGGTCATTCAGGGACTAAAAGTGTCAAAAAGTGCACAAGTTTGCATTTTCGCGCATAACTTACGTTCTGAATACATCCGGACATCCAAAAATTTATGTAAGCATGACTATATTATGCTTTAGTGTTTGGCTTGCCAAAAATCCATTCGTCGCGTCATTTGGATCGTTTTTCGCGCTTATGCGCATTCCGTCGTAATTAAGCGAACATCGCGTTCGTACGGCCAAACGAACCAACCTCCGACATATTTTTGAGCATGTTTCATGTCCACAATGTTTAGGCATCATTTTAGGGCCTTAAAGTTGGCTTTACGGGCCTTAGAAGTGTCAGAAATGGCCTTAAACACATGCAGGGACTGAAACTGTCATTTCTGAAACATGTTGGCTGATCAGGCAGGCCAGGCGGCCCGCATTATACTTGTCCGATCCTGAAGCGGGCCGCGTCCGACTATCAGACCAGATTCAATGTTTTTAACAGCAGATTGCAGCTGTTTGATTCTCACCCACACATTCTCAATTGCTTAGTCAGCTGATAAGGATCATTTTTAGCTACCATAAGGTTCCGACACTTGTACGGATGCGATTAAAGCACGGTTTCCATGAAACGATCTTAACGGTGGACCGAAAACTATATATACCCCATCCCCATTGCTTCAAAACCACTAGAATTTTGATTTGAGAAACTCTAAGTTGAAACCATTGTTTCATACCTGAGATTCTTGAATCGAGATTAGCATTCGGGGACCCTTCGTAAGTATTCTTTCGTTCTTTTCTTTATTTTATTGCTTTTCGAGTCAGAAAGTCAAACTTTGTTTGACTTTCAGCGTTGACCAGCTTATGGTCAATGCGAAGTTCGTTTGAACTTCGCAACGTGATTGTAATCACGATGGTTATAGTCCCTTGGGACTATGCCTACTGATTACCACGTTGTCTAGGGTCATAGGGTAAGCGATCTAATAAATCGCTTATACCTTCGAACCCGACCCAGTTTGGTCGATCATTAGGATCCGACCAAATACATTAGGTGACCATAGTATATAGGGAATAACCTTCCGAGGTTATACCTTATGGTCACATCGTTTAAGTAGTTGTATGATAGGTAGTTTATATGCCTTAGGTAAATTACCAGAATACCCTTTTCATGTATAATTGGTAATTTAGCATATGTAACCTAAACTTTTGTCACATAACTGATTATGTAACATGTTTAGGCATATAACACTTGTCATAGGACTAGTTAGGCGGTCCGAACGCGTTTCACGCGAACGACGCGTTAAAGTAGCATAAGCTACCTAAACGGGTCGTAATGGGTCGTAAACAATTATGTTAGGTTTCATTTAGTATGTAGGCTTTGTTAAACCAAATGACACGAGTCTCTACACTCGTTTGGTTTACGAACCCTCATGCTACCCGATCTTCCGATTTAGGTCCGGTTTATTAACATAGTTACCTATATTAGGTGCCGTTTGATTCCGAGATCTCTATCATTATTTGATTGTCACTCCAGGACTACTGAGTAATATCAAGTGAGTACATAGACCCCTCTTTTACTGTTTTCCAAACTGTTTTGGGGTGGAACACATGTGCCTACTTGTTACTTTCATGCTTTCCTGTTTTCACATCATATACCTGCTATGTTCGTTAGTACATTATAGTACATGATTTCATTACATTTCATGCTAGGTGTGCCCATTGTGTGCATTACTTAGTACATTGTTTTACATTACATTTCATGCTAGGTGTGCCCATTGTGTGCATTACTTAGTACATCGTTTTACATTACATTTCATGCTAGGTGTGCCCATTGTGTGCATTACTTAGTACATCGTTTTACATTACATTTCACGCTACGTATGTTCATTTGATTACATACTTAGTGCATCGTTTTCACATGCTTACATTTTTGGTATGACATTTGGTTTGTTTACAATGGAACAATACATTCATTAACACCGATCATGCCGTTCGTTAGTAGGTAGTGGTACCATAGGAATTGACAACTCCCGTTCCGGACATCCTGGGTATGGGGATGAAAGGAATGACCGAATTCGATATACATAATTTAGATAAACCTTTAATTTGTTTAAGGGTTTATCGCCACAGTCTCAAGGCTTGGATGTATGCATTTTAACAATACTTCATAGATGTTTGTATCAGTAAAGCATGCATTTATTACACAAAACATAACTTTGATTTAAACTATGTTTTACTTCAATACCTTGTTTTTGTGCATTTTACATATGGTTTAGTTGATATATTTCGCTTACCATACATGACATTTTGGTTACATATTACATGATCTACATTGAACATAAACATTTTGACATTTATATACACATTTGGTGGTTTGCATTGGACATAGACATTTTGATATGGTTTACACAATAACACTTGACAATTGGTTTGTACATGAACAAGTTACATTGGTGGTTGTTTGGGTAAGTGATTTGAGTAACGAGGCATGTGTAATATGATACAAATATGGTGGATACGCCGCTGGTACTTCCTATATATAAGTGTTCGTATAATATTACATAGCGCAGCGTTATTTAAACCATTTCAGTATAGACATATTACATTTTATACAAATAACGTTTTACAAAACAGTTTATTGTATACAACTCATTTTACATGGTTATTCATTTAACCTTACATTTATTTATACATATCAACTGATCTTATCGTTTTTCAAATGATTTACAAGACAAAGCAAATTACAAGGTTTATGACTAAACATTTTCTCAAATACAAGTCATGAATCCTATTTTCACAAACCTATGTATCTCACAGGCATTTTTATGCTGACGTACCTATTTTCACATGTGTTTTCAGGAGCTTTTCCGTAGGATGTTGATCACGATACTAGGGCGGACCTGTGCCTTAGAGACTAAAAATGGAGATAGACTTGTTTAATTATGTTATAAACTTTTAAATTACTGTTTTGAGACAATGTAACACCTTTATTGATAAATAAAATATCACTTTGTATGCCATGGTTGTGAAACAATTTATTCTGTTACGACACGCCCCGGCGTTTCCGCCTCGATTTGTTGTTTTACGCGGTCGGGGTGTGACAGAAGAGTTGGTATCAGAGCCAATGGTTATAGGGAATTAGGTTATAAGTAATGCTTTGACCTAGACTATAACTTTTCTAGGACCCTAACACAAGTTATCTTGTGTTTAGATCTTAAAACATGTACATCACCTATCCTTAGGTGATTATCAAAACAAGAACCAAAATTTTTCCGAAACGATTTTTGAAAAACAATCATCTGTATTTGGATGATTGATTACTAGGTTTTGAACCCTCTGTTATATGGTTTTGAACCCCTTTGAGTTTTCAAAATCTCGTCAAAGTTTTGGGTTTTAAATAATGTGAACACGTGCAACTGGAAGGGTGAATGCCTGTATTCTGGGTTTTCTGTCTAGGCAAGCACTTCGTATATATCTCATCAGACGCGAGACCAGTTGTGCTTACCTGGGAATTCTTGGGATGAGTGTTCACTTATAGGCGAGCATGTCTTCGCAATACATTATTTTTGACCCATTTACTTTGATTAGTCACTGTGTGTCGTTTGTTTGCTTTGTGATACGGACGAATGACCACCATCTTTGTTTTTGTTGATTTTGTTTCATCTCATTCTCTTCATCCAATCATCTCACTCGTTTCCTTTCATGTTTTACTCTTTTCGAATGCCTCCTCGACGCGAGAACCAGATAGCAACTGCCGAACTGGCAGAAATTATTGCGCAGCAGATGGCTGCTCAGTTTCCCAACCTCTTTGCTCAATGGAACCAAGCCAACAACAACAACAATGTTCCATGCAAATACAAGGATTTTAACCAGGCTAAACCACTCAAGTTTAGTGGTTCTGAAGGAGCGACTGGGCTTCTTCAATGGTTCGAGAGCATTGAGAATACTTTCCGCCACGTGCAGTGTCCGGATAATCGCAAGGTCGAGTTTTCTTCGAGCGTGTTTCAGAAGAGGGCTCTCACATGGTGGAACGGGGTTATGAGAGACCGAGGTGCAGAAGTTGCTCTCGCACAGACATGGGCTGAACTTAGAGCCCTTATGATGAGGGAATTCTGTCCTCGTCATGAGCAACGAGCTTTGGAGAAGGAATTTGATGAGTTGAAGCAAGATAGTGGTGAGCACAGGGCTTATACTGATAGGTTTGAAGAGTTGAGTCTGCTTTGCCCGACAATGGTTACCCCACTCGACAAGGCTATCGAAAGATACATCGACGGCCTACCTGACTCAGTGCAAGACATCCTTACTGGTAGTAACCCTGCCACACTCCGTCAGGCTATCGAGTTATCAGCGACATTGACTGAGTCACAGATACGGAAGAATAAATTGCACAGGAAGGGTGACAAGGGCAAGAAACAGTCATCTGACAAGGAAGATAGCAAGAAAGGTCAAAACAAGAATGGAAAGAACTCTGGTTCTGCAAGAGGGTCAAGGAAGCGTAAGGCTTCCCAAAACTATGCTGTCACTGCCCAAGCTAACCAGGCAGCTCCCAACCAACCCGCACAGCCTCCAGCGAAGAAACCCTATTCAGGGAATGCACCTTTGTGCAATAGATGCAACAGTCACCATCAGCCGCAACATCAGTGCCGTTTCTGTACTAGCTGTGGGAAGTCAGGTCATCTTGCTAATGTTTTTCGGTTTGCTCAGAATCGCGCAGTTCAGAACCCGGCTCAACAAGTTGCTCAGCCTCCTGCTCAGCAACAGGGTCAAGCTGCACGACCATATTACCCACCGGGTGCTTGTTATAATTGTGGGGATCTGACCCACTACAGGAACCGGTGCCCAAGACTAGCCAACCAGAATCAGAATCAGAATCAGGCTCCGGCTCGGGGTCGAGCCTTTAACATGAATGCCCAAGAGGCGCAGGCGGACGATAATGTGGTGAACGGTACGTTCTTTATTAATAATCAGCCTGCATCTGTTCTTTTCGATTCTGGTGCCGATAAGAGTTTCGTGTCATTGTCTTTTGAGCGAATGCTTCGCGTGTCTAGAACGAAACTAGGAAAACCTTTGACAGTAGAAGTTGCTAGTGGTGAACCCATTGTTCTTGATTCTGTTCTACGCAACTGCCAGTTGAACCTTAACGACCATCTTTTTCCTATCAACCTCACGCCTATGCAACTTGGAAGCTTCGACGTCATTGTGGGAATGGATTGGTTATCCAAGCATCACGCAGAGGTAGTTTGTTTTGAGAAGATCGTTCGTGTGCCACTTACGACAGGCGAGATCCTACAGGTTCGTGGTGAGAAGCCTGCCGGTGGTCTCAAACTCATGTCTTGTTTTAAAGCTCGGAAATATCTGCGGAAGAACTATGTAGCCTTCTTAGCACATGTTACAGCAGATAAAGGCAAGGGTAAGTCTATTTCAGATATTCCTGTCGTTCGGGATTATTCTGAAGTATTCCCTGAAGATTTACCTGGTCTATCCCCAGCACGCCAAGTCGAGTTCCGCATTGATCTCGTACCTGGAGCAAATCTCATTGCCAGAGCTCCATATCGTCTTGCACCGTCTGAGATGCAAGAGTTGTCTAAGCAGCTTCAGGAGCTCTCTGACAAAGGTTTTATCCGTCCTAGCTTTTCACCTTTGGGTGCTCCCGTTCTTTTTGTCAAGAAGAAGGATGGATCTTTTAGGATGTGTATCGATTATCGTGAGCTTAACAAGCTTACCATCAAGAATCGATATCCCCTATCTCGCATAGGCGACCTCTTTGATCAGCTACAGGGCGCTTCATATTTTTCGAAGATTGATCTACGTTCTGGGTATCATCAACTTCGGGTGCATGAAGAAGACATTCCCAAGACAGCATTCCGCACTCGATATGGGCATTATGAGTTCACAGTCATGCCATTCGGTTTGACTAATGCTCCTGCTGTTTTCATGGACTTAATGAATAGGGTCTGCAAACCTTATTTGGATCAGTTCGTCATTGTTTTTATTGACGACATCTTGATTTACTCTAAGACGCGAGCTGATCACGAGCAGCATCTTCGTCTTACTCTGGAACTCCTGAAGAAAGAGCAACTTTTCGCCAAATTCTCCAAGTGCGAATTTTGGCTTAAAGAAGTTCAATTTTTGGGACATATTATCAACGAACGAGGTATTCAGGTAGATCCCTCCAAGATCAGTGCGATTAAGGATTGGGATACACCTTCTACTCCACTGAAGTTCGTTCTTTTCTTGGTCTAGCGGGTTATTACCGCCACTTCATTGAGAACTTCTCAAAGATTGTAGTTCCTCTAACTGCTCTAACTCAGAAGAACAAGCCCTTTGATTGGGGATTCAAGCAAGAGGAAGCTTTTCAACACTTGAAGCAGAAACTTTGTGATGCGCCTGTTCTATCATTACCTGAGGGTGATGATGACTTTGTCGTGTATTGTGATGCATCGAAATTGGGTCTTGGTTGTGTTCTGATGCAAAGGAACAAAGTCATAGCATATGCATCGAGGCAGTTGAAGATACATGAGAAGAACTACACCACTCATGATCTTGAGTTGGGTGCAGTTGTTTTCGCTCTCAAGATCTGGTTTTCACAGAGCATAAAAGTCTTCAGCATATCTTCAATCAGAAAGAACTCAACATGAGGCAACGACGTTGGGTTGAGCTCCTAAATGACTATGACTGCGAAATTCGCTACCATCCTGGTAAGGCAAATGTCGTAGCCGATGCATTGAGTCGTAAGGAACGTACTAAGCTTCATTGTGTACGTGTTCAATCTGTTATTCAAGCTCAATCCGATATCCAAGCCCGCATTTCTCAGGCTCAACAATCTTGTGTTTCACAAGGTTTGATGGATAAGGAATTTCCTTATCACATAACACCTGCTCTGGAACTGAAGGACAATGGATTATATTACTTCATGGACCGTTTGTGGGTCCCAAGCCAGGATGATCTTCATACCTTGCTTATGGATGAAGCCCATAAGTCTCGTTATTCTATTCATCCGGGCTCAGATAAGATGTATAAGGATCTTCGTATTCAGTATTGGTGGCCTGGTATGAAGAAAGACATTGCCTTATACGTATCAAAATGCCTTACTTGTCTTAAGGTTAAGGCTGAACATCAACGTCCTTCTGGTTTATTGGTGCAACCAGAGATCCCAGTTTGGAAATGGGAAAACATTACTATGGATCTCATTACTAAACTTCCACGCACAAAGAAAGGTCATGATGCCATCTGGGTAGTTGTTGATCGTCTTACTAAGTCAGCACATTTCTTGCCAATCCGTGAGGATTTTCCTGCTGACAGACTTGCTCAAATCTATGTGGATGAAATTGTAGCTCGACATGGTGTTCCGTTGAACATCATTTCTGACAGAGATGCTCGTTTCACTTCTCATTTTTGGAGAACCATGCAATCTGCTATGGGGACCCAACTTAATCTGAGCACAGCTTATCATCCGCAAACGGATGATCAATCTGAGAGAACAATCCAGACTCTGGAGGATATGCTTAGAGCTTGTGTGATCGATTTTGGTGGTAGCTGGGATTCACATCTTAAATTGATTGAATTCTCCTACAACAACAGTTATCACACCAGCATCAAAATGGCTCCTTTTGAGGCTCTCTATGGTCGAAAATGTCGTTCACCAGTCTGCTGGAATGAGATCGGCGATGTAACACCTGTGCCTCCACGGCCATCAAACAAATACCGAACCAATGAAATATTATATTTCATACTTGGGATTTGTAAAAATATGTGTATCATTTGCACATATCAATTTTTGTTCCATTCCAAACTCTAAATCGCTTTCTGGAAGGTTATACGCGCACCGATGCGTAAATATAACCAGTTTAATGCAACAAACCCTCCGTAATAGTGACATAGGCTTAACATACCTTAAATAACCTTTACATAACTTAGAAATAAGTTTTGAAGGCTTTGGTATAACAAAAACAAGCTAATTCGCTTACAGGGACTAAACTTGACAAACTGCGAAAGTATGCCAATTTGAACTGTAACGAACATTCTGGAACATGACCATAAGTTAAACATACCATAAATATCCTTTACATAGCTTAGAAATAGGCTTTGAGGGGTTCGGTATGCTAAAATAAACTTTTGGGTCATTCAGGGACTAAAAGTGTCAAAAAGTGCACAAGTTTGCATTTTCGCGCATAACTTACGTTCTGAATACATCCGGACATCCAAAAATTTATGTAAGCATGACTATATTATGCTTTAGTGTTTGGCTTGCCAAAAATCCATTCGTTGCGTCATTTGGATCGTTTTTCGCGCTTATGCGCATTCCACGTAATTAAGCGAACATCGCGTTCGTACGACCAAACGAACCAACACCCGGCATATTTTTGAGCATGTTTCATGTCCACAATGTTTAGGCAACATTTTAGGGCCTTAAAGTTGGCTTTACGGGCCTTAGAAGTGTCGGGAATGGCCTTAAACACGTGCAGGGACTGAAACTGTCATTTTTCAAACATGTTTGCTGATCAGAAGGGCCAGGCGGCCCGCATTGTGTTTGTCTGATCCTGAAGCGGGCCGCGTCCGCATATCAGACCAGATTCAATGTTGTTTTCAGCAAGTTGCAGCTGGTTGATCCACCACCACATGTTCTCACTTGCTTAGTCAGATGATAAGGACCATTTTTAGTCACCATAAGGTTCCAACACTTGTACGGTTGCGATTAAAGCACGGTTTCCATGAAACGATCTTAACGGTGGACCGAATACTATAAATACCCCACCCCCCATGCTTCAAAATCACAAGAACTTTGATTTAAGAAACTCTAAGTTGAAACTATTGTTTCATACCTGAGATTTTTGAATCGAAGTTAGCATTCGGGGACCCTTCGTAAGTATTCTTTCGTTCTTTTCCTTATTTTATTGCTTTAGAGTCAGAAAGTCAAACTTTGTTTGACTTTCAGCGTTGACCAGCTTATGGTTAATGCGAAGTTCGTTTGAACTTCGCAACGTGATTGTAATCACGATGGTTATAGTCCCTTGGGACTATGCCTACTGATTACCACGTTGTCTAGGGTCGTAGGGTAAGCGATCTGATCAATCGCTTATACCTTCGAACCCGACCCAGTTTGGTCGATCATTAGGATCCGACCAAATACATTAGGTGACCCTAGTATAGGGCATAACCTTCCGAGGTTATACCTTATGGTCACATCGTTTAAGTAGTTGTATGATAGGTAGTTTATATGCCTTAGGTAAATTACCAGAATACCCTTTTCATGTATAATTAGTAATTAAGCATATGTAACCTAAACTTTTGTCACGTAACTGATTATATAACATGTTTAGGCATATAATACTTGTCATAGGACTAGTTAGGCGGTCCGAACGCGTTTCACGCGAACGACGCGTTAAAGTAGCATAAGCTACCTAAACGGGTCGTAATGGGTCAAAAGCACTTAGGTTAGGTTTCATTTAGTATGTAGGCTTTGTTAAACCATATTACACGAGTTTCCATACTCGTTTGGTTTACGAAACCTCATTCTATCCGATCTTCCGATTTAGGTCCGGTTTATTAACATAGTTACCTATATTAGGTGCCGTTTGATTCCGTGATCTCTAGCATTGCTTGGTGGTTATCCTAGGACTTCTAAGCAATCTCAAGTGAGTACATAGACCCCTCTTTTACTGTTTTCCAAACTGTTTTGGGGTGGAACACATGTGCCTACTTGTTACTTTCATGCTTTCCATGCTTTCATATCATACGCTTGTTATGTTCATTAGTACATTATAGTACATGATTTCACCGTTTTACATTACATTTTATGCTATGTATGTCCATTGCGTGCATACTTAGTACATTGTTTTACATTTACATTTTATGCTATGTATGTCCATTGCGTGCATACTTAGTACATTGTTTTACATTTACATTTTATGCTATGTATGTCCATTGCGTGCATACTTAGTACATTGTTTTACATTTACATTTTATGCTATGTATGTCCATTGCGTGCATACTTAGTACATCGTTTTCACATGCTTACATTTTGTTATGACATTTGGTTTGTTTAACATGGAACAATACATTCATTAACATTAATTACGCCGTTCGTTAGTAGGTAGTGGTACCATAGGAATTGACAACTCCCGTTCCGGACATCCCAGGGAAAGGGGATGAAAGGAATGACCGAATTCGATATACATAATTTAGATAAACCTTTAAGTGGTTTAAGGGTTTATCGCCACAGTCTCAAGGCTTGGATGTATGCATTATAACAATACCGCAAAGATGTTCGTATCAGTATAGCATGCATTTCCACAGGACATAGCTTTGATTTAAACCAAGTTTTACTTCAATACTATGTTCTTGTGCATATGGTTTAGTTGATACATTTCACTAGCCATACATATCATTTTGGTTACATATTACATGATTTACATTGATCATGTATTTACACAAAACATAGCTTTGATTTAAACCAAGTTTTACTTCAATACTATGTTCTTGTGCATATGGTTTAGTTGATACATTTCACTAGCCATACATATCATTTTGGTTACACATTACATGGTTTACATTTGACACATAAACACTTTTGACATTGGTTATACATTACATGATTTACATTAGACATGAACAATTTACTTTGGTAGTTTGGTTTGAGTAAGTGATTAAGTAACGATGCGTGTGTAATATGATACAAGCATGATGGATACGCCGCTGGTACTTCCTATATATAAGTGTTTGTATGGTATTACATATCGTAGCGTTATTTGAATCATTTCAGTTTTTGACATATAACATTTTATACAAATAACATACTTTTCACAAGACATTGTTTTACAAAACAACTTATCTTTTACAAACTCATTTTACTTGGTTATTCATTTAACCATGCATTATTCTCTTATTTATACGTATCATCTGAACTTATTGTTTTTCAAATGATTTACAAAGACAAAGCAAATTACAAGGTTCATGACTAAACATTTTCTCAAACATAAGTCATGAAACCTATTTTCACAAAACCTATGTATCTCACAGGCATTTTTATGCTGACGTACCTATTTTCACATGTGTTTTCAGGAGCTGTTGCATAAGATGATCAAGATACACATAGGCAGACTTGGGCTTTAGTGACAATAAAAGATGCAAGACTAGTTAATTATATTGTATTTCTTTGTTTGTTAAGACATTGTAACACTTTTAATCAATAAAACGAAACTTAATTTTCCATGGTTGTGAAACATTAATTCTGTTACAACACTCCCCGATGTTTCCGCCACGTTTTGTATGTTCTACGTGGTCGGGGTGTGACAGAATAGATGGTATCAGAGCTCATGGTTATAGGGAATTAGGTTATTAATAATACTTTGACCTAGTCTATAACCTTTCTAGGACCTTAACGCGAGTTTACTTGCGTTTAGTCATAAAACAATACTGTCACCTATCCTTAGGCGACAACCACAACAAGAACATAAATTTCAAAACCGCTTTTAAAACTAATCATCTGTTCTAGGATGATTGATTACTAGGTTTTGAACCCTCTATTGTAAGGTTTTGAACTCTCTATTATATGGTTTTGAACCCCTTTGAGTTTTCAAAATCTCGTCAAGGTTTTGGGTTTTAAATAATGTGAACACGTGCAAACTGGAAGGGTGAATGCCTGTATTCTGGGTTTTCTGTCTACGCAAGCACTTCGTATACATCTCATCAGACGCGAGACCAGTTGTGCTTACCTGGGAATTCTTGGGATGAGTGTTCACTTATAGGCGAGTATGTCTTCGCGATACATTATTTTTGACCCATTTACTTTGATTTGTCACCATCTCATTTGTTTGCCTTAGGTAACAAACAAATGATCGCAATTTTCATTCGTTACCATTCTGTATTGATTATCCAATAAACCTTTCACTTGTTTCTTCCTATGTCTTTCATTTTCTTCTAGAATGTCTCTTCCTCTCAGCACTGGTCAAATGTCCGAGCAAACAGCTAAATTTGCCCAGCAAATAGGCGAAGTGATTCTGAAGTCTGTGGATCTAGGCATTGCCATGGCTCGTCTCAAAAATGAAGCCTCTCGTCTCGACAATGAAGCCACTCAAGAGTCACCAAAGAAAGCAGAAGTCAAGCCAGCACCAAAATCAAGGAAGCGTAAGGCTTCAAGGAAACCCGCAACGGTTACACCTAATCAAGCGGGACCTAGCCATGTGGCAAGGCCACCAGCTAGGAAGCCATACAATGGAACTTCACCCTTGTGCAACCAATGTAGCCTTCATCATCATGCTAATGTGAAGTGCCGCAATTGCCAAATTTGTGGACTTATAGGTCATACGGCAAGGGTGTGCCCAACTACAGCAGTACCAAATCAAACAGGACCCATCCGGGTGTCAACACCACCTGCTAAGAAGCAATACCATGGAACGGCTCCATTATGCAACAAATGTAAGGGGCATCACCTAGCTCACTTACAGTGTCATCGGTGTGTATCATGTGGAAGAGTTGGTCACCTGGCAAGTGTTTGTCGATGTAACCCGAACCAAGGTGGTCTAACTCAACCCCAAGTCAACCCAACTCAAGCTCGTTTTCCGCGTGGTACTTGCTACAACTGTGGCGATACGAGCCATTACAGGAACAACTGCCCGAAGATTGTCAGTGCAAATCCAACCCGTGGATGAGCAATTGGCTGAACAAAGGATGTTGCTGCCTTATGCCTTTGTTTCTTTTGTTTTCTTGTAATGTGAAACAATCTGTTTTATTCATAAATAAATTATTGTTCACAAAGTCTGATGTACAAGTATAGTTACATGTGTGTATGACTTTTCCTATGTTACCTACATCAAGGAACTATGTTCCTTACAAACTACTCTAGTGATTCTCTCTTTCAAATGATCGCTCATGATTCCTTCAAAAAAAAAAAATTTTAAGTACTCGTTTCATTCTAAGATACGAAGTACAGAAAATAAAGTGACATTATGAGTAATCATGCTTCAGCACATCTTTACCATTAAATCCTTGGTTAGGTAACCAAGGGTATTTTTCAAATCTCATACCCATTACGTTTTGATTTTTCAACATACACAGTACAAGTATTTCAAAACAATCTTCATGATTTCAAAACATTTCACATAGTTTGAAAACAATTTTTCTAGATACATTGTCTATGTTATTTCAAAAACATTGGCCATGTTATCAAAACCAACCTTTCTAATTTCAAAATATTTCATATAGTCTGAAGACAATATTAACACAATACATTTTCTTATCAAGTGCATGATTTCGAAAAGCATCATTCAAGTCTTTCAAAAACCTTATACATAATTTCAAAATTCATCTCGCATGATTTTAAAACATTTTTATAAATTTATTTACCTAGTACACCTACTTTATGATTTCAAAAGTATTATATATAAGGTTTCAAAAATGTTAAACACATTTTTCTTAAAAGAACCCCATGCATAGTTTTCAAAAATATTTTCCTCATACATTGACTTAACCTTCAAAATTCTGCTTCATATGTCGCCTTGACATATCAAGCATCTCAACTTCATAAGCCTTCTTATTTCATGTTTTGACTTAAGCACGTCCAGTGCAAGGTTTCAAAACATCTTCACTTCTAAAATCCATGTGGGATCTTTTTATCTTCACATTTAGATCCTTGTGGATGATTATCATTCAAATCAGAGTCCTTAATTGGATTCCTTATGCACCTGAATTCAAACATTTCGGTTCCTTATAATCGAAATCGAAATTCTCTTTTAAAAATCTTTCTATCTTTATAGATAGATTCTTGTAAATGTTTAAAGTGCCAAATGAAATCCACGAGATGGATTTCTATTGTACTTTAAATACATGTACTCTGTTAGCAGAACAAACTTCTAGTTAAACAATCTTTGTGGTTATATGACTATGTGTTTATGCATCTTGTGTTTTCTTTTATGCATTTTGTGTTTTTATACTCTGGATATTCGTTATCCAAATCCTTGCAGGATCTTTCATATCTTCATATGAGGGATTCGTAGCAGGATATTCAAAAGGTACTACCTTCAATCCTTAATGGGCTTCTATGTAATAGTTAAGACCCTTGGATTATATAGTACCACTCCATGATTCATAAGAGACCCTTTTAGTGGTCTAGTCTAAAAGATTGATTCACAATTTGGTTAAAGAACGACATCTAGTGACGTAGCTGAACAGACTCCTTGATAGTCTATTTAGATCATTTATTGATTTAATTAAAAGGACTCTATGGCGGTCTAGTCACACTCATCACAGGATTGTTCATTTGGTTTTCCCCTACACATTATAAAATAGACTGTGTGAACTGTGCAAGGAATTGTCTGATTATGGACGCGTACATAATTATGAAATTTAGTGCACAGAAACTCAGTAGGATTTGTTATGTGTAAGAACCGATAGCGACAACAATAACAAAATGAGAACGATGTAATAGAGGTACGGTGGACGCACCAATGACGCTTCATATACTTGTATATAAGTATCCCTCTTACATTGCAATCATGATGTTATTAAAGGTTACTAGAAGTTCAGAACCCTAACCAATGTTGTTCGATCTTTTCAACTTCATGTTTTAAACTCTCACAAGTTTCCTCTAAATAAATTTCGGGACGAAATTTCCTAAAGTAGGGGAGACTGTAACACCTGTGCCTCCACGGCCATCAAACAAATACCGAACCAATGAAATATTATATTTCATACTTGGGATTTGTAAAAATATGTGTATCATTTGCACATATCAATTTTTGTTCCATTCCAAACTCTAAATCGCTTTCTGGAAGGTTATACGCGCACCGATGCGTAAATATAACCAGTTTAATGCAACAAACCCTCCGGAATAGTGAAATAGGCTTAACATACCTTAAATAACCTTTACATAACTTAGAAATAAGTTTTGAAGGCTTTGGTATGACAAAAACAAGCTAATTCGCTTACAGGGACTAAACTTGACAAACTGCGAAAGTATGCCAATTTGAACTGTAACGAACATTCCGGAACATGACCATAAGTTAAACATACCATAAATATCCTTTACATAGCTTAGAAATAGGCTTTGAGGGGTTCGGTATGCTAAAATAAACTTTTGGGTCATTCAGGGACTAAAAGTGTCAAAAAGTGCACAAGTTTGCATTTTCGCGCATAACTTACGTTCTGAATACATCCGGACATCCAAAAATTTATGTAAGCATGACTATATTATGCTTTAGTGTTTGGCTTGCCAAAAATCCATTCGTTGCGTCATTTGGATCGTTTTTCGCGCTTATGCGCATTCCACGTAATTAAGCGAACATCGCGTTCGTACGACCAAACGAACCAACACCCGGCATATTTTTGAGCATGTTTCATGTCCACAATGTTTAGGCAACATTTTAGGGCCTTAAAGTTGGCTTTACGGGCCTTAGAAGTGTCGGGAATGGCCTTAAACACGTGCAGGGACTGAAACTGTCATTTTTCAAACATGTTTGCTGATCAGAAGGGCCAGGCGGCCCGCATTGTGTTTGTCTGATCCTGAAGCGGGCCGCGTCCGCATATCAGACCAGATTCAATGTTGTTTTCAGCAAGTTGCAGCTGGTTGATCCACCACCACATGTTCTCACTTGCTTAGTCAGATGATAAGGACCATTTTTAGTCACCATAAGGTTCCAACACTTGTACGGTTGCGATTAAAGCACGGTTTCCATGAAACGATCTTAACGGTGGACCGAATACTATAAATACCCCACCCCCCATGCTTCAAAATCACAAGAACTTTGATTTGAGAAACTCTAAGTTGAAACTATTGTTTCATACCTGAGATTTTTGAATCGAAGTTAGCATTCGGGGACCCTTCGTAAGTATTCTTTCGTTCTTTTCCTTATTTTATTGCTTTAGAGTCAGAAAGTCAAACTTTGTTTGACTTTCAGCGTTGACCAGCTTATGGTCAATGCGAAGTTCGTTTGAACTTCGCAACGTGATTGTAATCACGATGGTTATAGTCCCTTGGGACTATGCCTACTGATTACCACGTTGTCTAGGGTCGTAGGGTAAGCGATCTGATCAATCGCTTATACCTTCGAACCCGACCCAGTTTGGTCGATCATTAGGATCCGACCAAATACATTAGGTGACCCTAGTATAGGGCATAACCTTCCGAGGTTATACCTTATGGTCACATCGTTTAAGTAGTTGTATGATAGGTAGTTTATATGCCTTAGGTAAATTACCAGAATACCCTTTTCATGTATAATTAGTAATTAAGCATATGTAACCTAAACTTTTGTCACGTAACTGATTATATAACATGTTTAGGCATATAATACTTGTCATAGGACTAGTTAGGCGGTCCGAACGCGTTTCACGCGAATGACGCGTTAAAGTAGCATAAGCTACCTAAACGGGTCGTAATGGGTCAAAAGCACTTAGGTTAGGTTTCATTTAGTATGTAGGCTTTGTTAAACCATATTACACGAGTTTCCATACTCGTTTGGTTTACGAAACCTCATTCTATCCGATCTTCCGATTTAGGTCCGGTTTATTAACATAGTTACCTATATTAGGTGCCGTTTGATTCCGTGATCTCTAGCATTGCTTGGTGGTTATCCTAGGACTTCTAAGCAATCTCAAGTGAGTACATAGACCCCTCTTTTACTGTTTTCCAAACTGTTTTGGGGTGGAACACATGTGCCTACTTGTTACTTTCATGTTTTCCATGCTTTCATATCATACGCTTGTTATGTTCATTAGTACATTATAGTACATGATTTCACCGTTTTACATTACATTTTATGCTATGTATGTCCATTGCGTGCATACTTAGTACATTGTTTTACATTTACATTTTATGCTATGTATGTCCATTGCGTGCATACTTAGTACATTGTTTTACATTTACATTTTATGCTATGTATGTCCATTGCGTGCATACTTAGTACATTGTTTTACATTTACATTTTATGCTATGTATGTCCATTGCGTGCATACTTAGTACATCGTTTTCACATGCTTACATTTTGTTATGACATTTGGTTTGTTTAACATGGAACAATACATTCATTAACATTAATTACGCCGTTCGTTAGTAGGTAGTGGTACCATAGGAATTGACAACTCCCGTTCCGGACATCCCAGGGAAAGGGGATGAAAGGAATGACCGAATTCGATATACATAATTTAGATAAACCTTTAAGTGGTTTAAGGGTTTATCGCCACAGTCTCAAGGCTTGGATGTATGCATTATAACAATACCGCAAAGATGTTCGTATCAGTATAGCATGCATTTCCACAGGACATAGCTTTGATTTAAACCAAGTTTTACTTCAATACTATGTTCTTGTGCATATGGTTTAGTTGATACATTTCACTAGCCATACATATCATTTTGGTTACATATTACATGATTTACATTGATCATGTATTTACACAAAACATAGCTTTGATTTAAACCAAGTTTTACTTCAATACTATGTTCTTGTGCATATGGTTTAGTTGATACATTTCACTAGCCATACATATCATTTTGGTTACACATTACATGGTTTACATTTGACACATAAACACTTTTGACATTGGTTATACATTACATGATTTACATTAGACATGAACAATTTACTTTGGTAGTTTGGTTTGAGTAAGTGATTAAGTAACGATGCGTGTGTAATATGATACAAGCATGGTGGATACGCCGCTGGTACTTCCTATATATAAGTGTTTGTATGGTATTACATATCGTAGCGTTATTTGAATCATTTCAGTTTTTGACATATAACATTTTATACAAATAACATACTTTTCACAAGACATTGTTTTACAAAACAACTTATCTTTTACAAACTCATTTTACTTGGTTATTCATTTAACCATGCATTATTCTCTTATTTATACGTATCATCTGAACTTATTGTTTTTCAAATGATTTACAAAGACAAAGCAAATTACAAGGTTCATGACTAAACATTTTCTCAAACATAAGTCATGAAACCTATTTTCACAAAACCTATGTATCTCACAGGCATTTTTATGCTGACGTACCTATTTTCACATGTGTTTTCAGGAGCTGTTGCATAAGATGATCAAGATACACATAGGCAGACTTAGGCTTTAGTGACAATAAAAGATGCAAGACTAGTTAATTATGTTGTATTTCTTTGTTTGTTAAGACATTGTAACACTTTTAATCAATAAAACGAAACTTAATTTTCCATGGTTGTGAAACATTAATTCTGTTACAACACTCCCCGATGTTTCCGCCACGTTTTGTATGTTCTACGTGGTCGGGGTGTGACAGGCGAGGCTCAACTTACTGGACCTGCCCTCATTTTAGAGACAACTGACAAGGTCAAGAAAGTTCGCGATAACCTTCAGACAGCTATGAGCCGTCAAAAGAGTTACGCGGATCCAAAATGCAACCCCTTGGAATTTCAAGTCGGTGATCGAGTATTACTTAAGGTCTCACCTTGGAAAGGTGTGATCAGATTTGGAAAGAAAGGAAAACTTGCACCTAGATATGTTGGACCATTCAAGATCGTCGAAAGAATCGGCAAGGTAGCCTACAGACTTGAGTTACCTCCGGAACTTGGAAATGTTCATCCAACTTTTCACGTATCCAATCTCAAGAGGTGTTTAGCTGATGAGAACCTCCACATACCGCTTGACGAAATTCGTGTTGGCAAAACACTGAAATTTGTTGAGAAGCCAGTGGAAATCATGGAACGTGAAGTCAAGTGGCTTAAACGCAAGCGCATTTCTTTGGTCAAAGTTCGCTGGGAAGCTAAACGTGGACCTGAGTTTACTTGGGAACGCGAAGATCAAATGAAGGCGAAATATCCACATCTTTTTCCACGATTTTCCTCTAAATAAATTTCGGGACGAAATTTCCACAAGTAGGGGAGACTGTAACATCTGTGCTTGTAATCATTGTAAACAGTTCAGTTATCAATAAAACAATGTTATTTGATCCCAATGTTTGTTTGGTTGTGTTTTACATTTTTCATGTTTTGACTTTTGCTCAATTTCAAACTCTATATCGCTTTCTGGAGAGTTATACGCAAGCTGGTACGTAAACGTAATCAGTTTAATGCGACAAATACTCCGGAACTTCAACATATACTTATCATCATCATCATACCCAGTAAATCCCACCAATAGCAAAGCTAAGGTAGGGTCTGAGGAGGGTAGATGTAGACAGCCTTACCTCTACCCCGTAGGAATAGAGAGGCTGCTTCCGATGAGACCCCCGGCTCGATTGTAGTTTTGTATCAAGCCTTAGACCTAAGACACATAACACTCAGACAATCAGGACAGAGACTGATTCGTGCATGTACCCCAGTGTCTTTCAGCTATCAACGTCACCACATGATGCATGATTAACCATCCGCCACTTTTAACGTTATTTTCACGAAATTAGTAAAATAACGTTAAAGTTAGTACCATTTCACTTTTGCCCCCGAGCGCCCACACATATATAAATTATATGTGCACACCTCAAGCGGGCAGTTCAACATATACTTAACATACCTTAAATAACCTTTACATAACTTAGAAATAAGTTTTAAAGGCTTTGGTATGGCAAAAACAAGTTAATTCGACTACAGGGACTAAACTTGACAAACTGCGAAAGTATGCCAATTTGAACTGTAACAGACATTCCGGAACATGACCATAAGTTAAACATACCATAAATATCCTTTACATAGCTTAGAAATAGGCTTTGAGGGGTTCGGTATGCTAAAATAAACTTTTGGGTCATTCAGGGACTAAAAGTGTCAAAAAGTGCACAAGTTTGCATTTTCGCGCATAACTTACGTTCTGAATACATACGGACATCCAAAAATTTATGTAAGCATGACTATATTATGCTTTAGTGTTTGGCTTGCCAAAAATCCATTCGTCGCGTCATTTGGATCGTTTTTCGCGCTTATGCGCATTCCGTCGTAATTAAGCGAACATCGCGTTCGTACGGCCAAACGAACCAACCTCCGACATATTTTTGAGCATGTTTCATGTCCACAATGTTTAGGCATCATTTTAGGGCCTTAAAGTTGGCTTTACGGGCCTTAGAAGTGTCAGAAATGGCCTTAAACACATGCAGGGACTGAAACTGTCATTTCTGAAACATGTTGGCTGATCAGGCAGGCCAGGCGGCCCGCATTATACTTGTCTGATCCTGAAGCGGGCCACGTCCGACTATCAGACCAGATTCAGTGTTTTTAACAGCAGATTGCAGCTGTTTGATTCTCACCCACACATTCTCAATTGCTTAGTCAGCTGATAAGGATCATTTTTAGCTACCATAAGGTTCCGACACTTGTACGGATGCGATTAAAGCACGGTTTCCATGAAACGATCTTAACGGTGGACCGAAAACTATATATACCCCATCCCCATTGCTTCAAAACCACTAGAATTTTGATTTGAGAAACTCTAAGTTGAAACCATTGTTTCATACCTGAGATTCTTGAATCGAGATTAGCATTCGGGGACCCTTCGTAAGTATTCTTTCGTTCTTTTCTTTATTTTATTGCTTTTCAAGTCAGAAAGTCAAACTTTGTTTGACTTTCAGCGTTGACCAGCTTATGGTCAATGCGAAGTTCGTTTGAACTTCGCAACGTGATTGTAATCACGATGGTTATAGTCCCTTGGGACTATGCCTACTGATTACCACGTTGTCTAGGGTCGTAGGGTAAGTGATCTAATAAATCGCTTATACCTTCGAACCCGACCCAGTTTGGTCGATCATTAGGATCCGACCAAATACATTAGGTGACCATAGTATATAGGGAATAACCTTCCGAGGTTATACCTTATGGTCACATCGTTTAAGTAGTTGTATGATAGGTAGTTTATATGCCTTAGGTAAATTACCAGAATACCCTTTTCATGTATAATTGGTAATTTAGCATATGTAACCTAAACTTTTGTCACATAACTGATTATGTAACATGTTTAGGCATATAACACTTGTCATAGGACTAGTTAGGCGGTCCGAACGCGTTTCACGCGAACGACGCATTAAAGTAGCATAAGCTACCTAAACGGGTCGTAATGGGTCGTAAACAATTATGTTAGGTTTCATTTAGTATGTAGGCTTTGTTAAACCAAATGACACGAGTCTCTACACTCGTTTGGTTTACGAACCCTCATGCTACCCGATCTTCCGATTTAGGTCCGGTTTATTAACATAGTTACCTATATTAGGTGCCGTTTGATTCCGAGATCTCTATCATTATTTGATTGTCACTCCAGGACTACTGAGTAATATCAAGTGAGTACATAGACCCTTCTTTTACTGTTTTCCAAACTGTTTTGGGGTGGAACACATGTGCCTACTTGTTACTTTCATGCTTTCCTGTTTTCACATCATATACCTGCTATGTTCGTTAGTACATTATAGTACATGATTTCATTACATTTCATGCTAGGTGTGCCCATTGTGTGCATTACTTAGTACATTGTTTTACATTACATTTCATGCTAGGTGTGCCCATTGTGTGCATTACTTAGTACATCGTTTTACATTACATTTCATGCTAGGTGTGCCCATTGTGTGCATTACTTAGTACATCGTTTTACATTACATTTCACGCTACGTATGTTCATTTGATTACATACTTAGTGCATCGTTTTCACATGCTTACATTTTTGGTATGACATTTGGTTTGTTTACAATGGAATAATACATTCATTAACACCGATCATGCCGTTCGTTAGTAGGTAGTGGTACCATAGGAATTGACAACTCCCGTTCCGGACATCCTGGGTATGGGGATGAAAGGAATGACCGAATTCGATATACATAATTTAGATAAACCTTTAATTTGTTTAAGGGTTTATCGCCACAGTCTCAAGGCTTGGATGTATGCATTTTAACAATACTTCATAGATGTTTGTATCAGTAAAGCATGCATTTATTACACAAAACATAACTTTGATTTAAACTATGTTTTACTTCAATACCTTGTTTTTGTGCATTTTACATATGGTTTAGTTGATATATTTCGCTTACCATACATGACATTTTGGTTACATATTACATGATCTACATTGAACATAAACATTTTGACATTTATATACACATTTGGTGGTTTACATTGGACATAGACATTTTGATATGGTTTACACAATAACACTTGACAATTGGTTTGTACATGAACAAGTTACATTGGTGGTTGTTTGGGTAAGTGATTTGAGTAACAAGGTGTCACACCCCGACCACGTAGAACATACAAAACGTGGCGGAAATGTCGGGGAGTGTTGTAACAGAATTAATTGTTTCAAATCCATGGCAATTTAAGTTTCGTTTTATTGATTAAAAGGGTTACAATGTCTTAACAAACAAGAAATACAACATAATTAACTAGTCTTGCATCTTTTATTGTCACTAAAGCCCAAGTCTGCCTATGTGTATCTTGATCATCTTATGCAACAGCTCCTGAAAAACACATGTGAAAATAGGTACGTCAGCATAAAAATGCCTGTGAGATACATAGGTTTTGTGAAAATAGGTTTCATGACTTATGTTTGAGAAAATGTTTAGCCATGAACCTTGTAATTTGCTTTGTTTCGTAAATCATTTGAAAAATGATAAGATCAGATGATATGTATAAATAAGAGAATAATGTATTGTTAAATGAATAACCATTGTAAAATGAGTTTGTAAAAGTTAAGTTGCTTGTAAAACAATGTATTGTGAAAAGTATGTTATTTGTATAAAATGTTATATGTCTCAAACTGAAATGATTCAAATAACGCTACAATATGTAATACCATACAAACACTTATATATAGGAAGTACCAGCGGCGTATCCACCATGCTTGTATCATATTACACACGCATCGTTACTTAATCATTTAATCAAACCAAACCACCAAAGTAATGTTTAACAGTAGTAGAAATGTTTATGTATGGTCAAATACGGTTCACATGGTTCACAGATACAAACGGTTCACAGATACAAACGGTTCACAGATACAAACGGTTCACAGATACAAACGGTTCACAGATACAAACGGTTCACAGATACAAACGGTTCACAGATACAAATGATTACAACGGTTCACATAGGCAAATAGTTATAAACGGTTCAAAATGTAATATAATGTGTTCATATACTGGATGAGCATATGCAACAAAATGTAATGTAAAACAATGTACTAAGTATGCACACAATGGACATACATAGCATAAAATGTAATGAAATCATGTACTATAATGTACTAACGAACATAGCAGGTATATGATGTGAAAACGAGAAAGCATGAAAGTAACAAGTAGGCACATGTGTTTCACCCCAAAACAGTTTGGAAAACAGTAAAAGAGGGGTCTATGTACTCACTTGAGATTGCTCAGAAGTCCTTGAGTGACAACCAAACAATGCTAGAGATCACGGAAATCAAACGGCACCTAATATAGGTAACTACATTAATAAACCGGACCTAAATCGGAAGATCGGATAGAATGAGGTTTCGTAAACCAAACGAGTATAGAGACTCGTGTCATATGGTTTATCAAAGCCTACATGCTAAATGAAACCAAACCTAATAGCTTACGACCCATTACGACCCGTTTAGGTAGCTTATGCTACTTTAACGCGTTGTTCGCGTGAAACGCGTTCGGATCGCCTAACTAGTCCTATGACAAGTGTTATATGCCTAAACATGTTACATAATCAGTTATGTGACAAAAGTTTAGGTTACATATGCTTAATTACCAATTATACATGAAAAGGGTATTCTGGTAATTTACCTAAGGCATATAAACTACCTATCATACAACTACTCAAACGATGTGACCATAGGGTATAACCTCGGAAGGGGAAGGTTATTCCCTACCTACTATGGTCACCTAATGTATTTGGTCGGATCCTAATGATCGACCAAATGGGTCGAGTTCGAAGGTATAGGCGATTTATTAGATCGCCTACCCTACGACCCTAGACAACGTGGTAATCAGTGGGCATAGTCCCAAGGGACTATGACCAACGTGATTACACTCACGTTGCGAAGTTCCTACGAACTTCGCATTGACCATAAGCTGGTCAACGCTGAAAGTCAAACAAAGTTTGACTTTCGGACTCGAAAAGCAGTAAAATAAGGAAAAGAACGAAAGAATACTTACGAAGGGTCCCCGAATGCTAATCTCGATCCAAGAACTCAGGTATGAAACAATGGTTTCAACTTAGAGCTCTCAAATCCAGATTCTTGTGAGAAATGAGGTTGGGTGGATGGGTATTTATAGGAATACCCAAACCGTTAGGATCGTTTCATGGAAAACGTGCCATGAATCCAACCCATACACTTGTCTGAACCTTATGGTGGCTAGAAATTGGTTCTTATCCGCTGACTAGACGATTGAGAATGAGTGGATGTGGATCGAACAGCTGGAAACTGCTGTTAAAAACACTGAATCTGGTCTGCAGACTGCTTTACGGACCTCAAAGCTACCAATGTTGAGGTTCGTAAAGTAACAACTTTGGCAGATTTACAGTTTTGGTCCCTGCAGCCCCTAAACTTGGTTTTCGATGCATTTTTGACACGTTTAAGCCCCGTTAACCCCATTTCAAAGCTCTAAAATGAAGTTAAAGTATAGGGAACTTAAATTGTGCTAAAAAATATCTCGAATGTCGGTTCGTTTAGCCATACGGTTGCGTTGTTCGGTTAATTACGACGGAATGCGCATAAGCGCGAAAAACGATCCAAATGACGCGACGAATGGATTCTTCTTATGCCAAACACTAAAATAAATTATTTTAGTGCTTACATAAATTTTTGGATGTCTGGATGTATTCAGAACGTGAGTTATTCGCGAAAATGCAAACTTGTGCACTTTTTGACACTTTTAGTCCCTGAATGACCCAAAAGTTTATTTTAGCACACCGAACCCCTCAAAGCCTATTTCTAAGCTATGTAAAGGATATTTATGGCATGTTTAACTTATGGTCATGTTCTGGAAGGTCTGTTACAGTTCAAATTGACATACTTTCGCAGTTTGTCAAGTTTAGTCCCTGTAAGCGAATAAACTTTGATTTCACCACACCAAACCTTCCAAAACTTATATCTAAGTTATGTAAAGGATATTTAAGGTATGTTAAGCCTATTTCACTATTCCGGAGTGTTCGTTGGATTAAACTGGTTATATCTACACATCAGAGCGCGTATAACCCTCCAGAAAGCGATTTAAAGCTTGAAATCGAACAAGAGTCGATATGTGCAAACGATACACATATTTTTACAAATACCAAGTATGAAATACAATATTTCATTGGTTTGGCATTTGATTGATGGTTGGAGTGACACAGGTGTCACAGTCTCCCCTACTTTAGGAAATTTCGTCCCGAAATTAATTCGTAGGAGTCTATCTGTGGCTTTGTGTGAAGTAACCATCAAAGATAAGCAAGGCGTAATCCTGTTATTTCTCTTTAACGGACATTTTTCATAATTGAAAAATGAACGGAGTTATTTTCAACAGGCATTCTTCAGAAACGAAAATGAACGAAATGAGTCTTTTTTCCACAACCTCTTCAGAAACAAAAATGAACAGAATGAGTCATTTTTCCACAACATCTTCAGAAACAAAAATGAACAGAATGAGTCATTTTTCCACAACATCTTCAGAAACAAAAATGAACAGAATAAGTCATTTTTCACCATTTCTTCAGAAACAAAAATGAACAGAATGAGTCATTTTTCCACAACATCTTCAGAAACAAAAATGAACAGAATGAGTCATTTTTCACCATTTCTTCAGAAACAAAAATGAACAGAATGAGTCATTTTTCACCATTTCTTCAGAAACAAAAATGAACATGGTTAACTTCAGATACACGACAGAACTTGCTGTGGTTTCTGTGCACTGAATTTCATAATTATGTATGCATCCATAATTACGTAATTCCTTGCATAGTCCGCACAGTTTGTCTTGAAATGTTTTAGGGGAGGAAAATCAAACCTGTGATGAGTGTGACTAGACTACCATAGAGTCCTTTTAATTAGATCGACAATTGATCCTTTTATTTAGGCCACCAAGGAGTCCTTTCAGCTATCTCATCACATGATATCCCTAACCAGATTTTTGGATCAATCTGATTACCTAGACCACTCAGGGTCTAATTATGGAATGGTACAATATAATCCATGGGTCTTTACTATTACGTATAAGCCCATTGAGGATTTAATATAGTACCTTTGGATATCCTACTATGAATTCCTTATACGAAGATATGGAAGATTCTACGAGGATTTGGATACCAAGAATTTGGATCACACGAAAACATTAAAGAGAACACATAAGCACAAAATCACATAGTTGTTTAATTTATTATTAATTTGTTATCTTTGGACGCGGATACTTAAAGCACACCAGGAATCCAATTCGTGGATTTCATTTGGCACTTTAATCATTTCAAGAATCTATCTACGAAGATAGGATAATCTTAAAAGGAATTCGGCTTTGTCCTTATTGAATTGTGATGTACGTATTGAATCATACAAAGAATTCAATTAAGGACTCCGATGAATGATACCCATCCACAAGGATCTAATTATGAGGATAGAAAGATCCTACATGGATTTTTTTGGAGTTTGTGTAACGGGAGGTGTTCCGACACCTTGCACTAGGCGTGCTTACGTCGATACACAAGGTAGAAATTTCATGAGGTTGAGGCGCCAGATATGTCAAGCGACATATGAAGCAGAGTTTGAAGGTTGAGCAGCAGCAGGATTTGTAACAGCTTTGCTTTGGATTGCAAAGCGGCACATGTTAACCAAATGTCTCCATCGTCCACCGTGGGTACATTTGAAACAAGGTATTTGATTTGAATAATGACGATGGCATTGATTGCACCAAGGAGCAGTTCCCTTAAACAGCTTCATCCCTGAGACAAGTCATGGGGATAGCTAAATCATCGGTCCTCCGGAATATGACGCCTATTTGCTGGGTAGTTGCAGCACCTGGTTCGGACATTGTTGTTGCGATGAAGAAGCATCTTGAAGATAACGAAAGGCATAGGAGGAAACAAGCGAAATATAGTCAAAAGAGAATAACAACACATGAAGATTGTGTCCATTTGTTTGTTACCAAAGGCAAACAAATGAGATGGTGACTAATCAAAGTAAATGGGTCAATATAATGTATCGCGAAGACATGCTCGCCTATAAGTGAACACTCATCCCAAGAATTCCCAGGTAAGCACAACTGGTCTCGTGTCTGATGAGATGTATACGAAGTGCTTGCCTAGACAGAAAACCCAGAATACAGGCATTCACCCTTCCAGTTTGCACGTGTTCACATTATTTAAAACCCAAAACCTTGACGAGATTTTTAAAAATTCAAAGGGGTTCAAAACCATATAACAGAGGGTTCAAAACCTTACAATAGAGGGTTCAAAACCTTGTAATAAATCATCCTAGAACAGATGATTAGTTTTCAAAGCGGTTTTGAAATTTATGTTCTTGTTGTGGTCGTCGCCTAAGGATAGGTGACGGTATTGTTTTATGACTAAACGCAAGTAAACTCGCGTTAGGGTCCTAGAAAGGTTATAGACTAGGTCAAAGCATTACTAATAACCTAATTCCCTATAACCATTGGCTCTGATACCATCTTTTCTGTCACACCCCGACCACGTAGAACATACAAAACGTGGCGGAAATGTCGGGGAGTGTTGTAACAGAATTAATTGTTTCAAATCCATGGCAATTTAAGTTTCCTTTTATTGATTAAAAGGGTTACAATGTCTTAACAAACAAGAAATACAACATAATTAACTAGTCTTGCATCTTTTATTGTCACTAAAGCCCAAGTCTGCCTATGTGTATCTTGATCATCTTATGCAACAGCTCCTGAAAAACACATGTGAAAATAGGTACGTCAGCATAAAAATGCCTGTGAGATACATAGGTTTTGTGAAAATAGGTTTCATGACTTATGTTTGAGAAAATGTTTAGCCATGAACCTTGTAATTTGCTTTGTTTCGTAAATCATTTGAAAAATGATAAGATCAGATGATATGTATAAATAAGAGAATAATGTATGGTTAAATGAATAACCATTGTAAAATGAGTTTGTAAAAGTTAAGTTGCTTGTAAAACAATGTATTGTGAAAAGTATGTTATTTGTATAAAATGTTATATGTCTCAAACTGAAATGATTCAAATAACGCTACAATATGTAATACCATACAAACACTTATATATAGGAAGTACCAGCGGCGTATCCACCATGCTTGTATCATATTACACACGCATCGTTACTTAATCATTTAATCAAACCAAACCACCAAAGTAATGTTTAACAGTAGTAGAAATGTTTATGTATGGTCAAATATGGTTCACATGGTTCACAGATACAAACGGTTCACAGATACAAACGGTTCACAGATACAAACGGTTCACAGATACAAACGGTTCACAGATACAAACGGTTCACAGATACAAACAGTTCACAGATATAAACGGTTCACAGATACAAACGGTTCACAGATACAAATGATTACAACGGTTCACATAGGCAAATAGTTATAAACGGTTCAAAATGTAATATAATGTGTTCATATACTGGATGAGCATATGCAACAAAATGTAATGTAAAACAATGTACTAAGTATGCACACAATGGACATACATAGCATAAAATGTAATGAAATCATGTACTATAATGTACTAACGAACATAGCAGGTATATGATGTGAAAACGAGAAAGCATGAAAGTAACAAGTAGGCACATGTGTTTCACCCCAAAACAGTTTGGAAAACAGTAAAAGAGGGGTCTATGTACTCACTTGAGATTGCTCAGAAGTCCTTGAGTGACAACCAAACAATGCTAGAGATCACGGAAATCAAACGGCACCTAATATAGGTAACTACATTAATAAACCGGACCTAAATCGGAAGATCGGATAGAATGAGGTTTCGTAAACCAAACGAGTATAGAGACTCGTGTCATATGGTTTATCAAAGCCTACATGCTAAATGAAACCAAACCTAATAGCTTACGACCCATTACGACCCGTTTAGGTAGCTTATGCTACTTTAACGCGTTGTTCGCGTGAAACGCGTTCGGATCGCCTAACTAGTCCTATGACAAGTGTTATATGCCTAAACATGTTACATAATCAGTTATGTGACAAAAGTTTAGGTTACATATGCTTAATTACCAATTATACATGAAAAGGGTATTCTGGTAATTTACCTAAGGCATATAAACTACCTATCATACAACTACTCAAACGATGTGACCATAGGGTATAACCTCGGAAGGTTATTCCCTACCTACTATGGTCACCTAATGTATTTGGTCGGATCCTAATGATCGACCAAATGGGTCGAGTTCGAAGGTATAGGCGATTTATTAGATCGCCTACCCTACGACCCTAGACAACGTGGTAATCAGTGGGCATAGTCCCAAGGGACTATGACCAACGTGATTACACTCACGTTGCGAAGTTCCTACGAACTTCGCATTGACCATAAGCTGGTCAACGCTGAAAGTCAAACAAAGTTTGACTTTCGGACTCGAAAAGCAGTAAAATAAGGAAAAGAACGAAAGAATACTTACGAAGGGTCCCCGAATGCTAATCTCGATCCAAGAACTCAGGTATGAAACAATGGTTTCAACTTAGAGCTCTCAAATCCAGATTCTTGTGAGAAATGAGGTTGGGGTGGATGGGTATTTATAGGAATACCCGAACCGTTAGGATCGTTTCATGGAAAACGTGCCATGAATCCAACCTGTACACTTGTCGGAACCTTATGGTGGCTAGAAATTGGTTCTTATCCGCTGACTAGACGATTGAGAATGAGTGGATGTGGATCGAACAGCTGGAAACTGCTGTTAAAAACACTGAATCTGGTCTGCAGACTGCTTTACGGACCTCAAAGCTACCAATGTTGAGATCCGTAAAGTAACAACTTTGGCAGATTTACAGTTTTGGTCCCTGCAGCCCCTAAACTTGGTTTTCGATGCATTTTTGACACGTTTAAGCCCCGTTAACCCCATTTCAAAGCTCTAAAATGAAGTTAAAGTATAGGGAACTTAAATTGTGCTCAAAAATATCTCGAATGTCGGTTCGTTTAGCCGTACGGTTGCGTTGTTCGGTTAATTACGACGGAATGCGCATAAGCGCGAAAAACGATCCAAATGACGCGACGAATGGATTCTTCTTATGCCGAACACTAAAATAAATTATTTTAGTGCTTACATAAATTTTTGGATGTCTGGATGTATTCAGAACGTGAGTTATTCGCGAAAATGCAAACTTGTGCACTTTTTGACACTTTTAGTCCCTGAATGACCCAAAAGTTTATTTTAGCACACCGAACCCCTCAAAGCCTATTTCTAAGCTATGTAAAGGATATTTATGGCATGTTTAACTTGTGGTCATGTTCCGGAAGGTCTGTTACAGTTCAAATTGACATACTTTCGCAGTTTGTCAAGTTTAGTCCCTGTAAGCGAATAAACTTTGATTTCACCACACCAAACCTTCCAAAACTTATATCTAAGTTATGTAAAGGATATTTAAGGTATGTTAAGCCTATTTCACTATTCCGGAGTGTTCGTTGGATTAAACTGGTTATATCTACACATCAGAGCGCGTATAACCTCCAGAAAGCGATTTAAAGCTTGAAATCGAACAAGAGTCGATATGTGCAAACGATACACATATTTTTACAAATCCCAAGTATGAAATACAATATTTCATTGGTTTGGCATTTGATTGATGGTTGGAGTGACACAGGTGTCACACGAGGCGTGTGTAATATGATACAAATATGGTGGATACGCCGCTGGTACTTCCTATATATAAGTGTTCGTATAATATTACATAGCGCAACGTTATTTAAACCATTTCAGTATAGACATATTACATTTTATACAAATAACATATTTTTCACAATACATTGTTTTACAAAACAGTTTATTGTATACAACTCATTTTACATGGTTATTCATTTAACCTTACATTTATTTATACATATCAACTGATCTTATCGTTTTTCAAATGATTTACAAGACAAAGCAAATTACAAGGTTCATGACTAAACATTTTCTCAAATACAAGTCATGAATCCTATTTTCACAAACCTATGTATCTCACAGGCATTTTTATGCTGACGTACCTATTTTCACATGTGTTTTCAGGAGCTTTTCCGTAGGATGTTGATCACGATACTAGGGCGGACCTGTGCCTTAGAGACTAAAAATGGAGATAGACTTGTTTAATTATGTTATAAACTTTTAAATTACTTTTTTGAGACAATGTAACACCTTTATTGATAAATAAAATATCACTTTGTATGCCATGGTTGTGAAACAATTTATTCTGTTACGACACGCCCCGGCATTTCCGCCGCGATTTGTTGTTTTACGCGGTCGGGGTGTGACTAATTTGGTGCAATTTCTTGCAATGTGACCAACTTTGTTACATCTAAAACATGTACGAGTATCAACAACTCGACTTGTGCCTTCAGACTGAGATTGTAAGGCCCTCTTCTCAAAGAACTCTTCATTCGATGTTGAAAAAATCTCATTTTCCTCATCAGAAAGTGAACTTGAACCGTTCACAAACACCTTCTTTTCAGCAAACCTTTTGTTTTGAAAACTCTTTTTCTGATAACTCTTACCACCCCAATAACCACCCGACCAATTTTTTCGATTGTTATTATTAAAACGTGATGGATTAACAGGTTTCTTGTAGTAAGATTTATCTTTCGTAAAACTCATTTTTCTTTTTGTTTGTTTCAAACTGTTCACTTCTGACAACTCAACTTCAACCAATTTGAAAACATTTGTCAACTTTTTCACTTTAACATTCTCAATCGGAAACTCAGAATCCGAATACAACTTATCAGATCCAGCCATCTTGTACATCACAAGACCCGGTTCATCACTTAAGTTGTCTTTGGATTTTGGTTTCTGAATGTATTTGTCCAAGAAACACCCATCTTCCTCAGTAGTGTCATTATCCATTTTTAGCACATTTTCAACAACACCTTTTACAATATCATTTTGAACACTATCGTCATTGGAAGATGTGAACGTGACATCAATTGAATCTGGAAGATTCATTTCACTTTCTTCTTCAATTTCAACCAACCCTGATTGCTTTTTCGTGTAGTTATCAAGAACAGGTGGTGGAACTTGATGAAAACCCACCCCAGTTCCATCAGAATACATATCTTCGCCTGCTTTGTCTTTCCCGATGGGTTTGGGAATGATGTGTTGCAAAACAAAGCTTGCGGAGCTGTAACTGTTAAGCTTCAACTGGATTCGCTCGTTTTCAATTTCAGCCTCTTGAAATTTAAGTTTCAGTTTAGCGATTTCATCCAGTTGTTGGTTAATTGATTCTTCTTTTACTCTAAGCACTGCTTTTAGATGTTCATTTTCTTTAAAAGTTTTACCATTTCGATCATCACTATCTTTGATTGTGCTTTTGAGTTTTTCAAACTTCTCAGAAATCTGACGGTTTTCAAGAATCAACTTTTCATTTTCATGTTTAATTTTGTCATGATCAATTTTATCATTTTCAATTTTGCTAGTTAATTCTCTTATCCGTTCAGTTGAAGCTTTAACTGTTTTGTCACGGTCAAGAATCTGATTCTCAACACTTCTGACCTTTGCTGTCAGATCTTCAACTTTCTTACCGTTGAGATACGTGACTGTGCTACAAAATTTGCACTCTCTGTTGCAATTTTTGCAATCAACATTTCCATCAATTTTCTTACCTGGCGCATTTGTTGACACGTTTGAACTGACCTGGCTTTTTGACTCAGACACGGAGTTAGAGTCTACCTCAAGTGCCTTAGCAGCCAGCACTTTGTCAGCCATTTTTCCGAGGTTTTCAGCAGTCAACTCCTGCGTTGTGTCAATAACTCCAGTATCAACTTTCTTTGATTTTTCCTGCTCTTCTTTCTCTCTTTCTCTTCTTTCTCTTTCTCGTCTCCAGTTCCCCACCATTTATTCTGCCAGTACTCATCCTCTTCTTTGTACTGCTGGATTATGGCTTCGATATCAAGCGTTTTGTCATCGATTGCAATATTTCCATATTCATCAAGATAACACTCTCTGTCCGGATCCCATCTATTTGCTCTCCTCGCTTCCAGAAAGATACGAGATATTCTAATTATTTTGTTTTCAGCAATCATTTTTCTGTATTGATATTTTTGCTCTTCAGTTCTATCGTCTTTCCACGGAATAGGATCGTCGTTTTTCGCCATGAATGCGTAACCAACCGCATCTTCTTCCGGTAGAACCTCTTGACTCCAATCATACCCTTCATCATCGTAAATCACCGCAAGAGCTCTAGATTTCTCTCTATTGTCTTCAACCTGCTTCAATCTAGGTGGCTCGGATTTATTCTGATGATATATTGCCTTCTTGTAATAATCATCTCTGAAAGGATTCTCCGACTCATCAGCATAAGCGTTTCTGCATTCTCGTTTGAAGTGACCTTTCTGCTTACACTTGAAGCATGTCACCTTGGATTTATCGAACCCCAATTTGGTAGATGGACCACCAATTGTCTTCCTGCCGGTAATTTCCATGAAACGCTGTGCTCGACGAACAGCACTGGCCATAGCCCAACGAATATCGATCAGCTCCATTTCCTCCGGATCAATCTGATCATAATCTTCTTTCGTCAGATTGGTGTTGCCTATCTTCCCAGCTACTAACCCTTCATACGATTCCAACACTGATGCTAGGAAGATCATCTGTTGTTTGGCCGACTCCTCATCAAAATTCTGAGCATTCTTCAAGTCTATTGCAATGTTGCATTGAAAATGATTCTTTGCATCAGAATGACTTGCAGATGATGAAGATCCACTGTGATAACCACTGTGACTTCCACTGCTTTGACCACTTTGACTTTCTTTACTTGATGTGGATACATTCTCAGCAGAAAACGCAGTCTTGGGAGAAGTTTCTTTTGGCATCATGCTCTTTGGATAATACAAATCCAAATTCTGCTGGTAAGATGAGTGATTGACTTTGTACGTCTTCTTCAATTCCAACTCGTGACTCTCGAGTTTCTCAATCAACAAATCTAAAGTCAACTTTTCTGGTGCTTTGATGGTATTCTTCAGCATCAGCGCATAATATCTCCAATCCATCTCGTCAGGCAACGAATCGAACAATTTGTTGATAAGATCTTCTTCAGGATATTTGATACCATGTCTTACTAATTCCAGCTTCAGATGACCAAACCTTTCTATCATTTTACAAACTGACTCGTTCTTTAAACACCCAAACAAATCAAACTCTTTCCTAAGTAATTTCATTTTGTTTTTCTTAATTTCTTCACTACCTATACATTTCTTTTCTAACTTTTCCCAAAGATCTTTTGCATTTGAATAATCGATCAAGGCAATAATGTCTTCACGAACGGATTGAAATAACAATGCCACACATTTTTGTTCAGCTACAAACGAATCAATCTCCTCAGCTGCTCTTAAAGTTTCACCATTTTTGTTTCCATTTGCATAACCGTTTTTCAGACTTTTCCAGCTGGAAAATGCGAATGCCATCAACCAATCTTCAAACTTTCTTGACCACCAACTGTATTCCTCGATAGCCATTAACTTTGGAGGTTTATTGAATGTTCCAAAGGCACTTTCCGATTCCCAAGCTTCCTTTTTCTTCTCTTTCGGCGGATTCTCATTCGTATTGCTGGACGAAGTATCATTGTTTCCAGAATCTCCAGCGAATGCGTACATGTTGCTAAACGGGTTCAAGAATATATCATCCATCTTGAATGTACCTGCAAAATTAGCAAACACTTAGACAAATTTTCGAAATTTTTGAACAATAAAGACACAAAAGCGAAACCAGCTTGTCTTTGTAAGCAAAATATGTAATGTTCAGATAAGCGAAACTAAGTATTGTATTTAAGAGCGAAACTACTCAATGTCACTATAAGCGAAATCAATAGTGTCCGTATGAGCGAAATAGGTATTGTCCAAATAAGCGGATCTACAATGTACGTTTGAGCGGAACTATTTTGTTCGTTCGAGCGGATCTACAAGGTTCGTTCGAGCGGATCTCCTCAGATCGTATAAGCGGAGCTAGCAATTACGAGCGGAACTACTCAGTTATTTCGAGTGAAAGTCCCGTAAAAGCGAACCTAAATGGTTATTTCGAGCGAACCTATCGATGTCCGAAAAAGCGGACCTATGTTTTTACCCAATTTTAACCATTTTTAAACCGTGTTTTAACCTGAAACTTTCTAGGGTTTGTTAATTGTATGTTACGCACAATATTCTCAAAAATCAGACAATTTCAACCGTAGGAACTATCTCAAAAAAGTATGAGAGAAAATGAGTAGAAGTGAGAGAATTTTGTCGAATCAGCTGTAGTAGTATGAACTCCTCGTCCTGAAGCTCTGATACCACTTGTTGGACCGTTTTATGACCCTGAAAAGTCAGTCAAGGACGTTCATCTTCAAGTATAAAGGCGGAATCAGTACACGCAAAGTTACACAGCTTTTCCTATTCAATTCCTTCTCTTTTATTGCTTTCTGATACAAATTTGACAGAGTTTTGACACCTCAAGCATGAACACAGTCCGCTCCAACGTACATACATTGAATGATCAGGTTCGCTTATGAAGACTATATATAGTGCATGTGGTTTCGCTTATTCGGTCATGACACATAAGCGAACCTACCTAAAGACCCTATAAGCGAACCTACCTAAAGACCCTTTAAGCGAACCTCTAACCTATATGTACATACAAACGAAATAACATTCTAACCTATGTACACAAAAGCGAAATTACTTTACTAAACCATAATTTGACTTTTAAGCTCTAATCTTGACCTAATCTTGATATAAGACTTAATGTAGACAAAGTCAACAGACATTCCGTGCATCAACAGTAACATATCTTCCAATGTTTGAATCGTTCGTTCGCTCTGACCATCCGTCTGCGGATGAAATGCAGTACTCAGATTCAACTGAGAACCAAACGCTTCTTGGAAGGATTGCCAAATCCTTGACACAAACCTTCCGTCTCTATCAGAGATAATCGAGAGAGGCACTCCATGTCGTGCAACTATCTCTCTGAGGTATAGCTCAGCAAGCTTGCTAGTGTTATCCTTTTCCTTGATCGCCAAAAAGTGTGCAGATTTCGTTAGACGGTCTACGATTACCCAAATCGTGTCATGACCTCTGGGCGTCCTTGGTAACTTCGTTATAAAATCCATTGAAATCTGCTCCCATTTCCACAGGGGTATTTCAGGTTGTTGCAGAAGACCTGATGGCTTCTGATATTCGGCCTTTACCTTGGCACAAGTCAAACATTTACCAACATAGGTTGCAACGTCACCTTTTAATCTCGGCCACCAATAGAATTCCTTCAAATCTTGGTACATTTTATCCGATCCTGGATGGATCGAGTACCGTGACTTGTGAGCTTCATCAAAAATAACATCTCGTAGACCACCGAAGAGGGGAACCCAAATTCTTCCCAAGAAGCACAACGTTCCTTCCTGATTTGGTACTAACTGTTTCTCCATCCCACGGATATACTCATTTTCAAGATTCTTTTCCTTAAGAGCTTCTCTCTGCGCGGCACGAATGCGCAACGAGAGGTCCGTTTGAATAATCATTTCCAAAGCCCTAACCCTTATGGGCTTGATTCTTTCCTTCTGACTTAAGGCATCGGCGACCACATTCGCCTTCCCTGGGTGATACTTGATTTCACAATCATAATCATTTAACAGCTCTTCCCATCGTCTCTGTCTCATGTTAAGCTCTTTCTGATCAAATATATGATGTAAGCTCTTGTGATCAGTAAAGATTGTGCATCGCGTGCCATACAAATAATGTCGCCAGATCTTCAAAGCAAACACCACAGCGCCTAGTTCCAAATCATGTGTGGTGTAGTTCTACTCATGAATCTTCAACTGGCGTGAAGCATAAGCTATAGCCTTCTGTCGCTGCATCAAAACACAACCTAATCCTTGACGTGAGGCGTCGCAATATACCACGAAGTCACCAGTGCCTTCAGGTAGGGATAAAATTGGTGCATCGCAAAGCTTGTTTTTCAGCAACTGAAAAGCTTCTTCTTGCTTGTCTCCCCATTCATACTTCTTGTCCTTTTGAGTGAGGGAGGTCCAAGGTTGAGCGATTTTTGAAAAATCCTCAATGAATCTGCGGTAATACCCAGCCAAACCTAGGAATTGACGGATCTTGGTTGGCTTCTTCGGAGTCTCCCAATTCTTAATCGCCTCGATCTTTGTGGGATCCACATGAATTCCATTTTCGTTAACCATGTGACCAAGGAACTGAACCTCACGTAACCAGAACTCGCACTTAGAGAATTTGGCGTATAATTTATCTTCCTTGAGTAGCTCTAAGATAGCTCTTAGATGCTGCTCTTGCTCTTCCTTTGTCTTCGAATACATCAGAATATCGTCGATAAACACGATCACAAATTTATCGAGATATGGCTTGCAGACTCTATTCATCAAATCCATAAACACTGCTGGTGCGTTTGTCAAGCCAAACGGCATAACCAGGAACTCATAATGTCCATATCGAGTTCTGAATGCAGTCTTTGGAATACTTTCCTCTTGAATTCTCAACTGGTGATAACCTGATCGAAGATCGATCTTGGAGTAAAAACTCGAACCTTGCAGTTGATCGAACAGGTCATCAATCCTTGGCAAAGGATACTGATTCTTAATGGTCAACTTGTTTAGCTCCCGGTAGTCGATACACATGCGGAAACTACCATCTTTCTTCTTGACGAACAACACTGGAGCTCCCCAAGGCGAGAAGCTAGGTCTGATAAATCTCTTGTCTAAAAGTTCTTGAAGTTGAGTTGACAGCTCTTGCATCTCGGAAGGCGCAAGTCGATAAGGTACTTTAGCCACAGGCGCAGCGCCTGGAACTAAGTCAATGTGGAATTCGACTTGTCGCTGCGGCGGCAATCCTGGCAAGTCTTCGGGGAAGACTTCAGGATATTCCTTTACAACTGGGATGTTTTCTAGCTTTGGCTCAGCGGCTTCCTTGTCCATAATGTGTGCTGTCACACCCCGACCACGTAGAACATACAAAACGTGGCGGAAACATAGGGGAGTGTTGTAACAGAATTAATGTTTCACAACCATGGAAATTGAAGTTTCGTTTTATTAAACAAATATGAAAGATTACATTGTTTTATACAGGAACCAAAAAGTACATAACATAAAGTAGCTAGTTCTTGTCTCGTTTTAAGTCACTAAGGCACAGGTCCGCCTAAGTATGTCTTGATAAGTCCTATACATCATCACCTGAAAACACATGTGAAAATAGGTACGTCAGCATAAAAATGCCTGTGAGATACATAGGTTTTGTGAAAATAGGTTTCATGACTTATGTTTGAGAAAATGTTTAGTCATGAACCTTGTAATTTGCTTTGTTTTGTAAATCATTTGAAAAACGATAAGATCAGATGATATGTATAAATAAGAGAATAAAGTATGGTTAAATGAATAACCATTGTAAAATGAGTTTGTACAAGATAAGTTTCTTGTAAAACAATGTATTGTGAAAAGTATGTTATTTGTATAAAATGTTATATGTCTCAAACTGAAATGATTTAAATAACGCTACGATATGTAATACCATACAAACACTTATATATAGGAAGTACCAGCGGCGTATCCACCATGCTTGTATCATATTACACACGCCTCGTTAATTAATCACTTACTCAAACCAAACTATCAAGATGAAATGTTTAACAAGTGTAGAAATGTTCATGTATAGTCAAATACGGTTCACACGGTTCACAGATACAAACGGTTCACAGATACAAACGGTTCACAGATACAAACGGTTCACAGATACAAACGGTTCACAGATACAAACGGTTCACAAATATCAACGGTTCACATAGTCAAATGATTACAACGGTTCACAGAGTCAAATGATTACAACGGTTCAAAATGTAGTATAATGTGTTCATATGCTGGATGAGCATATGCAACAGAAAGGCAATGTAAAACAATGTACTAAGTATGCACATAATGGACATCCATAGTATGAAATGTAATGTAGAACGATGTACTAAGTATGCACACACAATGGGCATACATAGCATGTAATGTAAAACGATGTACTAAGTACACACACAATGGGCATACATAGCATGAAATGTAATGAAATCATGTACTATAACGTACTAACGAACATAGCAGGTATATGATGTGAAAACATGGAAAGCATGAAAGTAGCAAGTAGGCACATGTGTTCCACCCCAAAACGTTTGGAAACAGTCAAAAGAGGGGTCTATGTACTCACTTGATATTGCTCAGTAGTCCTTGAGTAACAACCAAACAATGCTAGAGATCGCGGATATCAAACGGCACCTAATATAGGTAACTATGTTAATAACCGGACCTAAATCGGATGATTGGATAGAATGAGGGTTCGTAAACCAAACGAGTATAGAGACTCGTGTAATATGGTTTAACAATGCCTACATACTAAATGAAACCTAACATAATTGCTTTCGACCCATTACGACCCGTTTAGGAAGCTTATGTTACTTTAACGCGTCGTTCGCGTGAAACGCGTTCGGACCGCCTAACTAGTCCTATGACAAGTATTATATGCCTAAACATGTTACATTATCAGTTATGTGACAAAAGTTTAGGTTACATATGCTTAATTACCAATTATACATGAAAAGGGTATTCTGGTAATTTACCTAAGGCATATAAACTACCTATCATACAACTACTTAAACGAAGCGACCATAGGGTATAACCTCGGAAGGTTATTCCCTATAAACTATGGTCACCTAATGTATTTGGTCGGATCCTAATGATCAACCAAACTGGGTCGGGTTCGAAGGTATAAGCGATTTATCAGATCGCTTACCCTTACGACCCTAGACAACGTGGTAATCAGTAGGCATAGTCCCAAGGGACTATAACCAACGTGATTACACTCACGTTGCAAAGTTCAAACGAACTTCGCATTGACCATAAACTGGTCAACGCTGAAAGTCAAACAAAGTTTGACTTTCGGACTCAAAAAGCAATAAAATAAGGAAAAGAACGAAAGAATACTTACGAAGGGTCCCCGAATGCTAATCTCGATCCAAGAATCTCAGGTATGAAACAATGGTTTCAACTTAGAGTTTCTAAGATCAAAATTCTAGTGATTTTAAAGCAATGGGGGTGGGGTATTTATAGTTTTCGGGTAACCATTAAGATCGTTTCATGGAAACCGTGCTCGAATCCTACCCGTACATGTGTTGCAAAGTTGTGGTGGCTAAAATTGGTCCTTATCAGCTGAATAGGCAAGTTGTGAGCTTGTGGTTGTGGTTAAAACAGCTGGAACATGTTGACTGTTCGATATTATCTGATCTGAGAGGCTGAGGCGGCCCGCTTCAGGATCAGACAAATCTAATGCGGGTCGCATGGCCCTTCTGATTAGCATATAACTTCCAAAAATGACAGTTTCAGCCCATGCACGTGTTTAAGCCCATTTCCGACACTTCTAAGGCCCGTAAAGCCAACTTTAAGGCCCTAAAATGATGCCTAAACATTGTGGACATGAAACATGCTCAAAAATATGTCGGATGTTGGTTCGTTTGGTCGTACGAACGCGATGTTCGCTTAATTACGACGGAATGCGCATAAGCGCGAAAAACGATCCAAATGACGAAACGAATGGATTTTTCTTATGCCGAACACTAAAATAAAATATTTTAGTGCTTACATAAATTTTTGGATGTCCGGATGTATTCAGAACGTAAGTTATGCGCGAAAATGCAAACTTGTGCACTTTTTGACGCTTTTAGTCCCTGAATGACCCAAAAGTTTATTTTAGCACACCAAACCCCTCAAAGCCTATTTCTAAGCTATGTAAAGGATATTTATGGTGTGTTTAACTTATGGTCATGTTCCGGAATGTCTGTTACAGTTCAAATTGGCATACTTTCACAGTTTGTCAACTTTAGTCCCTGTAAGCGATTTAACTTGATTTTGCAATACCAAAGCCTTCAAAACTTATTTCTAAGTTATGTAAAGGTTATTTAAGGTATGTTAAGTATATGTCACTATTCCGGAGTGTTTGTTGCATTAAACTGGTTATATTTACGCATCAATGCGCGTATAACCTTCCAGAAAGCGATATAGAGTTTGAAATCGAACAAGAATTGATATGTGTAAACGATACACATATTTTTACAAATCCCAAGTGTGAAATACAATATTTCATTGATTTGGTATTTGTTTGCTGGTCGCAGTGACACAGGTGTCACAGTCTCCCCTACTTTAGGAAATTTCGTCCCGAAATTAATTCGTAGGAGTCTATTTGTGACTTTGTGTCAGATAACCACCAGACATATGTAAAGCATAATCCTGTCATTTCCTTTACGGACATTCTTCAGAACGAAAATGAACAGACGGAGTCAATTTCCTCAATGAGTATTCTTCAGAAGCGGAAATGAAGGAATAAACAAACGGGGATTCATTTCCTCAACGGGAAATCTTCAGAAACTTAAAATGAACTTACGGAGTCATTTTCAACGGGTGCTTCATCAGAAATGGAAATGAAAAGGAGAAACAAACGGATATTCATTTCCTCAACGGACAAGTCTTCAGAAACGAAAATGAACAAACGGAGTCATTTTCAACGGTTGCTTCATCAGAAATGGAAATGGAAATGAAAAGGAGAAACAAACGGATATTCATTTCCTCAACGGACAAATCTTCAGAAACGAAAATGAACTAACGGAGTCATTTTCAACGGTTGTTTCCTCAGGTTCGGAAATGAAGGATTAAGCAACGGATATTCATTTCCTCAACGGATAATCTTCAGAAACGAAAATGAACTAACGGAGTCATTTTCCTCAACGGGTATTCTTCAGAATTAGAAATGAAGGATAAACGGATATTCATTTCCCTCGACGGATACTCTTTAGAACGAAAATGAACAAACAGAGTCATTTTCCTCAACGGGTATTCTTCAGAATTAGAAATGAAGGATAAACGGATATTCAGTTCCTCAACGGATATTCTTCAGAAGTGAAAAATGAATAGCTAGTTCATTTTTCCTCAACGGATGCTTCATCAGAATTGGAAATGAATAGGGTTAACTCTAGATACATGATAGAACTTGCTGTGATTTCTGTGCACTAAATTCCATAATTATGTATGCATCCATAATTACGTAATTCCTTGCACAGTCCGCACAGTTCGTTTTGTAATGTTGTGGGGAAGGATGTCGAACTTGTGATGACGGCGACTAGACTACCATGGGATCCTTTTAATTAGATCCACAGAGGATCTTCTTAATTAGGCCTCCCAGGAGTCCTTTCAGCTATATCAATCAGTTTAACTAGACCACTCGAGGAGTCTAATTATAAAGCAGTACTTTATAATCCAAGGGGCTTATCTACTACGTAGAAATCCATTAAGGATTTTAGGTAGTGCCTTTGGGTATCCTACTATGAATCTCTTGCACAAGGATATGTAAGATTCTACGAGGATTTAATTACATAATTTGGATCACATGACACATAAAGGCTAACACATAAGCACATAACCACATAATTGTTTAATTGTTATTATCTTGTTATTGATTGCTATTAACTTGGCACCTCGTACTTCGTTTCTCTTGGAAGAAACGGGTACTTAGGATTTTCGTGAAAAACGCAAGAGATCATACAATGGAAGAAATTTGGAAGTAGTCTGTTCTTCAAGGAATGCGGTTCCTTGATTGTCGGTATTGTAGGGGATATGTTGTTTATACATACAATCACATAAATACATTGCAATGTAAATAAAAGATTTATTTATAAACAATGATAACAACAACTGTTTCATTGGTCGTGACAACAAAAGAAAATAATACATAAGACGTGATTATTTCTAAACGATGTTGTCTTCTGGTTGGTCATATGCTCATCCCTGCGCTGGATTTGCATTAGCAAGTCTTGGGCAATTCCTATGAAAATGGCCCATCTCGCCACAGTTGTAGCAAGATCCCGGTGGAAAACGAGCTTGAGCAGTATTGTTGCCAGCTTGATTTGGTGCAGCTGCGGTTGGGCAAACCCTAGCTGTATGACCTATAAGTCCGCAAACTTGGAATGTGCGGCACTTCACCCCAGCATGATGATGTAGGCCACATTGGTTGCACAAGGGTGCAGTTCCGTTGTAGGGTTTCCTGGCAGGGGGTTGAGCTGGTTGGTTGGGGACGGCTTGATCATTGTGAGCGACCACAGCGTAGTTCTGAGAAGCTTTTCGCTTCTTTGACCTTTTAGGGGATCCAGTCTGTTCATCCATGATCTTTGATTCCTCGATTGGTTTCGATTCCTCGACCGGTTTCTTGTCACCTTTTCGGAAAAGTTTACCTTTCCTGATCTTTGATTCAGTCAAGGTTGCAGATAGCTCAATGGCCTGTCTAACTGTAGTAGGGTTGCTACCAGTCATAATGTCTTGTATTGAATCAGGGAGGCCATCAATGTACTTTTCGATTGCCTTATCCAAAGGCGTGACCATGTTTGGGCATAACAGACTTAACTCCTCATAACGGTCCGTGTAGGCTCGATGCTCACCGCTGTCTTGCTCAAGATTGTCGAATTCCCTTTCCAATGCCCTGATCTCGTGACGAGGACAGAATTCCTTCATCATAAGGGCCCTAAGTTCAGCCCATGTCTGTGCTAGAGCAACCTCTGCACCACGATCTCTCATAACCCCGTTCCACCACGTAAGGGCTCTTTTCTGGAACACACTCGAAGCAAACTCGACCTTGCGATTGTCAGGACACTGCATGTGGCGGAAAGTATTCTCAATGCTCTCGAACCATTGAAGAAGCCCAGTCGCTCCCTCAGAACCACTAAACTTGAGTGGTTTTGCCGAGTTAAAACTCTTGAAATTGCATGGACCATTGTTGTTGTTGGCTTGATTCCATAGAGCAAAGAGGTTTGGGAATTGAGCAGCCATTTGCTGTGCAATGATTTCTGCCAGTTCAGCAGTCGCTATCTGGCTTTCGCGTCGAGGAGGCATTCTAAAAGAGGAAACATGAAAGGAAACGAGTGAGAGAATTAGACGAAAAGAATGAGATGAAACAAATCTGATGAAAGCAAGGGTAGTGGTCATTTGTTTGTTACCACAAGGTAAACAAACGACACACAGTGCTAATCAAAGTAAATGGGTCAAAAATAATGTATCGCGAAGACATGCTCGCCTATAAGTGAACACTCATCCCAAGAATTCCCAGGTAAGCACAACTGGTCTCGCGTCTGATGAGATATATACGAAGTGCTTGCCTAGACAGAAAACCCAGAATACAGGCATTCACCCTTCCAGTTTGCACGTGTTCACATTATTTAAAACCCAAAACCTTGACGAGATTTTGAAAACTCAAAGGGGTTCAAAACCATATAACTGAGAGTTCAAAACCTTACAATAGAGGGTTCAAAACCTAGTAATAAATCATCCTAGAACAGATGATTAGTTTTCAAAGCGGTTTTGAAATTTATGTTCTTGTTGTGGTAGTCGCCTAAGGATAGGTGACGGTATTGTTTTATGACTAAACGCAAGTAAACTCGCGTTAGGGTCCTAAGAAGGTTATAGACTAGGTCAAAGCATTACTAATAACCTAATTCCCTAAAACCATTGGCTCTGATACCATCTTTTCTGTCACACCCCGACCACGTAGAACATACAAAACGTGGCGGAAACATCGGGGAGTGTTGTAACAGAATTAATGTTTCACAACCATGGAAATTGAAGTTTCGTTTTATTAAACAAATATGAAAGATTACATTGTTTTATACAAGAACCAAAAAGTACATAACATAAAGTAGCTAGTTCTTGTCTCGTTTTAAGTCACTAAGGCACAGGTCCGCCTAAGTATGTCTTGATAAGTCCTATACATCATCACCTGAAAACACATGTGAAAATAGGTACGTCAGCATAAAAATGCCTGTGAGATACATAGGTTTTGTGAAAATAGGTTTCATGACTTATGTTTGAGAAAATGTTTAGTCATGAACCTTGTAATTTGCTTTGTTTTGTAAATCATTTGAAAAACGATAAGATCAGATGATATGTATAAATAAGAGAATAAAGTATGGTTAAATGAATAACCATTGTAAAATGAGTTTGTACAAGATAAGTTTCTTGTAAAACAATGTATTGTGAGAAGTATGTTATTTGTTTAAAATGTTATATGTCTCAAACTGAAATGATTTAAATAACGCTACGATATGTAATACCATACAAACACTTATATATAGGAAGTACCAGCGGCGTATCCACCATGCTTGTATCATATTACACACGCCTCGTTACTTAATCACTTACTCAAACCAAACTATCAAGATGAAATGTTTAACAAGTGTAGAAATGTTCATGTATAGTCAAATACGGTTCACACGGTTCACAAATACAAACGGTTCACAGATACAAACGGTTCACAGATACAAACGGTTCACAGATATCAACGGTTCACATAGTCAAATGATTACAACGGTTCACATAGTCAAATGATTACAACGGTTCAAAATGTAGTATAATGTGTTCATATGCTGGATGAGCATATGCAACAGAAAGGCAATGTAAAACAATGTACTAAGTATGCACACAATGGACATCCATAGTATGAAATGTAATGTAGAACGATGTACTAAGTATGCACACACAATGGGCATACATTGCATGTAATGTAAAACGATGTACTAAGTACACACACAATGGGCATACATAGCATGAAATGTAATGAAATCATGTACTATAACGTACTAACGAACATAGCAGGTATATGATGTGAAAACATGGAAAGCATGAAAGTAGCAACTAGGCACATGTGTTCCACCCCAAAACGTTTGGAAAACAGTCAAATGAGGGGTCTATGTACTCACTTGATATTGCTCAGTAGTCCTTGAGTAACAACCAAACAATGCTAGAGATCGCGGATATCAAACGGCACCTAATATAGGTAACTATGTTAATAACCGGACCTAAATCGGATGATTGGATAGAATGAGGGTTCGTAAACCAAACGAGTATAGAGACTCATGTAATATGGTTTAACAAAGCCTACATACTAAATGAAACCTAACATAATTGCTTTCGACCCATTACGACCCGTTTAGGAAGCTTATGCTACTTTAACGCGTCGTTCGCGTGAAACGCGTTCGGACAGCCTAACTAGTCCTATGACAAGTATTATATGCCTAAACATGTTACATTATCAGTTATGTGACAAAAGTTTAGGTTACATATGCTTAATTACCAATTATACATGAAAAGGGTATTCTGGTAATTTACCTAAGGCATATAAACTACCTATCATACAACTACTTAAACGAAGCGACCATAGGGTATAACCTCGGAAGGTTATTCCCTATAAACTATGGTCACCTAATGTATTTGGTCGGATCCTAATGATCGACCAAACTGGGTCGGGTTCGAAGGTATAAGCGATTTATCAGATCGCTTACCCTTACGACCCTAGACAACGTGGTAATCAGTAGGCATAGTCCCAAGGGACTATAACCAACGTGATTACACTCACGTTGCGAAGTTCAAACGAACTTCGCATTGACCATAAACTGGTCAACGCTGAAAGTCAAACAAAGTTTGACTTTCGGACTCAAAAAGCAATAAAATAAGGAAAAGAACGAAAGAATACTTACGAAGGGTCCCCGAATGCTAATCTCGATCCAAGAATCTCAGGTATGAAACAATGGTTTCAACTTAGAGTTTCTAAGATCAAAATTCTAGTGATTTTAAAGCAATGGGGGTGGGGTATTTATAGTTTTCGGGTAACCGTTAAGATCGTTTCATGGAAACCGTGCTCGAATCCTACCCGTACATGTGTTGCAAAGTTGTGGTGGCTAAAATTGGTCCTTATCAGCTGAATAGGCAAGTTGTGAGCTTGTGGTTGTGGTTAAAACAGCTGGAACATGCTGACTGTTCGATATTATCTGATCTGAGAGGCTGAGGCGGCCCGCTTCAGGATCAGACAAATCTAATGCGGGCCGCATGGCCCTTCTGATCAGCATATAACTTCCAAAAATGACAGTTTCAGCCCCTGCACGTGTTTAAGCCCATTTCCGACACTTCTAAGGCCCGTAAAGCCAACTTTAAGGACCTAAAATGATGCCTAAACATTGTGGACATGAAACATGCTCAAAAATATGTCGGATGTTGGTTTGTTTGGTCGTACGAACGCGATGTTCGCTTAATTACGACGGAATGCGCATAAGCGCGAAAAACGATCCAAATGACGAAACGAATGGATTTTTCTTATGCCGAACACTAAAATAAAATATTTTAGTGCTTACATAAATTTTTGGATGTCCGGATGTATTCAGAACGTAAGTTATGCGCGAAAATGCAAACTTGTGCACTTTTTGACGCTTTTAGTCCCTGAATGACCCAAAAGTTTATTTTAGCACACCAAACCCCTCAAAGCCTATTTCTAAGCTATGTAAAGGATATTTATGGTGTGTTTAACTTATGGTCATGTTCCGGAATGTCTGTTACAGTTCAAATTGGCATACTTTCGCAGTTTGTCAACTTTAGTCCCTGTAAGCGATTTAACTTGATTTTGCAATACCAAAGCCTTCAAAACTTATTTCTAAGTTATGTAAAGGTTATTTAAGGTATGTTAAGTATATGTCACTATTCCGGAGTGTTTGTTGCATTAAACTGGTTATATTTACGCATCAATGCGCGTATAACCTTCCAGAAAGCGATATAGAGTTTGAAATCGAACAAGAATTGATATGTGTAAACGATACACATATTTTTACAAATCCCAAGTATGAAATACAATATTTCATTGATTTGGTATTTGTTTGCTGGTCGCAGTGACACAGGTGTCACATGTGCCAAGAAGGCAACACATCCTTTCTGCAAACACCTACGAGCTTTCAAACAGCTAATGATCCTTAGGGGCGTATCGTGCTTCTCTCCATGTACTACAATCGTTTCTCCATTCTCCATCGGTATGCGAATGACCTTCTCGTGACATACGATCTCTGCTCGGTTGCTTGACAACCAATCCATCCCCACTACCACGTCGAAGCTTCCCAACTCGACTGGTAGCAGATCAAGCGTAAACTCGTGCTCCCCAAGCTCTATTATGCAACCTCTGACTACTTCATTCGCTTCTACTAGCTTTCCATTTGATAGTTCTATCAAACACGGAATGTCTAGCTTACTAGCTACCAACCCAAGTATATTCTTAAATTCTAGGGATACAAAACTATAATCGGCACCAGTATCAAATAGTACAGATGCAAAGCATTGGTTGATAGGGAACGTACCAGTGACCACATTTGGATCTTAGCGAGCTTCCCTCGCTCCGATGTTGAAAACCCTTCCTTGAGCTTGATTGAGCTTTGGGCACTCTCGCTTGAAATACCCCTCATCTCCACAGTTAAAACAACCTGGTCCCCGAACATTACCATTTCCGTTACCACCTTGATTGTTGTTTACTCCACGGTTTCCACTACCAGCTTGATTCCCAAAATTACCACGTGTCACACCCCGAAATCATCAGAGCTTGGCGTGACTGGACTGGTATCGTCATTGCACAGCGGAAGCAAATAAGCAAAGACTTCTAGAAACTGAACGCCTGCTAAGTACTCGACTCTTCATGGTTCTCCTATTCCAACCGTGCCATAACTTTGAAAAGCAACCTGAGAAAGAACATGCGAGAAAAATCAACATAAAGTTGAGCGAGTTCATAGTTTGTTTGTAAAAGATTTGAAATAAATCTTTTTGAATAACCGGTTTTTGAAGTATTGTGAAGAAAACGAATCAAAAGTCATTTTCTTGCCAAGTTATATGAAAACGTTATGTTTATAACACGGTATGTTCATAAAACCATGTATTTGTAAAGCCTTGTATTTGTAATGTTTGCATAACCGTCAATGCCCACCCTGACTTTGACTCCATACCCGCATAACTCTATGCTTTGAATTTGTATAAAACATGGTAGTTAATTTGTATGAACAAGTAGTTTCCGTAAGTATAAAATCCCTGGTATGTAGCAAATAAGGAAAAAAAAGAGATCACCAATGGTTTGCAAGGCCATTGATATGTGTGAAGTGCAAGTAGGAAGACTCAAACCTAGCAAATTTATGTGTCGGGTACATAGTCACCCCAAGGTCCGTTAACTGTTTGGCCTGGGGCTGGGCTCGCTACACCCAGATAGATCTACCGCATTGTGCCCCTCGGTCCTACAATGAGGATTAATGGCCCCAAGTAATACCTACCCACTCACATGATCTGTACGCAGTAAACCCTCCTTACGCTAATCATACCATGTATAAAAATTCCCTAGTCACCCTGACCAGATCCCTGGTCACCCTGACCAGAACCCTGGTCACCCTGACCAAAAATCATTCATATTTCAAAAATAAGCATTTGCATCATACTTGGTACTCGTTCTCACCAAGAGTGCTTTTTGTATTTACCCGTAGTTTAGAAAACTAAAATTTGTGGGTATGTATATTCCGAAAGATACGTTTGTTTGAAAACCGGTATGTTTAGTATAAACCTTTCGTAAATCATTTGAGTTTCCCGAAATCCATTCGTAATATGATTTAGAAATATGAGTTTTGCGTTCGTTCAAAACTTTGTATGTTTTTGCAAAACGTGCATGTCTTTCCACCCCGAAAACATTTACAAAAATGTAAAACAGTAAAAAGTGGGGGTTATGAACTCACCTGAATATTCATGTGCAAAGCTAGCTAATTTACGACTTCGTGATGTCGTTTCCAAGATGAGACTCGCTAGCGTGCATTCTACAATATTCCTAACACGGAATATCTAATAAGTTTCTAAATAAAAGCGGTAACTAGTCTACGTGTTACCGAGCTCTACCGAATCGTTAGTCGAACGATTCAACGGTAAGTTGTTAACTTAATGGAAAAGATTAAGTTATACGTGTTAAGTCTCGTTTAATGTCAGTAGCAATTTAATAAGTCTTGAAAAAGACTTAGTTTCCAAGAGACTTAAAATGAATAAATATTTATATAAAAATATATAAATATATCGTTGTAAGTGCGTTAGCCATCTCGAGTAGTCGTACGTGTATAAAAGAATATTTCTACGAAAATATCATATAACAAACTCGTATCATATATCGCGTTTCGTATATAATAACTTGTATCACGTCTTGTGTATATTTGCCAAAAATATACGTATAGGCCGTTTAGGCGTGTAAAATAAATATGAAGAGTTATATTTATTTTATAGAGGAATCGTAGAGTTGTTTTTGAAAGTGAATACGATCTATATTTATTTTTATTAGGGGAATTCGTGTTACGCGATGTTTGAAATAAATATATATACTATATTTATTTATAAAAGGATTCGAATTCCGACGTTTTGTTTTATAATAAAAACGCTTCGTCTTTACGGATTTTCTCGAAAAACGGGCAGAGTTTCCTTTGTTTTTGGACGCCCCGACAACTAAAGTGTCGAAATTTTTATCAAGATTCAACTAAACTATAAATGTAATTTCGGCAAACATATATGTATATCTCAAATGTAACTTATAAATAGGTCGGTTCGAGCTCGTTATCACGTGATACGTTAAAACTATAATAAATAAATCGAGTCACTAATCATTACCAATCCTCGTGTCGATTCGCAGAAATGTTTGACTGAGTTGACCGAGCCAACCAAATCCGAGGCTGAGTCTGACCAAGCCGCTTGACCCGAACCGTTGACCGAACTACCCTTGAACCGAACTGAACCACGGCTGACCCACAACCGAGCCGTGACCCGAGCCATCATCTAACTCGAATCAATCTGGCCCGACTAAACCCGTTGACCCGAACCTGTTGACCAGTTGACTTCACCGAGTCAACCGGGTTGACCGGCTGAGTTGACTGAGTCAACTCGCTGAGTTGGCCGAGTTGACTTTGTTGACCATGTAGTCTGAACCGAGACCCGAGCCGAAACCATATAACCCGAGCCGAGATGTGACCCGAACCAGAGCCGAGCCGAACCACACCTGCTGAACCGAGAACCCGAACGGAAAAACCCGATCCAGAGACGAACCATTCTGAACCAAAACATCAACAGCAACATCATCATCATCATCATCGATCTTCACTGAAAGAAAATGGGGAGAAGGTTTACCGGAAATTTTGTCGGACAGAACCGAAGACCGCCGCTGCTGCTGCTCGATCCACTGCCGGTTCCTCCACCGCCGCCACCACTCACGGCGGCGCTGCTGCCACTCCGGCGCTCTCTCTCTCATCTCGATCTCTCGGTCTCTCTCTATCTCTTCCGCCTCTTATGCTCGTCGCCAGGCGCCACCGTATGCCACCACCATATGGTGGCAGCCGATAATTAGTGAGGTGGGGGGGGTATCGAGCTGTGGGTGATGGATATTGTGGCTGGATGTTTTAGAGAGAGAGAGGGATGAATTCTCTGTGTTTCAATTTGTGTGGGTGATGTTGTGTATATGTATAGATTGAGTGAGAGAGGAAGACAGACTTCAAGTCTGTTTGTTTGTTTGTGTAAGATATCGAGAGAGAGAGGGTAAGGTATTAATAGAGTGGAGATCTTGTGAAATCTGGTGAAAATATTTTGTGAAGATTTGCAAGGGATTTGATGTGATCTAGTAATATTTTGTACCGATTTTGTATGCAAACACCTAATATAATATGTGCAGGTTTAGGCTTGTGGGTGTTGGGCTTGGGCCCGGGGCCCACAAGCTCAATCCCATGTGTAAGTGGCCCGTACTTCCTACGAGACCCGTTGTCAAAACCCCGAACTCCGTTCAATGTCAAAAATTAAAATTTCCAAAAATACGGTCGGTAGACGTTGTTTGCACGCCCGTTCGTTGATCACGGTAATAATCGCGAAAAATTGTATCGTTGCCGTCTTTAATCCGTTTTTCAATCCGGTTTCGACTGTAGTCACAAAAATTTAATTACGAAGCTAAAATATATCATAAAAATTTAATATTTGTCGGCGTTGTCAGTATTTTGTACGGCATCAGTTCGTTGCCGTTTAACGTTTAGCCGGTTTCTCTGTAAACCACCATTCGCGCACTGTAAAGACGGATAGACGTTCCCAGGCACTCCAAAGGCCTAATTAAGTTAATTCGCGCTGTAAACACTATTTATTATCGCGTTATTTACTTGTTAATCACGTAATTAAGAGCCGTAAATCACGGGTTGTCACATTCTCCCCCTGTTACAGAAATTTCGTCCTCGAAATTTAGACTATGTTATCTCCTCAGAATTATGTTGTTCGCAGGTAAGTCCGAATAATAACCAAGTGAATGACCGCGTAATCGAAACAAGACTTATTCAAATCATATGAATTCAAGGGCATTCCTTCACAATAGGAATCCCAACAGTTTAAAAGAAATGTGTCTCGGTAATTGATGTCAAAAGGAAACGAGACGTAATGATACAGTCATCAGTGTGACTAAGTTAACAAGGATTCAACAATGAACAGGAACTTCGACCAATCGAATTCCATATGAACGTTTATAACATGTAAATGAGTTCTAGAAGCAATAACATCCACTGGATGAACTTAGAATCAACAATCTCAAAGGTATTAGTTTGCATGAAACGCTCGATCGTGGTCAGCACAAGCTGCCAGTTATACCGACGCCACAAGGTGTCGCAATGAATGAAACAAGTCAATAATAGGGGTGATCGAACAAGTATCACCTGTGTATTGCATGAAACTCTCAATCATTATTAGCCCAAGCTACAAGTTTGTACTGACACCACAAGGTGTCTTAGTGATTTAAATAATTCAATAATAGCGGTGATCAAACAAATCCACCGTGTTTGAAGTCAAATGAAAGCGCCATGAAGTAAATATGAATGTTTGTTCCAACAAACATTGAAAGATTTTCAATTGAAAATAGAACATCAAAGAAATAATGTTTTCGATCGAAGATGAAGAAGCAATGAATATCGTAAAATATTCGATCGAAGTTGAAAGAACCGTTAGTAGGTATACCGGAATATAAGATGGATTTGTGTACCATTGTCTTAACACACTATTGTATTAAGACTGTTGTAATGTGATAAACCAAAGCGGATTTAAAGCAAATCAATAAATAATTAATTAAATCCGTGCATAAGATGTGTAAACGAGTTTAGCGCAAGTTTCAAACTAATGAAAATCACCATCACATGGTGTCGAAATCAACAGACAATTTAATGGAGTCGAATGCCAAACAAGTTTACTTCGACTAGGAACAAATGAAGTGTTCGTTAAAAATTGATTTGAATATGATGCTCCCAATACATCATATGGTGTCTCGAATCGAATAAGTGTAATGAGCAAGTTCAAACAATTGAACTTGGTTTTAGCGCAATCTGACAATAGATATGTGTATCGATAAGAAAACTTTCGGCATGGTCACAACGAAAAACCATGTATGTAACTTGTAAAGAAATGATCGTGATACAATGACCCTTAAGAGGAGTAGAGATATGAAAATCTACTCAGTAAATGTGAAAGTCGAAATTTCAATAAAAGAAATTTGAGGACTTTACCTGGGGTTGCGTGTGACGACCAATTTGTTAGGTGACATTACCATGGAATGTCGAACATATCGTATTTGTCATTAATTAGGTAGGGGGGATGCGGAGACAATCGTCTTCTCCCTGGCGTGATTCGTGCCGTTGCAGGATCGCGTGACAAGTTGTCGTTTCCTGATCGTTAGTTCTCCTGCTGACAGGAATCTAGCGTCGTCGTTGAATTGCGCCATCGTGTCTTTTCAAAGGCCTCGCCTCGATAATCGTAAGTGTCGTACTTCAACCCCCGTTGATGTATAGCTTAAGTTTCACATATACCTGTGCACTAGCGTTGTGTGCCGCGTAGAAGGTGATGTACCCCGAAATCCGTTGGCGTAAAATTTGAGTTCTATGTATTCTCACGCGCTAGCGTTTTGTTATGCGTAGGCTGCCTGCTCGGGAAGTTTAAAATATCATAGACAGCATGGATAATAGTGTGTGCCCGAGTTAATATTCGCGGTTCCTACGTGATGACCTTTAATAAACACACACATGCACAAATAACCAATAAGCAATCAAATAGTCCTCCTAGTCCCACTAGCCTCCCAGCCTCCCAGACTGACTCCCTAGTCCCACTAGACAATTTTCCCAGCCTCCCAGACTGACTCCCTAGTCCCACTAGACTATCCTCCCAGCCTCTCAGACTGAATCTCCTAGTCCCACTAGACTATCCTCCCAGCCTCTCAGACTGAATCTCCTAGTCCCACTAGACTATCCTCCCAGCCTCTCAGACTGAATCCCTGTTCCGAAGGTCTTAAATGCATGTTTCCTAAACTCTCAGATTGTTGTGTACTGTATGTAATTGTTTCGTGTACCGTGTATAAAACATCACAATAGCGTATGTTTGAAAACAAAATTTTGAATGTTTGTTTTTCGGCAACGGTTGGAGACCATATTCGAGTACTAGGCGTTCTGTATGTATTCAACGTATTAATAGTCTAAGTTCCCAGAGGAAAGTGAGGTTAGAGCCTAGGTATCACAACAGAAACCTAATTCGCTGTAACCTATAGCTCTGATACCAATCTGTCACACCCCGAAATCATCAGAGCTTGGCGTGACTGGACTGGTATCGTCATTGCACAGCGGAAGCAAATAAGCAAAGACTTCTAGAAACTGAACGCCTGCTAAGTACTCGACTCTTCATGGTTCTCCTATTCCAACCGTGCCATAACTTTGAAAAGCAACCTGAGAAAGAACATGCGAGAAAAATCAACATAAAGTTGAGCGAGTTCATAGTTTGTTTGTAAAAGATTTGAAATAAATCTTTTTGAATAACCGGTTTTTGAAGTATTGTGAAGAAAACGAATCAAAAGTCATTTTCTTGCCAAGTTATATGAAAACGTTATGTTTATAACACGGTATGTTCATAAAACCATGTATTTGTAAAGCCTTGTATTTGTAATGTTTGCATAACCGTCAATGCCCACCCTGACTTTGACTCCATACCCGCATAACTCTATGCTTTGAATTTGTATAAAACATGGTAGTTAATTTGTATGAACAAGTAGTTTCCGTAAGTATAAAATCCCTGGTATGTAGCAAATAAGGAAAAAAAAGAGATCACCAATGGTTTGCAAGGCCATTGATATGTGTGAAGTGCAAGTAGGAAGACTCAAACCTAGCAAATTTATGTGTCGGGTACATAGTCACCCCAAGGTCCGTTAACTGTTTGGCCTGGGGCTGGGCTCGCTACACCCAGATAGATCTACCGCATTGTGCCCCTCGGTCCTACAATGAGGATTAATGGCCCCAAGTAATACCTACCCACTCACATGATCTGTACGCAGTAAACCCTCCTTACGCTAATCATACCATGTATAAAAATTCCCTAGTCACCCTGACCAGATCCCTGGTCACCCTGACCAGAACCCTGGTCACCCTGACCAAAAATCATTCATATTTCAAAAATAAGCATTTGCATCATACTTGGTACTCGTTCTCACCAAGAGTGCTTTTTGTATTTACCCGTAGTTTAGAAAACTAAAATTTGTGGGTATGTATATTCCGAAAGATACGTTTGTTTGAAAACCGGTATGTTTAGTATAAACCTTTCGTAAATCATTTGAGTTTCCCGAAATCCATTCGTAATATGATTTAGAAATATGAGTTTTGCGTTCGTTCAAAACTTTGTATGTTTTTGCAAAACGTGCATGTCTTTCCACCCCGAAAACATTTACAAAAATGTAAAACAGTAAAAAGTGGGGGTTATGAACTCACCTGAATATTCATGTGCAAAGCTAGCTAATTTACGACTTCGTGATGTCGTTTCCAAGATGAGACTCGCTAGCGTGCATTCTACAATATTCCTAACACGGAATATCTAATAAGTTTCTAAATAAAAGCGGTAACTAGTCTACGTGTTACCGAGCTCTACCGAATCGTTAGTCGAACGATTCAACGGTAAGTTGTTAACTTAATGGAAAAGATTAAGTTATACGTGTTAAGTCTCGTTTAATGTCAGTAGCAATTTAATAAGTCTTGAAAAAGACTTAGTTTCCAAGAGACTTAAAATGAATAAATATTTATATAAAAATATATAAATATATCGTTGTAAGTGCGTTAGCCGTCTCGAGTAGTCGTACGTGTATAAAAGAATATTTCTACGAAAATATCATATAACAAACTCGTATCATATATCGCGTTTCGTATATAATAACTTGTATCACGTCTTGTGTATATTTGCCAAAAATATACGTATAGGCCGTTTAGGCGTGTAAAATAAATATGAAGAGTTATATTTATTTTATAGAGGAATCGTAGAGTTGTTTTTGAAAGTGAATACGATCTATATTTATTTTTATTAGGGGAATTCGTGTTACGCGATGTTTGAAATAAATATATATACTATATTTATTTATAAAAGGATTCGAATTCCGACGTTTTGTTTTATAATAAAAACGCTTCGTCTTTACGGATTTTCTCGAAAAACGGGCAGAGTTTCCTTTGTTTTTGGACGCCCCGACAACTAAAGTGTCGAAATTTTTATCAAGATTCAACTAAACTATAAATGTAATTTCGGCAAACATATATGTATATCTCAAATGTAACTTATAAATAGGTCGGTTCGAGCTCGTTATCACGTGATACGTTAAAACTATAATAAATAAATCGAGTCACTAATCATTACCAATCCTCGTGTCGATTCGCAGAAATGTTTGACTGAGTTGACCGAGCCAACCAAATCCGAGGCTGAGTCTGACCAAGCCGCTTGACCCGAACCGTTGACCGAACTACCCTTGAACCGAACTGAACCACGGCTGACCCACAACCGAGCCGTGACCCGAGCCATCATCTAACTCGAATCAATCTGGCCCGACTAAACCCGTTGACCCGAACCTGTTGACCAGTTGACTTCACCGAGTCAACCGGGTTGACCGGCTGAGTTGACTGAGTCAACTCGCTGAGTTGGCCGAGTTGACTTTGTTGACCATGTAGTCTGAACCGAGACCCGAGCCGAAACCATATAACCCGAGCCGAGATGTGACCCGAACCAGAGCCGAGCCGAACCACACCTGCTGAACCGAGAACCCGAACGGAAAAACCCGATCCAGAGACGAACCATTCTGAACCAAAACATCAACAGCAACATCATCATCATCATCATCGATCTTCACTGAAAGAAAATGGGGAGAAGGTTTACCGGAAATTTTTTCGGACAGAACCGAAGACCGCCGCTGCTGCTGCTCGATCCACTGCCGGTTCCTCCACCGCCGCCACCACTCACGGCGGCGCTGCTGCCACTCCGGCGCTCTCTCTCTCATCTCGATCTCTCGGTCTCTCTCTATCTCTTCCGCCTCTTATGCTCGTCGCCAGGCGCCACCGTATGCCACCACCATATGGTGGCAGCCGATAATTAGTGAGGTGGGGGGGGTATCGAGCTGTGGGTGATGGATATTGTGGCTGGATGTTTTAGAGAGAGAGGGGGATGAATTCTCTGTGTTTCAATTTGTGTGGGTGATGCTGTGTATATGTATAGATTGAGTGAGAGAGGAAGACAGACTTCAAGTCTGTTTGTTTGTTTGTGTAAGATATCGAGAGAGAGAGGGTAAGGTATTAATAGAGTGGAGATCTTGTGAAATCTGGTGAAAATATTTTGTGAAGATTTGCAAGGGATTTGATGTGATCTAGTAATATTTTGTACCGATTTTGTATGCAAACACCTAATATAATATGTGCAGGTTTAGGCTTGTGGGTGTTGGGCTTGGGCCCGGGGCCCACAAGCTCAATCCCATGTGTAAGTGGCCCGTACTTCCTACGAGACCCGTTGTCAAAACCCCGAACTCCGTTCAATGTCAAAAATTAAAATTTCCAAAAATACGGTCGGTAGACGTTGTTTGCACGCCCGTTCGTTGATCACGGTAATAATCGCGAAAAATTGTATCGTTGCCGTCTTTAATCCGTTTTTCAATCCGGTTTCGACTGTAGTCACAAAAATTTAATTACGAAGCTAAAATATATCGTAAAAATTTAATATTTGTCGGCGTTGTCAGTATTTTGTACGGCATCAGTTCGTTGCCGTTTAACGTTTAGCCGGTTTCTCTGTAAACCACCATTCGCGCACTGTAAAGACGGATAGACGTTCCCAGGCACTCCAAAGGCCTAATTAAGTTAATTCGCGCTGTAAACACTATTTATTATCGCGTTATTTACTTGTTAATCACGTAATTAAGAGCCGTAAATCACGGGTTGTCACACCACGATTCCCATTACCGCCATTTCCTCCTTGAGGGCGGTTTCCATACCCATTACCACCGCGGTTACCGTTTCCATTTCCATAACTTCTCTGACCACCACTACCACGACCGACACCAACCCAGCACGTCTCCTTCGAATGACCAACTCTTCCACAAGACTCGCATCTTCCAGCTCGGCATCGTCCACTGTGATGCAACTGACACGCATCGCATTTGAGCAAGGTGCCCATATACCCTTTTCCTTTGTTTTCAGCACCAGTTTTGGCCTTGGCTGGTGCGTTTGCCTCTTCCTTCTTGCTAGCACTGCTGGTACCTTTCTTTAAATTTGAGAACTTCCTTTTGTTCTCACCGGATGACTCAACGTGAGTCTCCTTCTTCTTCTGGTCAGATATCGAAAACTTGTTTAACCTGATTGCCTCTTCAGTTAGTGCTACACTTAGACCAATAGCCTCGGTGATTGTTGCAGGCTTTGACGTCGTCACCATACTCATAATCTAAGGTGCCAACCCCCAAATAAATCGCTCGATGCGTTTGAATTCCGGATCAACCATGTATGGTACCACGCGAGATAGGTCGTGAAATCTCTGCACATACTCCGCGATCTTTGGGCCATCCATCTTGAGATTCCAGAATTCAGTTTCCAACTTTTGGATTTCAGCCCTGGAGCAGTATTTCTTTCGCATGAGTTCCTTCATTTCATCCCATGTCATGGCATAAGCAGCTTCTTCTCCCAAGGTCTGGACTTGAAGATTCCACCAGGAAAGCGCTCCGTCTAAGAACAATCCGGAGATACAGGTGACTTGGTGTTCTGGAGCACACTTGCTCATTCTTATCACAAAATCAGTCTTCTCCGTCCATCTGACAAAAGCTACAGCACCCCCGGTGCCGTCAAAATTCAATGGCTTACAGTCTAAGAACTGTTTATAGGTACAACCTGTACAAATAACATCATTCACATAGAGCTTTAGCGATCACACATGGAATATCCAAATGTAACGTAATGTTTCTTTAGTGACTCAAACATAACCAAGAGGTGGGTTGCTTCCCGAGGTACCTCCGCTATGCTCGAAGCGTAAGGCCTCATGTTGTGCTATCGCTCGTGAAATTCGTTCTTGTAACTCGGCCTCAGTTGTAGGCAGTGTGTTATCTCTTCGAGGAGGCATCTTCTAAAGGAGATAGTATAGGTCAGGTCTTATGCATATAAGTATGTAGTACGTGTATGTAATAACATTTTTCAACGCAAGTAAACTCATAACATCCCAATCATAACGTAAACAAGTAATTCAACAATGTATGTAATGAGAATGATGCGATTGAGCTTTCATATATCAATGACCACGAATACAGTTTTGCATGTTTTACAATGTACCATACATCAAAAGGGACTACAGGGTCACATCACCCTTGTCCAAAATATCCATCAAACTACAACAATCAAAAGTCAAAAGTGGTCTCCCAAAAAGGCTATGCAATCTGGGCTCAATAGCTGCACTCTCACCAAAACTATGCTACCTGCATAAAACCAAAAACTGCTATGCTGATGGTGGAGGAGGAGGAGGTGGAGGAACGAATAACAAACTGCGCACATGCGCTAGCTCCTCCTCGAGGGCATGAACACGCCGCAACAGATAGCTAACCTGCTGCTCCATAGTAAGAAAACGAATATCAAAATCTGGGTATGGCAAAAGGGGAGCGGGTGGAGTCGTGAATGGTGACTGACAAGTACATGGCGGAGGACGCGGAATCCTCTCTAACTCCATGACTCTGCGACACAACATCTCCTGCTGGAGCTGTAAGGATAGGAGTAACTCATCCCTCGTGTACCCAGTGTAATGGAAGGGATGGTATGGATCAAAAACAGGCATCGTGTTGGGCGGAAACCAAATCAGCGGCTCGCCCGATGGTGCAGAAGCAAAAGGTGCAGTATGTGAAAACTGTGGCATGAAAGGAAAAGCTGCCGACACAGGTGGTACAGGGCCAGATGGCTGGCTAGGCGGTCCTTCCCCTAGACGGGGTGGAGGGATATCCTGTAGGAATGTGACCGGTAGATGGTGCGGTGTATATCAGACACGTGTGGGTGAAACGTGGCAATGTCAACTGGTGCATGTGCAGGTGCAGGTGGGGGAGTAACGGGCTCAACGAAAGGAGGCAGGTCATCCTCATCTATCCACCCATTGCGGGTGAACGCATAACGGGGATCTATATGGTCAGCAAAAGGAGCATGGTCTGCGGGTGCAGGTAGAGGGTCAGGTAACAGTGGTGCAACAACTGGAATGTCAACAGGGTCATGCTCCGGTAGAGGATCATGAGCAGGTATGGGCTCGGGTGCAATCAAAGGCTCAGGGTCGGCTGGTGCTAACTCAAGATCAGCGGGTATCGGCTCGAGATCAGCGGGTACATCAAAAAGCTGATCATCGGGGACGAAGTCAACCTCATGCTCAGGATCAATGTCAGGATCAAACTCATCATCAAACTCGAAGTCCTGTGGAGGAACAGGTGCGGCAGACATAGTTGTGTCAGAATCAGAATCTGTGGGATAACGCTGTAATCCCAGTGTGTGTAGAGTAGTAGATGACACAGACTCGAATGAATCAGGACCAGAATGGTCAGACGAAATCTCAATGATCGGAATCTCAATAAGCGGAACAGCAATGACATCGTCTACTGGAATCTCGACTAGTGGAGCGACAACGACATCATCGACTGGAGCTCCATCATCCTGGGCACCATCAGGGGGACCCTCAATAAAAAGATCGATGTCGTCGTCAGACATGGCATCAAAAGGCAGATCCTTGAGAGGAAATGCAGCAAGAGGAAAAGGAGAAGGGATCTGAACAAGAAGTAGATCCTCGCCAGGAAGACCATCAGCTAGCGGTATATCATCTCCAAAATCTGGTAAAGCAAACGGCTGGAAATCATCATCATCGCTAATCTCAGTGTCAGAAGTGAAAACCTCAGGGTCCGGGACAATCTCATCATCCGATACTATGGCCATAGGGTCTACTGTATCAGATACTCCACTATCAGAGGAGGACATGGTGTCTGTAACAAAGCAATCACAACATATGCACATATATCGACAATCATCAAATAAGCATGTAAGTAGTAACAATGTAAGCAGGTATACATCCTAGTCTTCTCAAGACTATCCCACCCAGCCTCTCAGACTGAACTACCTAGTCTCTTAGACTAAACCTCCCAGTTTCTAAAACTGTCCCAACTAGTCTCTCAGACTACCCAGCCTCTCAGGCTGAACTACCCAGTCTCTCAGACTGAACTACCCAGTCTCTCAGACTGAACTACCCAGTCTCTCAGACTGCCCCAGCTAGTCTCTCAGACTAACTCCCCAGTCTCTCAGGCTGAATTATAAACGAATTCTTTGAAATGTACTTTGTGTCTTTTATTTGTAAAAATGTTTGTTTCCTGGATCTGGACATTTCGTGTATACAATGAAATTATGTTATGAAAACATTTTCGTGAGAGCCCTAATGATCATAGTCTAGACTCGAGAAAGAATCCTAGTTCGCTATGATCGAAGCTCTGATACCAAGCTGTCACACCCTGACTTTTGCGAAAGCGTGGTTATTGGTGTGACTTACTTAATACCATAGCATTCAATCATAACATTGTTATATGATAAAACCTTAAGATGTTCATCCATATATTAAGTTTAGAAAATACCACATCATACTTGTCTGAAACGTTGACACCAAATTTTAAGTTACAACCACAACATGTTTAAATGAGTTCACGAAGACTCAACAAAAGACCTTAAGTAAAACCAAGTTTAGGAACATGTATCCCGTCCAGGAATAAGATACATCCCCTAAACCCTACGACCACGAATGACATCCATTATTCATGACGCAGCTTGAAAACATGCACATACTTGCCAGATCCACTTAGTTCCCTGAAATACATTTAGTTTGAAAACATCAACAAAAGTTGAGCGAGTTCATGTGTTTGTATAAGTATGTATAAACCTTTGTAAACAGTGTATGTAAATCCCGGTATGAAAGCAAACAAGGAAAAGATCACCAATGGTTTGCAAGGCCACTGATATATGTGACGGTGTAGGAAGACTCAAACCTAGAAAATTTGTACCGGGCTTCCGGCTGGAAGACATAGTCACCCTATGGGCCACCCTGGTCCTCATGGGTGTGGGCTCGCTACACCCAAATAGATCTATCACTCATACCCCTCGGTCCTACAACGAGGATTGATGGTCTCAAGTATCCGCCTACCCATTCACATGATCTATGGTTCTTTCCTAGGCTAATCATACCAATTGTATTTGTATGTAATCCTTTTGTAACATGTATTTCACCCTCGAAGTAAATAAACAAAATAGTTTAAAGAAAAAGGGGGACATGAACTCACAGTTTTGCGTCTTCTGAATCGTAACCCAAATCTCTTCAGCAAACACGACTACCTACAACGTACTAATGTCTATTAGACGAACGGGCCATGCCTTGCCTTTGTATTTACGTTTTTGAGTTACGTTTCTTTTAATATTATCCCAAGTTATAATTTCTTGTCAAAATAATAATTATTTCAACTTAAATTATATTTTTGAATTTTGGAATAATTGTTTAAACAATATTTTGTAACAATACTTCTCAAGTATTTATTTTCGTATTTCCTTCCCAAGGATAGGGGTATCTTATACATGTATTTTCGTATGCTTGTATTTGTAATTCCAAAATAATACATTTCCAAGTCTAACTTTAGAAAATATATTTAAACTTAATTTGTCCCAAAAATAATGTATTTCAAGAAAATATATATTTTTCCCAAAAACCATATATCTTCTAATTATTCTAGGAAAAATATATTTTTATTTCCCAAAAATAATATATTTTTCTCCTTGTCAAAATGTGATACAACTTTGTAATATTTACAAAAATCATATTTTCATTTCTTGTATCCAAAATAATATTTACCAAAAATATATATTTATAACGGTATTCTCCGGAATATTTTATGAGTTACGTTCTTGCGTTCGGTTTCACAATATTATGTGTGTAACTTATATATGTATTCCTTGTGATTTTTGGTATTATTTTGGATTGTAAATTTCTTGGTATTTTGTTAAGTTATATTACTTTAAATCCTAAAATAATATAACTAATGCACAAAGTATACAAATAATCACACACAATGTGTCTTCTAAATATATATCCTTCAAATACATATTTAGTTATTTTTATTTACAAAAACCAACCTCCAATACTTGTATTTTTGTAACAAAATCTATGGCAAAGTTTTTGTTGAAAACCATAGTTAAAACTCACTTGTAACTATTTGTTTAGAAAATATTTTTCTAAGTGTTTGTATTTTTAGAAAATTTCGCCATACTTTCCTCTAAAAATGGAGGTGTCCATGCTATTAAAGCATATCATTTTCTTTTCAAAAATCATCATAAACAATCAACAATCAATCTTCACTTATCAAGTGCTAAAACAAAGCTATCTACATAATAATCATGAACTTGAACTTTCATAAAAACTTGTAGTAACTTGGTAGTGTATTTAGTAGGTTTAGTTACCCTTTAAAGTGTGTTTATTTCTTTAAAAATCTCATCTCATTCTTTTGAATTTTTCTTGTAAACAAAGTGTTCTTATACTTGTTTCAACACTAGAAACATGATTAGTTCTTTTAAAACAATGTTTATGAAAATCTTTGTGATTTAGCTTGGTTTCTTTGGAAAACTATAAAACTATTTTAGAAATCATCCACTCACAAGACTTGTATTTTGTTTAAATCATCATCACATGAAAACAACTTTTATTATTCAAGTTCATGTAAACATAAGGCATGATGATCTTGGTCTTTCACAAGATCATCACATTAACTTACTAGATCATGTGTTTAATCACAATCTAGTAGGTTCCATATGATGTCTAACATCACTAACACTAGTAATCAATCAACAAGAAGCAAATAAACACAAATCGACAAGATTTCATATGTTAATAAGCTTATGTTAGAGATTTATGATTATGTCTTTTAGTGTTCATCATGTTTATCAATGTACATTATCTTTTAACCAACAACATATGAAGTAACAAGAGTTCATAAGAGCCTTACTACTAGCTCTAAGGCTAGGGATGAACACAAGAGATGGTGGTGACAAATGTGGAGGATAATAGCAATCGGGAGAGGTCCTTCAAGATCCACAAGCTCCAAGCTTCCTTAATCACCTTCTTACACCTTAGGATGAACTTGGAATGAATGAACTTGAAATGGAAGTGATGGTGGTGGTGGTGCTTGCTCACGGCCGAGAGGGAGGGAGAGAGAAGAGGAGAGGTGTGGTGTGATGAAGATGAAGTGAGCTCATGTATTCTTATAACCAAAATTAGCTATTACCCAATGGTTTATGTGTTCCCTAAGTACATGTCCAAATCTCTAATCAATCTTCATAAGATCAAGGAAATCTTAGTAAGATCAAGAGAAGATTTGGGGTGGGCCACACCCTTGGTGACCGTAAACAAGAAGGGGGGGTGGGTCTTGGTTGGGTTTAAATGATAAGTTAGATGATTAAGTTAGATTTCAAATGTAAAGTTTAGTGTTTATGTGTATGTTATGTTATTTGGTGTGTTAGGGTGTTTGGGGATCATAACTAGCTCAGAAACATTAAAACAATGCTTCTAGTATAATTTTGGTGTTTCGGGTAGTGTCCGGTTGTTTGGTTAGATACGGGTTCGTTAAAGTGTCAAACTATTCCGTTTAGTGTTCTTTAAGTACCCTTTTGTGACACTTTTAATTCCCGACACTTAGAAAAGCATTCAGGACCATTTAGTCATATTTTTGCATGAAACAAGCTTATTTAAATGCTGAATTTTGCTGATTTATGCATAATTCTGCACTTTATATGGGTTTTAGGCACTTTCCGGCACTTAAACTATCACCTAGTGAAGCAGTTTTATGGTCCTTACTTTCCTACACACTATACTAGTGTGAAACTTAGTCTCTGGCCCATACAAGGTCTCAAAACATTGTTTGTCTATGTACTGACATCGTCAGCATTTTTCTGAGTTATCCGCTAACTGTGCTAGCTGTGCTTTGTGCATCGTTTATGTCACTAAAAGTTTGTATGTAAAGATGATGTAACAGTATGAAATGTGATGCACATGTAAGTATGATATAGTAATCAGAAAGCAATCATTTGTAATTCAGCACAGTCATTAAGCACTAATCATGGTTAATTAAATAGTACGGATACCTGTATTTTTGACAGTAGTCATAGACATCAATTTGCCAAATCTTATAATCATATTATGCAGGTATGGCAAATAATATCCTAATCGACTTTAGCATCACCACAGGCGAGAAGGTCTCATCACAATCAACCCCTTGAGTTTGATTGAAACCTTTTGCTACAAGTCTCGCTTTATAAGTATCCAAGTTACCATTCATATCAGTTTTCTTCTTGAAAACCCACTTACTTCCAACTATTTTGGAGTTAAGAGGTAGCATAACCAATTCCCAAACTTGGTTGTGATACATGGATTGCATCCCTACGTTCATGGCTTCAAGCCATTTGTCACAATCGGATTTTGACATTGCATCATGGTATGTGGTAGGTTCACCCGAATCTACCACGTAGCATCCATCCATGAAAAATCCATATCTTTCAGGTGGACTACTAATTCTACCAGATCTGCGAACGTTTTGTGTGCTTTGATCAACCACTTGATCGTTTTCAACAACCTCTTGTTGAGTGCTAGTTTTAACCAAACGTGTATCGGCTTGTGGTTCTTACTGTTCTACTAATTCTTTCCACAAGGAACTTAGCTTCCAAGAACTCAGCCTTTCGAGCAACAAATACCTTTTGCACTATTGGATCGTAGAAATAATATCCTATACCATCTTTCGGATATCCTACGAAGATACACTTAGTGGATCGTACTTCTAATTTGTTTGGGGTGTATTGCTTCACATAAGCTCACAACCCATACCTTTAAATATGATAATGATGGAGCCCTTCCATGCCATATTTCAAAAGGTGTCTTATCCACTTTCTTGGTTTGGGCCACATTGAATGTACGGGCCCCGAAGAGCAAAGCGTAACCCCAAAATGATAGAGGTAATGCGCTCCTAGCCATCATAGATCGAACCATATCCAAATAGAGTTCAATTCCTCCTCTATCGGAACGAAGAACTTTGATTGAGTTGATTTTGTACTTCACCTTTGGAAGGCTTTGAACATTTCAAAACTTCAACTTTGTGTCTCAGCAAGTACACATAACCATAACTACTATAGTTGTCGGTAAAAGTAATGAAGTATCTTTCGTCATTCCTAGTCATTGGCTTAAAAGGATCACATACATCCGAATGCATGATACCTAATAAATCTTTTGCCCTTTCCCACTAAAGGGTTTCTTAGTCATTTTACCTTTTAAACAAGATTCGCATATATCAAATGAACCAATTTCATTTGTTTCCAAAAGACCATTCTTTTGAAGTGTTTGTATGCGATTCTGTTTATATGACCAAGGCGATAATGCCAAAGATAGGTCTTACTCAAATCCATTTTTGAGTTTCTTGGTGATTGCTTGGTACAGTTAACCATCAAATGATGTATTATCATGAACCAATTCATAAATACCATTTGAAGGCATAGCTTTAAAGTAAAACATGTCATTCATCGAAATATAAATGTCATTGTTTACAAACCTTAAATCAAAACCATTTTGTCTTATAAGGGAAACTTGAATAATGTTCCTAGTCAAACTAGGAGCACACAATACATTTTTAAAACAATTTCCAAACCATTTGGAAGTTTCAAAACATAGTCTCATCGGGCAACAACTTGAACTTTCGCTCCATTTCCCAGGAAAAGATTAATGTCTCCCTTCTTTTAATGCTTATTTCTTTTGAACCCTTTTTCAATAAATTGCAAACATGAGTTCCACATCCGGTATCTAATACCCATATGTTTGAAGAAATAACATTAAGGTTAATATGTTTCATAAAGATTGTACCTGAGGTTTGCCTAGCATCCCTCTTGTTTTTCAACTCTTTGAGATAGGTTTGGACAATTCCTTTTCAAATACCCTTTCTCACCATACTCAAAGCATGGATTGTTCATGGCCACCTTTACCTTCTTTTGGTTTCGGTGGTTCCGCTTTAGCCTTTCTTTTCCTTTTTCCCTTCGAATTTCCCGTTACCACTTGCAACATTTGCTTTGGTGTCGGGGTGATGCCCTTTCTTGTTGCCACCCTCATTGATCATTAGAATGGATAAAGCCCTTTTACCCATATTGAGCCTTTTGAGGTGATCAATGTTGTCACACCCCCAAAATCCACCATGCGGAGCGTCACCGCTTGGAGGCATGACATGAACAGGATCGAGCCACCAATCATATTGAACGACACAATTAAGTAAATAAAACCAACCACAATACGATTGGTGACCAAAAGAAGGTAAACCAACTTTAAGTTAATCAAGATCAGATTTAAACAGCGGAAGCATAAAACGTGAAACCAAAACATAAGTTCTTAGTTCATAAGTTTAACGACAAAACATAAGATCCATAAGTTTATAAAGTTTATTTATTAGGCACGGGACATAACAGTCCCTGTTCCACAACGACCTCCTCCTCGCGCAAGCTCCATAGTACCTAACGACCTGCAAGGCATGTAACAACAAATCAACAACAAAGTTGAGCTAGTTCACAGTTGATTGTTCAGTTAATGAGTTCATATCAGAGATCGTAAGTTCGTTTCATAACCATGTATTACCCATTATCCCTGATTCCCAAACCTTTATGATATTTAGTGGGGGTTTCCCATTTTGTATGTTACTAGACTAGTCGTACCCATAAGTATCCTTCCCAATCCGAGGACAGTGTTAAGTATGAGTGTACGTAGGTTTTACGTACGTGCCCTTCTCAATCCGAGGACAGTAGTAAGTATGAGTGTGCGTAGGTTTTACGTACGTGCCCTTCTCAATCCGAGGACAGTAGTAAGTATGAGTGTACGTAGGTTTTACGTACGTGCCCTTCTCAATCCGAGGACAGTAGTAGGTAGTCTAGTAGTGTTGATAATATAAATAGTTATTCAATCCCATTCCCAACCCACCGGGAATCCCATGCCTTAGGAGTGTGAACTCACCTTGGTTGCTTGGTTTGACTCACAAAAATAGCTAACAGTCATGGTCGGTCAATCACGTCCTAGTATAATTTACCAGTTAGTCATTTAATGGTTTTCAAATAAAGCACAAAGTTCCTACACGTATCTATCACATAACATGCATCACTTTAACGGTTCATGCCCATATAAACTTCCCATCCATTCCCCACTCATAAACAAACATACGATAATGCACATAACACATATAACATGTTAGATCATTCACAGATAGCATACTCGACATTTAGACACGCAAATTACAACTTATGTCGTTTCAGCTTAAATATTCAAAACCGGGCTGTTTTCGGACATTTTAATAAAATAGTTAACTTATTCCAAAAATTCTCAAATTTTTACAGAATGTCTTAAACGATCCAAATATTATTTTTTAAAAATATCGGGGTCCAGTTCATTACCAATATTTTATAAAAATTCATTTTCCGGACTGAAATCAGATTTATCTTTTTCTGACTGCAGTCCACGGAATAATTTATTTAAATTTCATCGAGAGTCCGATTTACGAAATTCCAGTGAGAGAATTACAAATACATCAGTGGTCATCTACTGTACAATTTGTATGATCTAACTCTACACAGAATGTAAGTTATGGTAGAAAACAGAATGTATATTTTCAGCAGCAAAAATGCAGCTCTAGCTGCTGTTACGAAATGACACTTTAAAAATAGTAAACAAAGTCCAAAAATTAAGATTCTCATGCCATTAGAACCGTATTTCATAATACATAAACCTAGACTTCAGAAAATACATTTTTCGTTAAGTTACAGTCCTGTTACAGCCAACTGAAGTTGGCTGTAATCACTAAACAGCTTTCTGTTTTCAGTCTTTAACCTTCTAAAGCGCGTTCGATTGATTCTGTTAGCATGTTTAGTGATCATAACAACATCAAACATCAATATTAACCTGCAAATCATCAAGAAATCAATCAAGAATCATAACAACACAAGATCTACATGATTTACACACATAACTTCTCTTTATCCATCTTTTATTCCTTATGTTCAAGACTTTAAGTTATGTTCATTGGTGTTCTTTAACATTTCACCATTTAATCATCTATTAACCACCATAAACAAGATCAAGATGATGATTAGAAGCACTTACTACTAGCACAAGGCTAGGGAAGAAACAAGGTGTAAAAGTGGTGGATAAAAGAAAACTAGAGTGGTTCTTGAACTTCCGAGTGCACCGGGCTTGTTTGTAGGACTCCTTGCACCTTTGGGTGTATGAGAAATGGTTGATCAAAGCTTGAAGGTGGTGGTAGTATGGTGGAGAGGTGGCGGCCGTGAGTGGTTATGGAGGGAGAGAAGGAGCTAGTTGTTGATGTTGTTTAGATGAAAGAGAATGGAAGACCAATATGCATATTTATAAACTAAACTTTACTATTATCCAACATACAACATGTCACTAACTCACCAACATTAGGGAATAAAATAATTAAACAAGGCAAGGGTGTGTCCCACCCTTGGGACCGTCGACATAAGGGGGGGATAAGGGTTGGGTGGTGATGATACTTGGTTACTAACTAGTTGGATTGTAAGTATTTAGTTAGTATGTTAAGTGTGTTTATTAATATAAAGGGTGTTAGGGTGTTCGGGGACCCTAACTAGCTCAGAAAAATAAGAACAATGTGTTTGACAATATTTTTGTGTTCCGGGTAAAGTCCGGTTGTTCGGTTCGGTATTGTTCCGTTAAAGTGTTTAATTAATCCGTAAAGTGTCTTATATATATTTTTTTGTAACGTTTTTAATTTTCAACACTCAGGAAGGCATACTGGACTATTTAGTAACTTTTCTGTATACCACTAGCATGTTAACAAGTACGTGTAAGTATAACACAGTAATCAGAGAGCAGTTAAATGATTCAGCACAGTCATCAAGTACTTTAAGTAACATTAATAGATTGTACGGTTACATGTAAATTTGAGGGTTGTCACATTCTCCCCCTGTTAAGAGAATTTCGTCCTGAAATTTAGCGCGTGGTTACTGAGGAAGCTAGTTAAGTTGCGTTGGTTTCCTGGTTTTTCCTGGGGTGTCACATCATTCCCCCGTTGATTTGGAATTTCGTCCCGAAATTCTGCAGTAGCTTCAGCCTCAGTAGTGGTTACGTTTTTCTTAAACAGCTGGGGATACTTGAGTTTCATTTGGTCTTCTCGTTCCCAGGTATACTCTGGGCCACGACGGGAATCCCAACAAACTCGGACAAGAGGTATCCTGGTACGCTTGAGGATCTTAACATCTCGATCCGTAATTTCTACTGGTTCCTCGACGAATCGCAGCTGGTCGTCGATTGTGAGTTCCTTGAGAGGAACTATGAGGGTCTCATCTGACAGACACTTCTTCAGATTCGACACATGGAATACGTCGTGAACTCCGCTGAGTTCTTCGGGTAGATTCAACCTGTAGGCGACTTTGCCAATTTTCTCGATGATTTCGAACGGTCCGACATAACGCGGATTGAGCTTGCCTCATTTTCCAAAACAAACTACGCCTTTCCAAGGCGAGACTTTGAGTAGCACTCGATCCCCAACCTGGAACTCGAGTGGTTTTCTTCCCTTATCAACATAGCTTTTCTGACGGTCACGAGCTGCCGCCATTCATTGCCGTATCTGGGCAATCTTCTCGGTGGTATCTACTACAAGTTCTAGGCCAGTGATTTGGCTGTCACCAACTTCTTCCCAACAGAGAGGTTATCGGCATTTGCGTCCGTACAATGCCTCGAATGGAGCGGCCTGGATGCTGGTGTGGTAGCTGTTGTTATATGAGAACTCCACTAGCGGGAGGTGCTTTTCCCAGCCATTACCAAAATCGATTACACATGCCCTAAGCATGCCTTCAAGGGTTTGGATGGTGCGTTCAGATTGCCCATCCGTTTGTGGGTGATAAGCGGTGCTCATATCTAAACGTGAGCCAAAAGACTTGTGCATAGCTTGCCACAGTTCAGAAGTAAAACGCGCGTCACGATCAGAAATGATGGAGGTTGGCACTCCGTGCCTTGATACTACTTCCTTTAGATAGATGTCTGCTAAGGTAGAAAACTTATCCGTTTCCTTGATTGCTAGAAAATGTGCAGACTTGGTCAGCCGATCCACGATCACCCAAATGGTATCATTTCCGCGTTGAGATCTGGGCAGGCCAGTAACGAAATCCATGGAAATTTGCTCCCATTTCCATTTCGGGATCTCTGGTTGTTGAAGTAGGCCTGATGGTTTCTGATATTCAGTCTTGACTCTAGCACAAGTCAAGCATTTACTGACGTAGGTTGCTATGTGAGCTTTCATGCCAGGCCACCAATACGTAGTCTTGAGGTCGTGGTACATTTTATCCGAACCAGGATATACTGAATAACGAGACTTATGTGCTTCCTCCATCACAAGCTCGCGTAGGTCTCCATACAGTGGAACCCAGTTGCGTCCGTTAACATAGTAGGCACTGTTTTCCTTTTGTTCTAGCCGTTGCCTCGATCCTCATAAGGATTCCACCCTGATGTTCTCTGCTTTCAACGCTTCAACCTGAGCATCGCGAATCAGAGTGGGAAGGCTAGAGTGCATGGTAAGCTGTAACGCACGTACACGCTTAGGTATAGTATCCTTTCGGCTGAGGGCGTCAGCCACAACATTGGCCTTGCCCGGATGGTATTTGATAGCGCATTCATAATCGTTCAAGAGCTCAACCCATCAGCGTTGACACATATTTAACTCCTTTTGCTTGAAGATATGCTCGAGACTCCTGTGATCGGTGTAAATGGTGCACTTGGTACCGTACAGGTAATGTCTCCATATCTTAAGGGCGAAAACAACTGCTCCCAGCTCCAGATCTTGTGTAGTGTAGTTCCTTTCGTGAACCTTAAGTTGGCGCGATGCGTAGGCAATGACCTTGTCACGTTGCATCAACACGCAACCAAGTCCTTGGATGGAAGCGTCGCAGTAAACCACAAAATCTTCTGTGCCTTCAGGCAATGAGAGGATCGGCGCGCTACAAAGTCTATCCTTTAAGTGCTGGAAAGCAGATTCCTGTGCATCACCCCAACGATAGGTGACACCTTTCTGAGTCAGTGAGGTGAGAGGTTGCGCAATCTTGGAGAAATCCTTTATAAACCTTCTGTAATATCCTGCCAAACCCAAGAATTGGCAGATTTCTGTTGGTGTACGGGGTGCAGGCCAGTTCTTGATCGAGTCAACCTTGGATGGATCAACATGAATCCTATCCTTTTTTACTACGTGGCCTAGAAAGTGGACTTCGCGAAGCCAGAAGTCACATTTCAAAAACTTGGCATACAGTTGCTCTGCTCGAAGAAGTTCCAGCATAAGTCGTAGATGCTGCTCGTGTTCCTCCTGATTCTTAGAATAGATCAGGATATCTTCGATGAAAATAATAACGAACTTATCCAGGTAAGGTTTGCATACTCGATTCATGAGATCCATGAAGACCGCTGGTGCATTCGTTAATCCGAAAGGCATAACCAGAAACTCGTAATGGCCGTAACGAGTTCTGAATGCTGTTTTGGAGATGTCCTCCTCTCGGACTCTTAGCTGATGGTATCCCGATCTCAAATCAATCTTAGAGTAATAGCTCGACCCTTGCAACTGGTCGAACAAGTCATCAATACGTGGAAGAGGATAACGATTCTTCACGGTCACCTTGTTAAGTTCGCGATAGTCAATACACATTCTGAAAGTACCGTCTTTCTTTTTCACGAATAGTACTGGAGCTCCCCAGGGCGAAGAGATAGGACGTATAAAACCGTTCTCCAAGAGTTCTTGTAGTTGCGTGGACAGTTCTTCAAGTTCTGACGGGGCTAGACGGTACGGTGCTCGAGCTACTGGTGCTGCTCCAGGAGCTAGCTCGATTTGAAATTCAACTTGACGATGAGGTGGGAGACCAGGTAATTCCTCAGGAAATACCTCGGGAAAATCGCGCACAATAGGAATGTCTTCTATCTTCCTTTCTTCCGAGGATGTGTCAGTAACGAGTGCTAGAATGGCAGTGTGGCCCTTTCGCAAACACTTCTGGGCCATAAGGAAAGAGATAATGCCTACGACAGCACCACTCTTATCGCCATGAATCACGAGGGGTTCTTCACCAGAAAAAGGAATGCGGACGATTTTCTCCTTGCAAACAATCTCCGCTTGATGATGAGATAGCCAATCCATCCCAATAACGACGTCAAAACTACCCAGTGTGATAGGAATAAGATCGATAGAGAAGGTCTGACCAGCTAAGACGAGGTTACAACCCTTGATTACGTGCGTGGCCTCGAGACTTTTACCGTTTGCTAGCTCTACTGTGTGTTTGGGGGTCAAAAGTGTTGGGGTGCGCTTAAGCATTTGACTAACTTTTAGAGACACATAACTGGTATCGGCACCCGAATCAAATAAAACAGTAACATAAAAGTTGTCAAGAAGGAACTTACCCATCACTACGTTAGGATCATTCCTTGCGTCACCCTGACCAATCACGAACACTCGACCCCTGGCACCGTTGCCATCATTGTTTCCTCCATTGTTGCCCCCATTATTGTTCCCGTTTCCTTGGTTGTGATTATGATTCTGATTTAACTGCGGGCAGTGTCTCTTGAAGTGACCTTCAGCACCACACTGAAAGCATCCATTGTTGCCCTGTTGTTGTTGCTGATTCTGCGGTGCTTGCTGTTGCTGCTGACGATTCTGATTTGTAGGCCGTGAGCTCCTGCAATCCTTGGCTTCATGACCCATCTTGAGACAACTCTGACAGCGTCCCTTGTTGCACTGACCACTGTGGTGTCTGTTGCATTTGTTGCACTTTGGGTGGTTTCCTCGATATCCACCTTGCCCTTGACTACCCGAAGATTGCTGACCAGGACTCTGGTAGCCATCAAGCTTTCGCTATTGCGCCTGGGACTGAACTGTAGTCGAACCCTTACTGTTGGCTCCATCCCATTTTCGTTTGTTATCACTGGGAATAGCAGAAGTAGCAGTAACAGTAGCACTTATACGCTTAGGCAGCCTGTTCTGTTCCACTGCCTAGTCTGTGAGACGATGAGCGAGACGAGTAACATCCTGGATGGTAGCAAGGTTAGCAGCAGTCACATGGCTTTGTATCTCTGGTACTAAGCCTTTGAGGTACAGCTCAATGCGCTTGATGGGAGGATCCACCATAGTTGGACATAACACTGCCAGTTCGTTGGATCGCTTCGTATACGCCTCTATCTCTGACCCCGTCATCTTCAGGTTAAAGAACTCCATTTCCAACTAGTATTCTCGCTTGATCAGCTCCTTAAAGTCGTTCCATGGGGTGGCATTAGCAGCTGCCAGCCCTAACATTTGAACTTGTGCGTTCCACCAAGTCAACACAACGCCTTCGAGAGTACCAGTGGCATACTTCACCCTACGAGCCTCAGGGCATTCACACATCTCGAAGACCGATTCGAGCTTCTCGAACCAGTGGAGGAGTCCGACGGCCCCTTCAGTGCCACTGAAAGTACTAGGACGACAGTCCATAAAAGTCTTGAACGTGCATACTGGTGGCTGAGCGTTCTGACCTCCTGCCTGGGCAGCTGCGAGCGCTGCAGTAACTTGTTCAGTGATCAAAGCCGCCAACTGGGCTTGAGTTAGGTTAACGCGTCCACTCATGATCTTCATATCAAAGGAAAACATGAGTGAGAGAGGTTTGCAAAAGTGCGATGACAGAAGAGAGTAAGCACACATGTGTTTTCAATCAATAGTTGCTACATTCATCTAAGCATACCATATGCAAAGTTCTATGTAACTAGCAAGTGGGTAATATAAACATAAACCATATCACCTATAGTGTTGAGCCTTACGCGTGGAGTGAAGCGTCGTTGTGGATCGTTGAGCACTGTACAGGTTATAGTCTGGTTTTATCAAAAAGTTTTTCCCCTTTTTAAAACCACGTTCACTATAACCAATGGCTCTGATACCAATCTGTCACACCCCCAAAATCCACCATGCGGAGCGTCATCGCTTGGAGGCGTGACATGACAAGGATCGAGCCACCAATCATATTGAACGACACAATGAAGTAAATAAAACCAACCACAATACGATTGGTGACCAAAAGAAGGTAAACCGACTTTAAGTTAATCAAGATCAGATTTAAACAGCGGAAGCATAAAACGTGAAACCAAAACATAAGTTCATAGTTCATAAGTTTAACGACCAAACATAAGATCCATAAGTTCATAAAGTTTATTTATTAGGCACGGGACATAACAGTCCCCGTTCCACAACGACCTCCTCCTCGTGCAAGCTCCATAGTACCTAACGACCTGCAAGGCATGTAACAACAAATCAACAACAAAGTTGAGCGAGTTCACAGTTGATTGTTCAGCTAATGAGTTCATATCAGAGATCGTAAGTTCATTTCAAAACCATGTATTACCCATTATCCCTGATTCCCAAACCTTTACGATATTTAGTGGGGGCTTCCCATTTTGTATGTTACTAGACTAGTCGTACCCATAAGTGTCCTTCCCAATCCGAGGACAGTGTTAAGTATGAGTGTACGTAGGTTTTACGTACGTGCCCTTCTCAATCCGAGGACAGTAGTGTGACACCTGTGTCACTCCAACCATCAATCAAATGCCAAACCAATGAAATATTGTATTTCATACTTGGGATTTGTATAAATATGTGTATCGTTTGCACATATCAACTCTTGTTCAATTTCAAGCTTTAAATCGCTTTCTGGAAGGTTATACACGCACTGATGCGTAAATATAACCAGTTTAATGCAACAAACACTCCGTAATAGTGAAATAGGCTTAACATACCTTAAATAATCTCTACATAACTTACAAATAAGTTTTGGAATGTTTGGTATGCCGAAATCAAGTTATATCGCTTACAGGGACTAAAGTTGACAAACTGCGAAAGTATGCCAATTTCAACTGTAACAGACATTCCGGAACATGACCATAAGTTAAACATACCATAAATATCCTTTACATAGCTTAGAAATAGGCTTTGAGGTGTTCGGTATGCTAAAATAAACTTTTGTGTCATTCAGGGACTAAAAGCGTCAAAAAGTGCACAAGTTTGCATTTTCGCGCATAACTTACGTTCTGAATACATCCGGACATCCAAAAATTTATGTAAGCACTAAAATATTTTATTTTAGTGTTTGGCATAAGAAAAATCCATTCGTTTCGTCATTTGGATCGTTTTTCGCGCTTATGCGCATTCCGTCGTAATTAAGCGAACATCGCGTTCGTACGGCCAAACGAACCAACATCCGACATATTTTTGAGCATGTTTCATGTCCACAATGTTTAGGCATCATTTTAGGGCCTTAAAGTTGGCTTTACGGGCCTTAGAAGTGTCGGAAATGGCCTTAAACACGTGCAGGGACTGAAACTGTCATTCTGCAAACTTATTTTTGATCTGTGCAGGCCAGGCGGCCCGCCTCAGTTTCTGAACATCCTCACACGGCCCGCGTCCGCCTCCCTGATCAGATTAGATCGAACAGTCAGCAGTTTCCAGCTGTTTGATCCTCACCCACACATTCTCAACTGCACATTCAGCTCATTTAGACCCATTTTAAGCCACCACAACTTTGCAACACTTGTACGGATGCGATTAAGGCACGATATTCGAAAAACGATCTTAACGGTTCGGGTATTCCTATAAATACCCAACCCATTTAACTTCAAAAATCACAAGAATCTGATCTAAGTGACTCTAAGTTGGAACCATTGTTTCATACCTGAGTTATTTTGATCTAGATTAGCATTCGGGGACCCTTCGTAAGTATTCTTTCGTTCTTTTCTTTCTTTTATTGCTTTTTGAGTCCGAAATTCAAACTTTGTTTGACTTTCAGCGTTGACCAGCTTATGGTCAATGCGAAGTTCGTTTGAACTTCGCAACGTGATTGTAATCACGATGGTTATAGTCCCTTGTGACTATGCCTACTGATTACCACGTTGTCTAGGGTCGTAAGGGTAAGCGATCTGATAAATCGCTTATACCTTCGAACCCGACCCAGTTTGGTCGATCATTAGGATCCGACCAAATACATTAGGTGACCATAGTGTATAGGGAATAACCTTCCGAGGTTATACCTTATGGTCACATCGTTTAATTAGTTGTATGATAGGTAGCTTATATGCCTTAGGTAAATTACCAGAATACCCTTTTCATGTATAATTGGTAATTTAGCATATGTAACCTAAATTTTTGTCACATAACTGATTATGTAACATGTTTAGGCATATAACACTTGTCATAGGACTAGTTAGGCGGTCCGAACGCGTTTCACGCGAACGACGCGTTAAAGTAGCATAAGCTACCTAAATGGGTCGTAATGGGTCGAAAGCTATTAGGTTAGGTTTCATTTAGCATGTAGGCTTTGTTAAACCATATGACACGAATCTCTATACTCGTTTGGTTTACAAACCCTCATTCTATCTAAATCCTCCGATTTAGGTCCGGTTTATTAACATAGTTACCTATATTAGGGGCCGTTTGATATCCGTGATCTCTAGCATTGTTTGGTTGTTACTCAAGGACTACTAAGCAATCTCAAGTGAGTACATAGACCCCTCTTTTACTGTTTTCCAAACTGTTTTGGGGTGGAACACATGTGCCTACTTGTTACTTTCATGTTTTCCTGTTTTCACATCATATACCTGCTATATTCGTTAGTACATTATAGTACATGATTTTATTACATCTTATGCTAGGTGTTCCCATTGTGTGCATTACTTAGTACATCGTTTTACATTACATTACTTGCTAAGTATGTCTATTGTTGTATACGTAGTACAGGTCACATGCTACGTATGTCTATTGTTGTATACGTAGTACAGGTCACATGCTACGTATGTCTATTGTTGTATACGTAGTACAGGTCACATGTTAAGTATGTCTATTGTTGCATACTTAGTACAGGTCACATGCTACGTATGTCTATTGTTGCATACTTAGTACATTTGTTATTCATCACATGCTTACATTTTGGATACATATTACATGATTTACATCAGACATGAACATTTTACTTTGGTAGTTTGGTTTGAGTAAGTGATTAAGTAACGAGGCGTGTGTAATATGATACAAGCATGGTGGATACGCCGCTGGTACTTCCTATATATAAGTGTTTGTATGGTATTACATATCGTAGCGTTATTTGAATCATTTCAGTTTGAGACATAGAACATTTTATACAAATAACATACTTTCACAAGACATTGATTTACAAACAACTTATCTTATACAAACTCATTTTACATGGTTATTCATTTAACCTTACATTTATTTATACATATCATCTGATCTTATCGTTTTTCAAATGATTTACAAAACAAAGCAAATTACAAGTTTCATGACTAAACATTTTCTCAAACATAAGTCATGAAACCTATTTTCACAAAACCTATGTATCTCACAGGCATTTTTATGCTGACGTACCTATTTTCACATGTGTTTTCAGGAGCTGTTGCATAAGATGATCAAGATACACATAGGCAGACTTGGGCTTTAGTGACAATAAAATATGCAAGACTAGTTAATTATGTTGTATTTCCTTGTTTGTTAAGACATTGTAACACTATTAATCAATAAAACGAAACTTCAATTGCCATGGATTTGAAACAATTAATTCTGTTACAACACTCCCCGACATTTCCGCCACGTTTTGTATGTTCTACGTGGTCGAGGTGTGACAAGTAGTAAGTATGAGTGTGCGTAGGTTTTACGTACGTGCCCTTCTCAATCCGAGGACAGTAGTAAGTATGAGTGTACGCAGGTTTTACGTACGTGCCCTTCTCAATCCGAGGACAGTAGTAGGTAGTCTAGTAGTGTTGATAATATAAATAGTTATTCAATCCCATTCCCAACCCACCGGGAATCCCATGCCTTAGGAGTGTGAACTCACCTCGGTTGCTTGGTTTGACTCTCAAAAATAGCTAACAGTCAAGGTCGGTCAATCACGTCCTAGTATAATTTACCAGTTGGTCATTTAGTGGTTTTCAAATAGAGCATAAAGTTCCTACACGTATCTATCACATAACATGCATCACTTTAACGGTTCATGCCCATATAAACTTCCCATCCATTCCCCACTCATAAACAAACATATGATAATGCACATAACACATATAACATGTTAGATCATTCACAGATAGCATACTCGACATTTAGACACGCAAATTACAACTTATGTCGTTTCAGCTTAAATATTCAAAACCGGGCTGTTTTCGGACATTTTAATAAAATAGTTAACTTATTCAAAAAATTCTCAAATTTTTACAGTGTCTTAAAAGATCCAAGTATTATTGTGTATAAATATCGTGGTCCAGTTCATTACCAATATTTTATAAAAATTCATTTTCCGGACTGAAATCAGATTTATCTTTTTCTGACTGCAGCCTACGGAATAATTTATTTAAATTTCATCGAGAGTCCGATTTATGAAATTCCAGTGAGAGAATTACAAATACATCGGTAGTCATCTACAGTACAATTTGCATGATCTAACTCTACACAGAATGCAAGTTATGGCAGGAAACAGAATGTATATTTTCAGCTGCAAAAATGCAGCTCTAGCTGCTATTACGAAATGACACTTTAAAAATAGTAAACGAAGTCCAAAAATTATGATTGCGGTGCCATTAGAACCGTATTTCATAATACATAAACCTAGACTTCAGAAAATACATTTTTCGTTAAGTTACGGTCCTGTTACAGCCAACTGAAGTTGGATGTAATCACTAAACAGCTTTCTGTTTTCAGTCTTTAACCTTCTAAAGCGCGTTCGATTGATTCCGTTAGCATGTTTAGTGATCACAACAACATCAAACATCAATATTAACCAGAAAATCATCAGGGAATCAATCAAGAATCATAACAACACAAGATCTACATGATTTACACACATAACTTCTCTTTATCCATCTTTTATTCCTTATGTTCAAGACTTTAAGTTATGTTCATTGGTGTTCTTTAACATTTCACCATTTAATCATCTATTAACCACCATAAACAAGATCAAGATGATGATTAGAAGCACTTACTACTAGCACAAGGCTAGGGAAGAAACAAGGTGTAAAAGTGGTGGATAAAAGAAAACTAGAGTGGTTCTTGAACTTCCGAGTCCACCGGGCTTGTTTGTAGGACTCCTTGCACCTTTGGGTGTATGAGAAATGGTTGATCAAAGCTTGAAGGTGGTGGTAGTATGGTGGAGAGGTGGCGGCCGTGAGTGGTTATGGAGGGAGAGAAGGAGCTAGTTGTTGATGTTGTTTAGATGAAAGATAATGGAAGACCAATATGCATATTTATAAACTAAACTTTACTATTATCCAACATACAACATGTCACTAACTCACCAACATTAGGGAATAAAATAATTAAACAAGGCAAGGGTGTGTCCCACCCTTGGGACCGTCGACATAGGGGGGGTAAGGGTTGGGTGGTGATGATACTTGGTTACTAACTAGTTGGATTGTAAGTATTTAGTTAGTATGTTAAGTGTGTTTATTAATATAAAGGGTGTTAGGGTGTTCGGGGACCCTAACTAGCTCAGAAAAATAAGAACAATGTGTTTGACAATATTTTTGTGTTCTGGGTAAAGTCCGGTTGTTCGGTTCGGTGTTGTTCCGTTAAAGTGTTTAATTAATCCGTAAAGTGTCTTATATATATATTTTTGTAACGTTTTTAATTTTCAACACTCAGGAAGGCATACTGGACTATTTAGTAACTTTTCTGTATACCACTAGCATGTTAACAAGTACGTGTAAGTATAACACAGTAATCAGAGAGCAGTTAAATGATTCAGCACAGTCATCAAGTACTTTAAGTAACATTAATAGATTGTACGGTTACATGTAAATTTGAGGGTTGTCACATTCTCCCCCTGTTAAGAGAATTTCGTCCCGAAATTTAGTGCGTGGTTACTGAGGAAGCTAGTTAAGTTGCGTTGGTTTCCTGGTTTTTCCTGGGGTGTCACAAATGTGGCTTTTCATCTTAAAGATATAAGATGAGACCAATTGGGTTTCCTCCATTCGACATGCATGAAGCGCTCAAACCATTTCGAAGCGTTCTTCCCTTAGGAACATTTCCTACAATTGGTTAATCATGTCGTATGCCTATGATGTTCAAAATCCTTTTGAATCTCAAGAATCATAGTTCCTAACATGAGGCAAGAGGCTTACATAGTATCTTCGGTATACTTAATCCAATCGTTATAGGCATCCTTATCTTCCATAAGAGGTTCATCGGGATTAGGATCGTTCAACACATAGGATATATTTTCTTACTTGAGAACGATTCTTAAGTTTCGATATTAATCCATGAAGTGTTATGATTGAGACGATCCTTTTCAAGGATTGTTATTTAGTGATAGGTTACGGACGGTTTGGGTAATATTGTTAGCGGCCATCTACAAAATTTAACAAGGTTCAATTTAGTATTTTCGATATTATTATATTTTAATCATTAATACCCTTTTATGTCTTATAGACAATTAATAAGTAAAATCTAGAATCCAACGTTACATTTAAATATTGGTTAGGTGATCTTTATCCCATTATTTAAATTAACAAGGTAGTCAACGTTTGACGATTGCAACCCTTTGCAACTTCTATCCATATGGGATCGGTTAAACATCTTTATGTTTAGTTGGCATGTTTAATCCCATCAACACCTTTGTTCCCCATGCTTCGGTGACCCTAAGTTCATGGTTTCCAAATCAAGTCGTCTAACTTACACACACATGTGAGTTTACACATATAAGTGGTTAGGCGACCTTTATCCCACAAACATGGTAACCTCAAACATACAAGTTCCCTCAAATGTGGTTAGGTGACCTTTATCCCACAAAAGAGTTCCCAAGTGATTCGATTGTTGTATAAAAGGATGGTGTTTGACTTATCTTATAAAAGGGATTTTTGAGTTTTCAAAATTCTAGTTTAGAAAACTTTATGTACCATACATTTGCATGCATTCAAATCCTTGGTACTTTTGTGAAAACCAATTTTCAAGGTTCTTTTTAATAAAACCCATTTTATTATAAAATCATTAATTTTTAATAACCTTTTATTAACCAATTTTAATGATTTTTATAGAACCAATTTTAAGCTTGTTGTTGATTATTAGTTTCTTAAGCATGCATATCCAAATATCATCAAAACAATATAAATAAGCAACCACACAAGCACAACACACATATCAATAGGTTCATAACCATAGCCAACTATTTTGACCACACTTGTTAGCCGAAACAAGTGTGTTAAAAGGTCATTCCTAAAGGGTGAATATTGACACAAATAATGTGCCGTTGAACTCCCACTTGATCCCGCATCCAAATGCTTCAAGTCTTCTTCTTATGTTGTGATTTCTTCACATTCTTTGGGCTTCCAAATGTCTTTTATATTTAGCTACAAACTCCTTTGGACTTCAAAAATGTGTTTTGGTTATCGGTCTAAAATCCCGTTAAGAACTATGAAGTCCTTTTAGGCCCGAAATTAGCCAAAACCAAAACCGCATTTTTGTGTGCATCTTCTTTTACAAAAGGTATCCTAATACCTTTTTTCTAGTAAAAATAAAATGCACCTAATTTATTTACTTACATACCAAATGAAAATAAATAAATTACATATTTCACAAATGGAAGAACAAAGATAATAATTATTACAACCCTTTGAAATAATTAAATATAATTCACAAACACAAACATTCAACATATTCACACAATGTCATGGCTAGGTTATGAACACCAAAATATATATGCACATATATATAAAATTCAAGAAGCAAAAATGGTTTCCTTTTTACAACCTACTTTTCGGTCAAGAATGAAAAAACCGAAAAAGTGGGTTTTAGTTTAAACAAAACAATCATCCAAATGACATAATTTTTCAAGATACTTTTATGCATGTATAATTAATATCTTGAAAAACAAAAGAAGAACCAAGATGAAAGATTTCGGCCATAGGGTTTAACCAAACTCTAAACCCAAAAATTTCATATCCTATGAAGCATGCACTCATATAAGCGGCTCTAGATACCATTGTTGGGTTTTTCACATGTTTATCAAAGTTATTTTATCCTTATAAAATAACAACGCAGCGGAATATATATTTAAAAACATGTTACTTACAAGATTTAAAACCCATTTTATATGTAAAACCCAATACCCGGATCCATATATGAACATGCATGCTATCAAAAATTAAAACACAACCATGGAGTGTTTCAAGAATACTACCTTCCAAGGAGTAAAGGATATGAAGAAGATGATGCTTCTTGAATGGTAATCTTCAAGTGTAGAATACCTCAAGTTTGTATACCTCAAGCCTTCCAATAAACACTTTGATGTTAGCTAGGATTTACACTTATGAACTCACTTGAAAAAACCCCTCTTGACAACAACCTTGGCCGAAAATATTGAGGGAAGAAACTAGAGTTCTTACACTTGAAAAAATCAAACTTGAAAAACCTCTTGTATGGCACACCTTGGCCGATTTTTAGAGAGTATTTTCAAAGTCTTCCCATGAATTTTTGTCATAAAAATTCTATATAAAAGTATGAGAGATGTTCACCCTTTATTCACCAAATCAAGTGCCACCCTTTTCACCCAATCAAGAAGCCTCTAACAATGATAATTGCATGCAATCTCATTGGACCAAAAACTTTGGGAAGACTCCATGGGGAGGGGGCGGCCCAATTGTGGGTTATAAAAAAAATTCAAAAATTTCCTTTTAATATTTTAAGTCTTATATATAATTTTATAACTTTTATAAAATTATAACATCACATGTTATAAGACTTGTACAACTTTTTATTATGTTGTTTAACCCATTAAATAACAAAATAAAATATTCTCGCAAAATAAATTATCCATATAATTTATTAGTTTGTCAAGTGCAATTATTTAGAAAACCAATTTCTAAATATTGTAAGTGTTAATATTTATTTGTTTGATCATATCACAAATAAATATTATAAGTGTTTGTCTAGCTTGTTATTGGGTATGACTCGACTTGGATCATAACGTACTAGCCACATCAATTTAATATGTGTCTTAGGCATACAGAGTCCAACAGTACATCCACTTTAGTTACCTTAAATAAATGTAAGTTTTGGAAAATCGTCAACATAATGTTGGTGTGAATTCATGCAGTTTTGTGTAAAACATTTAAGCATTCGTTGTAGAAAACATGGTATGTAATTGTACTGAAACAAGTATTTCTGTAAATGTAAGGAATACGAGATCGCTAATGGTTCGCGAGGCCACTAACATATGTAACGACATAGGAAGAATCCAAACCATAGGTATTTTTACTTGTCGATTCACGACTAGAGACACAAAAGCTCTCTTGGTAAAAGTGTGGCCAAGAGTGTGGCTGCCTGAAACCCATTAGATCTAACCTTTTGTTTCGTGGTCTAGGTATATAGTTGATTAATGGTGCTTATGGCACCCTATACGTCACATGATCTATGTGTCATTCCTTAGTTTTTGTATTCAACATACCATAGCACATGTATTTTCCCCAAGTTTAGAAAACAAGTAAAAGTTTAAAAGTGGGGACTTGAACTCACAATTTTGCGTATCCTGCGTCGTAAACTTCACTTCACCGGGTTTGCTTAGAGTGTCGTATAACTACTTACACACGTACTATGTTTTATTAGACGGTCAGGTCGTGTAACGACTCTTAGTCTTAGTTGTTTATTAAGAATTATTTTGGAATCATTGGTATATTTTGAGTTACATCTTTGATGTACATTATATAATTCCAAAGTGTATAATTATAAGTTAAAATAATAAAATTTTAACTTAAATTATATTTATCCAATTATCTAGAATATTATTAAAGTAATATATTTTCAACTTGGTTTGTTATATATTTCTACACATGCATATTTTTCAAAGCATAGGTATACTTGTATTTGTGTATATTCATACTTGTGTACTTTGCCAAGTATTGGTGGTGTATTCCGGTATGCAATTATACGTATGAGGATACGTATTTTCTTGTATTCATTAAGTATTTTATACTTAAACTTGTGATTATTTTTCCGGAACATTAATTTTAGACAACTAAAAATCACCAATTTATATTCTCAAAATATACATATTTTGAGAAGGTTTTTTATAGAAAAAAAAAATATCTATAAATTTATTTGGCAAAAATAAGTATATTTCCATATAAATCTCAAAAATAATATATATTTTTAAGATTAGCTTTAGAAAATATATATTTCTAGTTTTCACCCATAATAATATATTTTTAACTTTTTTAAAAATATATATATTTTTCTCCATCCAAAATAATACATTTTCTATTTGACAAAATATGATATATTTTGTAATACTTGTAAAAATTAATATCTTGCCATTTCCTTGGTTTAAAAATACCGTTTGTTGCATTTGTTAAGTTACGGATTTATTTCCGGAATATATTTACTTATAGCCCATAAGTCCGTTTGTCCGATTGTCCGATATGTAGGATCGTTTACACGACCAAAACGAGTCGTTCAGAAGAGTTCTTGACAATACGAGAGGCGGAAACTAACGTATCGACTTAGAAACAGCTTGATATACACTCTAATTGTCTTTATGATTGATATAACAGCGTTTTACAGCAAGTAGACACTTCAGCAGCACTTCGGCTCTGGAATCATAAAGTTACAAATGATTTGAACAAGACACCTATATATAGGCCAACTATTTCGCACGAAACAGTTCATACAAAATAGTCATTCCGTGCGAAATGAACTCATACGAAATGGCCTTTACACATATATTTGACATTTTTCTCGTAAAACGTGCCCTGATCTATCTATCTAATTACAAGACTAGATACAAGACGAAGTCGACAGACATATGCACCAACAGACTCCCCCTTGGATGTCGACGAGTCTTCAGTACAAATCTTCAGAAAGTTGAGTCTTCAGTCTTTATCAGTCTTTGTGCTATCTCCAAAGTATCTAACAGTGTAAAACATCCTCAATCTCTAACTCTTCTTTTCTCTCTTTTCCAGGATCTCATATGACTCTATTTTCACTTAATCAGATCTCTTGATTCCTTAAATTCTTTAGCATTAGCAGACTCCCTTTTGATGTCTTCGGACTCCCCTTTTCGATAAGCTGGGATCGCAGTCTGAAATAGTTCTTGTTCCAAATCGTGCCCTGGCTCTCAATCAGCTCAGGTTTTAACACAAAGATCTGCACAAAACTCTACCCAGAAATAAATTTCACAAATTTAAAATTTGGCAAATTTAAACTCTGTTTACTTCATATAGAAACAATTTCAAACAATCACTTGAACATATCATCTAAAATGATTTAACATTTAAAAACACAAATGATCACTTATAAGAAAATCTTTTCAAACACATTTTCCCAAACCTGTTCATCATGTTTAGCACTTAGAATTTTGAAAATCAGCTCTCCAACAACAGTTGTCGAAAATCTTTTTGAATTTTCAAAATTTATGCTAAAATACACTGAAAATCTTTTTGGATTTTTTATTAAAGAAATGCAGTAAAGAAATATTTATAAACAATATTTTTGTGAGTTTGTGTAAGAGGATCATATCAGTTTTTTTTTTAGACCAATCACCAACACCGTTAAGCTTTAAACATTTTAAGTTCTAAACGATTCACATAGATTGTCAGTATACTGATCCACTTAAATTTTCACACAAAATTCAACTGTTTCGAGATACGATATTAGTGTTTTAAGCACTTAAACTTATTTGTGTGTCCCACCTCAGAATATACTCCCGTATCCAGACTCCTATATTCAGTCTTACAGGTGAATGTACACTAGTGATATCTGTAAAGGGTTAAATGCGAGACCATGAGAGCTCAGGCTATTGCTTCCGCAAAATCAGAGAGATGATGGTTCGCTTTTTCGGTGGGTTCCCTTTAGAGAATCTTTTTTACAACAGCATATGACTAGCATTTTTCAATGTTTCATCATTTTTTATGCTGAGGGCGAGCTTTAAGAATAAAGCAATGCAAAGTATTATACGAGGACTAGGCTATTGCTCCCACAAAATCAGAAGTCCTGGTATAATACCCCAGATATCACCACGCACAAAGACCTAGTATGTCAGAAATAGAAAGCCCTTCAAACAAGATTTCAGGGGTTACCTATATATCCGAGAGATGTTCCCCATGAAATAAGCAAGTTTGAAATTTAGATTTATATCTCGAACACAATCTACTAAGCGTGCGAAAACCTACTGGCATATCATCAGTGAGACCATTTATCACATTTAACTTTCCAATTCTTTAGCATGCTGTGATAGTCCATTGATGTACTATCATTTCCTCTTTTTCACAACAAAACTCATTTTTTTTAATTTTATCATGTTTTTTACTTTTTCAAATTTTCTAATGTTTTTGGATTTTCTGAAATTTTTACTCCCCCTAAAATTCAGAACATTTAAAGAAAAATTTAGAAAATAAACTATACAAACAAAATGACAAACTGATGTGAATTGCTTCAATTCGCCATCCACTTGGCATAAACAATCAGAACTCCCCCTTACAACAAATTATTTTCCCATTGTGATTTCAAAACACTTAAGTTTGTTTTAATCAAATGGTTTTTCCAGAAAATTAGTTTTGTTGAAATCATTTGTAAGATTGGGGTTTTGTTCATCATTTTGTCCTCCAAAAACCACTTGTATGAAAGTTAACTCAAGTTCAACTTAATGACCTTGATTAACCACTTGTAGGTTCTTCATCAACCATACCACTTGTAAATCAAAATATAAAAATTTTCAAGAATAATACCACCACTTGTAGGTCGAAAAATCACATAATTGAATTTCTCAAAAAAGATGCCGATTCCTGCTCCACGATTACCAACTTGGAAGCTCCGGCAAGTCATACTTTTCACATATGAAATACAGACACCCAAGACTGACTATCTTTGGGTGTGACCTTCTCAACTTCACTTGGGGTTTGAACATTCCTTTTTTCTTCATAAAAATCTTTTACCCCTTTTACCTTCCCATCGACCATTTTCCCAAAAATGTGTTTCACTTTTCCATTAAAAGCTTTTTCGACATCAAATTCTTTCTTTTCAGAATAGAATTGATTCGATATTTTTACTTTACCAAATTTTTGTTTAAAATTTTCAGTCCGCAATGGTGGAAAATTGACATCATCCATTGGCGGTACTGACGTTTCTATTTTTAGCTCAACTTGTGGCTCCTCTGACTTTGACGAATCAGATTCATCGCCAGATTTCACATCTGATTTCTTAACAACCCATGTTTGGTTGTTAAGATTTACTCTTCTTTTGTAAAATCTTTTTGAACATTCACCAACTTCGTATGTTGAATTTTTAAACACTTTGAATTTTTCAGTTGGTGGTTCAGTTTTATCAACAACTTTTTCTTTGAGTTTAGAAACAACTTCCTGTTTTGTGTTGGTTGCCTTTGGAGAATTCCAGGTGATGTGACCAACTTCTTGACATCGGTAACAGGTTCTTATCTCTTTTATCTAATAAACTCCATTCTTCTCAAACTTTTGTTTTTCTGCAAAGAACTCTTTGTTTGATTGCTTCCAGAATGAGCTCTTTTCTTCTTCCTCTGAACTTGCTCCTGAAACAAATACAGTTTTTGGTTTATAAGTTTTCTCATTTTTATGATTTTTCAGTGGAATAAAACATAACCCTTTCTTTTTAAAATTATTGTTATGGTTTGGTTTCTTTTAAAAATCAGAACCAGAACTGTAACCTTTTTTCTTGTTCAATCTCTGTTGAACTCTTGAAGTGTATTTTTTAGGTTTTTCAGTAAGATTTACATCTTTTATTTCAGAAATATTAATTTCTGTTAATTTGAAAACCATTTTAATCTTTTCAATTTGAACACTTCTTATTGGAAATTCCTCATCAGAATATAATTAGTTTGAATCACTCAAAGTATATGCCACTTTGATTGGTTCGTCATTCAAATTAGATTTTGATAACAGGAATTCTTTATTGTAAACCCTTTTGACCGACAACTTTGAATTGTCAACTGATGAACTCGAACTCTCGGATTCGGACTTTGACTCTGACTCCTCATCTTTATCCAACTACTGATCGACCACTTTCTTTATTAACTCAGACTCATGATCAGTGTCAGACAATGTGAACGTGACGTCAATGTTTTCAGGTAAATCATCAGTTGTTTCAGACTTTAACTTTATATTGACAGCCTTTTTGACTTGCTCCTCATTTGGTTTTCTGGGAGAATAACCTTCCCAGATCGGAGGCAGACACTTTTTATAATTTGCACTTTGTTTCTTACCAGTATCCTTCTCTTCAGTCTTCTTGTCTTGAAATGCTTCAAAACCTGCAACAGTTGGATAAATTCTATCAATCAAATAATCAGAACTTGAATAACTTTGTAACAATCTTCTGATTCTTTCATTTTCTATCTTTTCAGTCTCCAACTCTTGCTTCAACTTAGCACACTCTTCAATATAGTGATTGATAGCCTTCTGCTTAGACATCATCACTGCATTCATCATGGTTAAAGCATCTTCTCTTTCAGAATTTGTCTTTTGCAAACCATTCACTGTTCTGGTCAACACATCATATGATTCTTTCATGTAATTGACATCGAACAATAATTTTTCTTTCAACTTGTCAAGCTCACTCAACTTCTCATCTTTTTCTTCGCAATGTTTGGAATCTACAAGATTCCAAACATTTTAGACACGGTTTGATGACCGCAACAATCTTTTCAATTTCGACTATCTTTTCAACTTCAACCACTTTTTCAACTGTAACCACTTTCTCAACTTCAATCACCTGCACAGCTTCTTTAACTTTTTCACTATATTCAGAATTATTTTCCTGAGCAACATTTTCACTTTTCACTTTTCTCTGATTCTTTGCTGCTCATTTCTCCTTTAGCTTCTCCATTTTATCTGCAAAATAAAATTTAAAACTTTCAGGAGATAATAGATTTTTTCCAATGTTTATTTGTGTTTCTTCTTCATCATCACTGCTATCAGATGACGATTGATCAAACATTTGGGTATTTTCTGAACCATTCTCTGAAGACACAAATTCTCCATCTTGGCTTTTCTCACTGTTATCAAACACACTCATCCATTCTTTCATCAAGTCTGGTTCTTGAACTATTTTTGCAATGAATGCTACAAGTTTTGAATCAGGTGGAATGTATTTGTCCCAGCTAAAACCTTCTGCTACTTTTTCATCATCTTGATCAATTATACCAAAATAAGCTTTCTTTGTTGAATCTTCGATCGCCTTCTTAGCATGTGCAGTTTGTGGTTCTTGTTGTTGATACGATTGTTGAGCAACTTGTTGATATATAGCTTTCCGATAGTAATCATTATTTCCGAACGGATTATGTGCTCCACCTGCTTCTCGATTGGTACATTCCTTCTTAAAATGTCCTTTTTCCCTGCATCGAAAACAAGTAACTTTAGATTTATCAAAACCTAAAGTAGAAACATTTGCATCACGGAAGTCATCTCTTCCTGTAATCATCTTAAATTTCTCAGCTCTCCTTAAAACACTTGCTAAACACCACTTAATATCCATAAGCTCCATCTCTTCAGCATCAATCTGATCGTAATCCTTTTTCGTCAACATAGGATTTCCGATCCTTCCAGCAACCAAACCCTCATATGATTCTAACACTATAGCAAGTAATGACATATGACCCTTAGCCACTTCTTCAGAGAAATTTTGACCATTCTAAAGATGCAACGCGATGTTGCAGTGTAACACATGACCATTACTGTTGTTTGAGCTTTTGAACTGATGACTTGAGGTTCAAACATTCGGACTAACACTCGAGTATGAAGAAAAACCACTGTTGCTGCTTTGACTTTGATTAACTGATCCAGATGAGTTTTCTGCACTAAAAGCGGTTTGGATCTTCGGACTTGTTTCAACATCCTGAACAATCCCTTTGTAATACATCTTGATGTCTTGTTGACCACTTGGACTGTTCATTCTAGCAATTTTCTGCTATTCAAGATCCTGTCCTTCAATCTTTTCAATAAATTGAGAAATTGTCAATTTATCATATTCTCCAGTGTTCTTTAAAATCATCAGATATGTACCCCATTCTTTCTGAGGTAAAGCATCAGCTAATTTGTCAACCCATTCTTCTCGATCTTTGTTGATATCCAACAGAGACATTGATCGCACTAAATGACAGTATATTTCAATCAGCTTCTTTGAAGATTCACCCGGCAAACTCGTAAACAAGTCAAATTCTTTCTTTAACAATGATTTCTTACTCCTGATCATCTTTTCACTTCCCTCAAACTTAATTCGAAGTGCTTCCCAAATCGAACGTGAAGTATTATCATGTTGAAGTAATATGAAGATGTCTTCTTTCACAGCTTGCTGGAGTAGACTAATCATCATCTTTTCTGCTTTGTACATGTCTTGTTCTTTATCCGACAATTCAGAAATTGTTTTATTAACTCCCATATCTGTACGAGGTTTAACATACTTTTTTCTCAATACACTCCCAAGACCTCAAATGATTAGCTTGAACCCAATTTTCAAACCGATCTTTCCAACCATAGTATTCTTCAATGCCCATTAGCTTCGGGGGTTTTTGCAAAGTTCCTGTTTCACTTTCCATGTTCATGCTCTGAGCAACGGTAACAGGAGTACTCGGGGCAGTAGGAAACGCATTGTAAAACTCTTCTTCCATGATTCGGTTTTAAAAAAAAAATTCACACACTTGGTTTTCAAACGAAATGAAGTTTCACACGGAATGAACCCTTCAAACGAAATAACCCTTTTTAAACGAAATGAACTCTTCACACGAAATAGCTCTTTGGTACGAAATAGGTGATTTCGTACGAAATGATAAACCTTTTCAAACGAAATAACATGTTCAAACGAAATGACTGCAAAATGATTTCGTACGAAATGATTTCACACGAAATGGATGATTTCGTGCGAAATAGACCTGATCTTCAAACGAAATGATGATTTCGTGCGAAATGAAACCTCAATTCGTACGAAATGGTGCTGATGTCATCTTTCTGAGCATGTTTTCAAGCGAAATGAACAATTTGAACAAGTTTTAGGTCGATTTTAGGTCCAATTCTTTCAAGGATTAGTTAAAACAATGTTTCGCTTATAATGTGTGAAAATCAGCCCATTTTAACCAAGATTTCATGGTTAATTTTGAAAAAGAAGGTGTAGAACTCAGAAATTTGATGAAATCAAGCTGAATCCGGTAAGAACTCCTCCTCCTGAGCTCTGATACCACATGTAGGATCGTTTACACGACCAAAACGAGTCGTTCAAAAGAGTTCTTGACAATACGAGAGGCGGAAACTAACGTATCCACTTAGAAACAGCTTGATATACACTCTAATTGTCTTTATGATTGATATAATAGCGTTTAACAGCAAGTAGACACTTCAGCAGCACTTCGGCTCTGGAATCGTAAAGTTACAAATGATTTGAACAAGACACCTATATATAGGCCAGCTATTTCGCACGAAACAGTTCATACAAAATAGTCATTTCGTGCGAAATGAACTCATACGAAATGGCCTTTGCATTTCGTACGAAATGGACACATCCATTTCGTGCGAAATGGCCTTTACACATATATTTGACATTTTTCTCGTAAAACGTGCTCTGGTCTATCTATCTAATTACAAGACTAGATACAAGACGAAGTCGACAGACATATGCACCAACACGATATTCGGGTATAATTCATATATGTGTTTTCTTGGAATTTTGGTAGTATTTTGTATTCCGAATTTTGGTATATTGGTGTGTTGTATTATTTTCAAGTTCCTAAAATAATATAACTAATACACATAATATACAAGTAGCACACAAATTGTGACATCTAAATATATATTTTCCTAAATATATACTTAGTCATTTTTATTTATCAAAAATCAACCTCCAATATGTGTAATTTTTGTAATAAAATTATTACAAACTTTTATATGAAAACCATTATCAAAATTTACTTGTAAACACTTGTTTAAATTTTTTTTTCTAAGTGTTTAATTTCTACAAAAATTTTGCCATAGTTTTCCCTTAAAAATGGAAGTTTCCATGCTTTAAAAGCATATCATTTTCTTTCAAAATCTCATCATCAATCATCAACAATTCAATCAAGACTTACCATGAGCCAAAAATATGAAATTTTGCACTATGACATGAACTTAAAATTTTGTAAAAATTTGTAGTAACTTAATATGTTGTCAAGTAAGATTAGTTACCCCTAAAAACATGGTTATTTGTTTATAAAACTCATTCTTGAAGATTTTAGTTCTTCACAACTTGTATGAAGATTTTCTAAAAATAGTTCTTCTTGTATTTTTCTTGTTACCAGCATGTTTCTAGTCTTGTTTTAGCACTTAAAACATGTTTACTTCCTTTAAAGATCATGATCATGTTAATCTTGTAAATAACTTTGGTTTCTTGAGAAGATTATTTTTGAAATCATCCATTTTCAAGACTTATAACATGTATCAAAAATCATCATACACAAAAACAACTTCATTTTCAAGTTCATGATTCACATAAAGGATGATCATTATGATTTTCTCAAGATTCATCCTCTCACTTGCTAGATCATGTGTTTAATCATCATCTAGCAAGCTTCTTATGATGATTAACATCATAATCACAAGAAATCAACAATCAAGTTTCACACATACACTAAATCAACTTAGATTTCATGTTATTTAGCTTTATGTTAGTGATCATCTTCATGTTTCTTTGAGATTCTTGAGTTTAACAAGTTACATAATACTTTAACCATTAAGATTAGAAGTAAAAACAAGATCAAGAAGCTTACAACTAGCTCTAATGGCTAGGGAGTGGCACAAGAAGGAGGATGATGAATATGGAAGAAAATGGGAGGTTAAAGGCTCCATAAGGTGGTCCTCCAACTTCTAGCACTTGTGGTCTTCTTAGATGATCTCCTTACACCTTAGTATACCCTTGGAATAGTTGTATGATGATCAAAATTGAAAGTGTGTGGTTGTGTGAGTGAGGCCGAGAGCAAGGAAGAAGGAAGGGAGGTTGATGGTGTGTTGTGCGTGTTAGGAAGTTAAGGGTTAAAATCTTAAGGTTTATATAAAGTTACTTCCAACAAGCTAATAGTTCTTTGGTCCATATGCTTCTCATCTTCCAACAAATCATATAAAATAACCAAAGAAAATCATGGGGTGGGACCCCATGTTGGAACCGGTTATGGGGGGGTGTCTAGTTTGGTTTCAAATGTTGGTTACTTAAACTAGTTAGGTTTTAAGTATTATATTTAGGGATTTAGGTGTTTAGTGTTTATATGATGTGTTATGATGTTCGGTGAGCATAACTAGCTTTGAAACACTAAAACAATGCTTCTAGTGAAAATTTGGTGTTCCGGGTAGTGTCCAGTTATTCGTTTCGTTAAGGTTCATTAAAGTGCTAAATTGCGCAGTTTCACCAAGTATAAAGCCCCTTTTGTGGCAGTTTCAATTCCCGACACTTTGTATGTTATCCTGGACAGTAAATCATAAATTCTGCATGATATTTTAGTGTTATAATGTTGTTTATAGCTGAATTATTGCTGAATTATGCAGAATTCAGCTTTTACAGTGAGTTCCGGGTGTCTTTTAATGGATTGTTTAGCTTCCGGGAAGTTTATATGCTAACCCTCATATCCATACTTGGGTTTTAATGTATTTTAGGTGTTGGACCTACCCCTAGGCCCTAATTCTATTGTCTGACTGCTTTCTGCAGAAATGCTGACACAGTTTGTCTTACCGGTGAGTTTACTAGTCTTTCTGACGCAGCGCTTAAAGTAATGATCAAAGCAATATTTGAAGTACAAAACATGCATGAATTCATATGTATAGAAAGTAATCAGACAATGTTGACGCTTAAGCACATAATTGCAGATATTAAATAATAATTAAAATAGTACAGAAATTACCGGTTTTGTGCCAGTTGTCACATTTGACTCCCGAACGATTGCGAAACGACACGTACGACGTGCGGAATCCATGCACGTGTGTGGACTGAACACAAGACTGTAGTAAACTGTGATTCGATTGATAATATGACAAGATACAAGCACCGTGAATCACCTTGTAGCACTTTCTCTCTCTAGAATCTCTCTCTAAGCACCAAAGCTCCAAAAGTTCTAAAATGGCAAAAGTCCTAAATGAAACACTTAAGGCTCCTATTTATAGGGCTCTCATAAAGAAGTTCTCCTTATTTACAAGAATGCCATTACTCTATATTTAACACTCTAAAACCTTGTTTCATTTCATTTCTGCTACGAATCAGGATTGACGGAGGCGATAAACATTTGTGCATTCACATTGTCAATGATTTCTTCTCTAGTTTTTGTAATCCCAAACCTATCAAGTTCAATTTTAAGATGACAAAATTTTTCAATCATTTGTCTCACAGTTTCGCCCTTTATACAATCAAACAGATCAAATTCTTTCTTTAGCAATGATATCTTGTTCTTTTTTATTTGTTTTCCACCTTCAGCTTTCACACGTAATGCCTCCTACACAGACTTTGAAGAACCTTCATGCTGAAGTAATGCAAAGATATCATCTCTGATTGATTGTTGAATTAAAGCAATCATTCTTTGTTCATGAGAAGATATGTGTAGAAGATGATGAATTCAGCTTTGAATCTGATGAAGATGCTTGAATCTTTATGTCTTCAATCCGTGCAAACAATCACCCACTCTGATACCACTTGTGCGGAATCCAAGTACGCATGTAGATTGCATACAAAGATGCAATTAAATGTTGTTTTGATAATTGACAAGTGCAGAACCACGAAAACAAATGACAAGAGTTTCCCCTTTCAAGTCACAAAAGATACCAAATGAACAAGACTCGCTAGCTATATATAGGAACAATCCCTTCGTACTAAGCTAAATACGAATGGCCCTCGGTTCATACGAACAGGCTCCCTTCGTACGAACCTGCTTGATCACCCCGTTCGTACAAATTCATCCTGTCCCTTCGTACGAACTGACTTAAACGCATATTATCTTTATGATTTCCTCTGTTCAGCACCAGTCTTGTCTCATCTGAATAAGCTACGATACGTGATTGACGGAAGCGATAGACATACTGCACTCACAGAGTTACCTCACGTTAGGGTCCTAGGAAGGTTATAGTCTAGGTCAAAAGCATTACTAATAACCTAATTCCCTATAACCATGGCTCTGATACCAATCTCTGTAACACCCCGACCGCGTACAACAACAACTCGCGGTGGAAACATCAGGGAGTCACGTTACAGGAATTGTTTCAAACACATGGTATTCAAGGTTTTGTTTTATTGAATTAATAAATTACATTGCCTTTGGATAACACAAACAAAATACAAACATTTGTCTTTGAGTTTTAAAGTAAACTAAGGCCCGAGTCCATCCTATGTGTAGCATATGTTCATAATCGTCACACACTAGCACCTAAAACATATGTGAAAAAGACGGTCAACAATGAATGCTGGTGAGTAACATAGGTTTTGTGTGTGTCAAATTCATGGCTTTTTATTTGTTATTGCAACATCTCGTCCGACTACGAGAGTGAATAAGTGAAAACTTTGTAACCAAACTTGTATTGAATGTGTTTGGTATTGCAATACTTTTAACCAACTATAAAAGTTGGTATGAGTAAGAAAACCTTGTAGCCATGAATCTTGACAAAAGCATTTCTTTTGTGAAATTTTATAAGAAAATGATTTAAAAGACATTTCGTATGGTATATATATCTTTAATTGAAAACCTTTCGTAACTTGTCTAAAATCATTTGTCCTTGTTGAAGTGATTTGGATAACGCTACGATGAGTAATACAATAAGAGCATTATAGGAAGTACCATCGGCATATCCACCATGCTCTTATCATATTACACTCGTCTCGTTTTCTAAATCACTTGCTATGTATAAACCAATCGTTCGTGTCATAAACCAATCGTCCGTGTTATAAACCAATCGTCCTTGTTTTTTTATAAACCAATCATCCTTGTTTTAATTGTGTAAACTATGGTCGTTTTGGTGAATACATTCAAGCCTGTATTGACTCGTCTTGACTAACAGACCACTAAAGGGTTTGTTAAAATATTCGACTAACAAACCACCAAAGGGTTTATTAAAATACAGTTTCTATCGTTCCCCAAACATCCCCACAAACATCGGGAAATCTAGTAATGGGATTGTCAGTCCTATCATATCATAACATACTACTTGCCGGCTTGGACAAAGTTAATGAATGGCATTCGTGTCATGGATAACGCACCAACAAGTTTTCCACATTATTGAAAACATGTTGTTATATATAAACCTTATACTTGTTTTGAAAACTTGAAAATGGTTTAGCACAAATAAGTTACCCCAAAACATTTAGAAGATGTAAAAGAGGGGAGCTATGTACTCACTTGGATTGTGTAGATGTCTTGCGTAAACAAAGCTCAAGTGTTCAAGTGTTTCCTAATATGTCGGATAACTATAAGTTAGGGTATCGAGACTTCAAAACGGAAGACCGGATAGAATGAGGTTTAATAACCAAACGAGTGAAGGATGTCATGTAACATGGTTTGTTAAACCTTACATTCTGGTTTGGAAGTATGTAGGAGTGTTTTGACCCGTTACGACTTGTTGAAGTGGTTTACGCCACTTTAACGGGTCGTATGCGTAACTATGGGTTCGGATGGTTAAATAAGTCCTATGACGAGTCTAACATGTCAAAACAAGTTTAATTATGTTGTATGATCAGTTTAGAAGTCAAAACAATGATCTAATATGTTTAAAACTATTTTATGCGCCAAAAGGGCATTTTCGGCATTTTAAAAGTACATAGAGTTGACTCGTCATTTGACTAACCAAACGACATAACGATAAGGTATAACCTCAGAGGGTTATTCCCTATATTACTATGGTCATAAAAATGGGTTTGGTCATATCCTAAAGTTGACCAAATGGGTCAGATTCAAAAGTCAAAGCTACCGTCAAACCACTCGACTTTCGACTAAAGAAAAAGCCCTAAACTAGAAATGACGAGTTAGACATGTTGGAACATGTCAAATAATGTTATAAAGCTGATCTAGTGTCAAAATTTTAAGTTTTAATACCCAAAAACACTTTCATCGTAAAAATGCATTTTTATGCACTTTTGATTTTTATTTCATAAAAGTTTGACTCCTCATTTCGCCTACTAAACGTGATGATCAGAAGGTGTAATCACGAGGGATTAATACCTTCATGATTACGATCACGTTGCAAAGTTCAATTTGAACTTTGACTTGACCAAAATGGTCAGAACCTAAAGTCAAACAAAAGTCAATTTGTTTGACTTTTGGCTCAAAATAAGCCAAAATAATGAAATAGACTAAGGAAGAACACTTACTTGTGTTCAAGTGAAGCTTAGGACTTTAGTAGGAGGCTTCCAATTACTGGAAACAAGCTCCAAAAAGAAGAGAGAAAGAAATTGAAAGGTGCAAGTTTGAATGAACAATTATCATGGCTATTTATAGTGATCTTGAGCTCACCAATTCAAGCCAAGTGTCCATTGAGTCATCAAGAACTGATTAGTGTCCTCCCAGGTGTCCAAAGGAGAAGAAAAGTGTCCATCATGAGTTGGAGGCCAAGGAATGCAGCTGCAATGGACAGCGGCCATTCTGCTCATATGGGTCCTGCTTACGGACCGTAAGGATGGGGTCTTACGGTCCGTAAGACCCTCTCAGAGCAAAAGTTTTGTTTTTTGGCAGTTTTGGCCACTGGACTTGTATTATCGCATTTTTGTCATTTCTAACCCCTTTAACCTAATATTTGAGTTATATAAAGGTGTTAAGGCATGTGTAACTTGGATTTTGTTCCGGGAGTGTTATGAATATTGTTTCGCTCGATCATTTGATTACGTATTTCGTAAATAAAATATAACATTTTATTAAATACGAAAATGATCGAAATTGTACAAAGTTTGAAAATTGCAAATATCACAATTTGAAAGCTATTTCATTGAACTTCGTTTTAGACTCAAGAACCATTCGACTTCGTTATGTTTTGACCAAGAAACACTTGGTACAAGTTGGCATAAATTTCTACACATAAGCTGTTTGCATTCAGCTCTTCTTAAAAATGTGTTCATGACCATGTTTAACATAAATTCGGCTACTATATCATGTATAACATGAGACACATCAGATCTAACAACAAGTTACCATCAAGGTCATGTATAAATCGAAACCCTAAGCATACTAGCATACATATATGTATCATCTTCATAAAAAATCTCTTAACTTATCAAGACTTAATTCCATACAAACCTAACATTCAAGAATCATGTTTTCATTTACTCATATAAACATAACGCAGCCAAGAACTATGAATACCGAACAAGAGCTACAAACAAGGCAAGGGTAGGTTACCGAGAGGGATATAGAGGCTACGAAAGAGAGAAGAGGCCGAGAGCAGGCAGGGATGCTGTTATCACTTGTTGTGTCGTCTGGGAGAGTAAACAAGAGGGAGAAAGATTGCAGGTTCTGAAACATGATTCGGGTTTGCATGTTTATGTATAAAAAATAAACTTGAGTCGGTTTGGGTTTTAGAGGTGGTTCTGAATATGTGTATAAGGTTAGAGGGGTTCCAAGTTTAAGTGGGGTGTGTCTGAAATTAAGGGTATTCTGTGACATCTGTGCCTCCACAGCCATCAAACTAATACCAAATCAATGAAATATTGTATTTCATACTTGGGATTTGTATAAATATGTGTATCGTTTTCACATATCAATTCTTGTTCGATTTCGAGCTCTAAATCGCTTTCTGGAAAGTTATACGCGAACTGGTGCGTAAACGTAATCAGTTTAATACGAAGAACACTCCGTAATAGTGACATAGGCTTAAAATACCTTAAATAACCTTTACATAACTTAGAAATAAGTTTTGGAGGGTTTGGTGTGTCGAAATCAAGTTTGTTCGATCGCAGGGACTAGTTGTGTCAAACTGTGAAACTATATCGATTTGTATAGTAACGAACATTACAGAACTTGATCATAAGTTAAACATACCATAAATATCCTTTACATAGCTTAGAAATAGGCTTTGAGGGGTTCGGTATGCTAAAACAAACTTTATTGGTCATTCAGGGACTAAAAGCGTCAAAAAGTGCATAAGTTTGCATTTTCGCGCATATCTTACGTTCTGAATATATCCGGACATCCAAAAATTTATGTAATCATTAAAATATTTTATTTTAGTGATTGGCTTGATAAAATTCCATTCGTCGCTTAATTTGGATCGTTTTTGCGTTCGTTACGACTTCCGTCGTAATTAAGCGAATAACGAGATCGTACGACCAAACGAACCGACATCCGAGATATTTTTGAGCATGTTTTGAGTTCCCTATACTTTAACTTCATTTTATAGCCTTGAAATGAGGTTAACGGGGCTTAAACGTGTCGGAAATGAGCTTAAACACTTGCAGGGACCAAAACTGCAATTTATGAAACTTTTGCTGAAATGTGGACCTCAGGCGGCCCGCGTAAGGACCCCCTTACTCTTACGTGGCCCATGTGAGTGTATCAGACCTGCAAAAATGTGTCTCCAGCCTGTTTCCAGCTGTTCCAGCTGTTTGTGAGTGTTGCAAATGGTATTTTCAGTACTATGGGCCATTCTAGGGGTGCCCAAGGTTTCACAAAACAAGGGGTGCACATGTACGGATGAGATCAAAGCACATTATTCGATGAACGATCCTAACGGTGGTCCATTTCCTATAAATACCCCTCACCCCTTTGCTCAAAACCCACACTTGATCCTTAAATTTCTCTAAGTTGGAGCTTTAGCACTCCATACCTGAGAATACTTGGGATCAAGACTCCTTTCTTGGACCCGTTGTAAGTCCTCTTTCGTTCTTTTATGCATTTTTAGCTTAAAAGTCAAACTGCGTTTGACTTTCTGCATTGATCAGTTTATGGTCAATGCGAAGTTCGTTTTGAACTTCATAACGTGAGCGTAATCACGATGGTTATAGTCCCTAGTAACTATACCTACTGATTACCACGTTATCTAGGCTCAGTGACGAGTCGTAGTTTCGGCCAAAATGCGCATTCCCGCGTATTTTGTAACCAAACTACTTTTGGGTATCAAAACCGTTTGTTTTGATACCAAATTTGTTTTCTAAATTCGTTAAACATGTTTTAACATGTTTAACTCGTCACTTTTAGTTTAGTGCTTGTGTAGAGTCGTAAGTCAAGCGGACTAAACACCCGCTTAGACTTTCGAACTCGACCCGTTTGGTCGATCATTAGGATCCGACCAAACATGTTTAGTGACCATAGTTTCATAGGGAATAACCTTCCGAGGTTATACCTTATGGTTACTTAGGTTTAATTAGTTGTAAGATAGGTAGTTTATATGCCTTAGGTAAATGACCAAAATACCCTTTTCATGCATAATTGGTAATTAAGCATATGTAACACAAACTTTTGTCACTTAATTGATTATGCAACATATTTAATCATGTTTAGGCATATAATACTTGTCATAGGACTAGTTAGACGTCTCGAACGCGCTTTTGCGCGAACGACACGTTAAAGTAGCGTAAGCTACCTTAATGGGTCGCAATGGGTCGAAAGCACTTAGGTTAGGTTTCGATTTAGAATGTAGGCTTTGTTAAACCATGTCATATGAATTCCAATACTCATTTGGTTTACAAAACCTCATCCTATCTGATCTTCCGACCTAGGTCCAGTTTATTTATATAGTTATTAGGTTGCCGATTGATTCCGTGCTCCCTCTAGCTTTTCTTGGTTGTTGTTCAAGACCTCTAAGCATTCTTAGGTGAGTACATAGTTCCCCTATTTTACTGTTTTCTATTGTTTTGGGGTGATTCATATGTGCTAAATGTTTTCGAGGTTTTAATGATGGTTTCAAAAATAAATGATATGGTTTATACAAAATTTATAACGATTTTGATAAAGTAAACAAACTTGTTGGTTGTATTTACATAACGAATAATATCCATTAGTGTTGGCCGAACCGACCAGTATTAGGTTATGGTACCATAGGATCTGACAAATCCCGTTATCAGACTGCACCCATGGTTATGTGTGGGTTAGGTGGGTAACGACTGAATCTGTGATTGTTAATTTACCCTTTGGTGGTTTATTAATGCGAGAAGCGATAGGCGAGTTGGGAAGGTTTGGATGTTATTAGCGATACAATCAAAAGTAGTTTTCACAATTTAAAACGAGAATGGTTTAAACGACTAAAGCGATTTTTAACGAATTAAACGATTTGGGTAAACGATTGGTTTTTGGTTAGATAACGGGATGGGTGTAATGTGATAAAAGCATGGTGGATACGTTGCTGGTACTTCCTATATATAAGTGTTTTCATCGTATTACATACCGTGGCGTTATTTAGTTCACTTGGGTAAACAATTTTGAAACGATGTCACACAAACGAGGTTTTCGAAATGATATAAACCATACGAGTTTTATTAACGAGATTTATTAATGAGTTTTATTAACGAGATTTATTAATGAGTTTTATTAATGAGATTTATTAACGAGTTTTATTAACGAGAATTATTAACAAGTTTTTACGAGATGTTTTACAATTTGATTTAAATAAATAAATGTTTTGGGTTAAGAATCATGGCTACGAGATTTTATAAATTATAACCAACTTGATTTGAGTTGGTTAATTATGTCGCAATACTACACTTTTCAAAACAAGGTTTTTAATTAAGTATTGCAACATGTAAACTAGCCATGAATCCGACACTCTCAAAAACCTATGTGCTCGCCAGCATTTCTTTGCTGACTTTGTTTTCACATATGTTTCAGGTGTAGTTGATGATGTTTGATGATGATATTGGTGTATGCTCACATAGGAATGGACGAGGCCTTAGTGACTTAATAACAATGAAAGTCTATTTGTTCATGTTTTGTTTCTAATTCCAATGTAATGTAATACATTTAATTCAATAAAACGAAACTGTTTAATCCATAGTTGTTAAACAATGATTCTGTTACAACACTCCCCGACGTTTCCGCCACGTTTTGTTGTTTTACGTGGTCGGGGTGTGACAGAAAAGTTGGTATCAGAGCTCATGGTTATAGGGAATTAGGTTATTAGTAATGCTTTGACCTAGTCTATAACCTTCCTAGGACCCTAACGCGAGTTTACTTGCGTTTAGTCATAAAACAATACCGTCACCTATCCTTAGGCGACAACCACAACAAGAACACAAATTTCGAATCCGCTTTGAAAACCAATCATCTGTTCTAGGATGATTTATTGTAAGGTTTTGAACCCTTTAAGTTTTCAAAATCTCATCAAGTTTGGGTCTTATAATGTGAACACGTGCAAACTGGAAGGGTGAATGCCTGTACTCTGAGTTTTCTGTCTAAGGCTAGAGTGTTCGTACAAATCCGCAGTATCGGACCAGTAACTCTTACCTGGGAACTCTTGGGGTGAGTGTTCACTTATAGGCGAGCATGTCTTCAGCGATACATTAATATGACCCGTTTACTTTGATTAATCACCATCTCATTTGTTTGCCTTAGGTAACAAACAAATGATCGCAATTTCTATGCGTTGTCGTTCTGTTTTAATTATCCGATAACATTTCACTTGTTTTCTCCTATGTTTTTCAATTCCTCTAGAATGTCTCTTCATCGCAACGACACTCAAATGTCTGAGCAAACTGCCAAATTTGCCCAGCGAATACGCGAAGTAATCCTGAAGACTGTGGATTTAGGTATCGCCATGTCTCGTCTCAAAAATGAAGCCACCCAAGAAGCATCGAAAGAAGCAGAAGCCGAGCCTTCGAAAAAGTCAAAGAAGCGTAAAGCTCTGAAGGATCCCGTAGCCGTTACACCAAATCAAGCAAAACCTAGCCAGGTGGCAGCACCACCAGCCAAGAAGCCGTATTTAGGAACTGCTCCTTTGTGCAATCAGTGTAACCTCCACCACTATGCCAGTGTCAAATGTCGGAAATGTTTCAACTTTGGACTCATTGGTCATTTGGCACGAGACTGTCGTTTAATCACTGTGCTAAACCAAGCTTTCCAGAACCCCGTTCAATTTCAAGCAGATCCAGCACAGGCTCATTTTCCTCCTGGAACTTGCTACACCTATGGCGAGACGGGTTATGTCAGGGACAGATACCCAAAGATTTTCAATGCAAATCCGACCCACGGATGAGCATTTGGCCGATTAGAAGAAGCTGCTACTGTGAATAATCCGAATCTTATGTTTGTGTTTCTAGTGTTTTCCTTTGAACTCGGAAACAATCTATTTTGTTTATAAATAAATCTTTATTTGCAATTCTGATGTACAAATATAGTTGCATGTGTGTATGGCATACCCCTACAATACCTACACCAAAGAACCGTATTTGTAGTTCTCTCGTTCATATGATCGCTCATGATTTCCTCGAAAATTCTAAGTGCTCGTTTCATTCTAAGAAACGAAGTGACAATTTGAGTAATCACTTTAATTCCTTGGTTAGATAACTAAGGATATCTTTATTCAATCCCATATCATTTCATTCTGATTTTTCATAACAACATACATAGTATAGGTTTTCAAAACGACCCTCATAATTTCAAAATATTTCATGTAGTATGAAAACGATTTTTAACACGGTATATTTACTTAATGTATCAAATGCATAATTTCAAAGGCTTTATCCATATTTTCAAAATCCTTATGCATAATTTCAAAATTTACCTCGCATGATTTTAGAACATTTTATAAATATACTTACCTAATACGCCTACTTTATGATTTCAAAAGTATTATGTAAGATTTCAGTATTATGTAAGATTTCAACAACATTAAACATATTTTTGAAAAGAACCCCATGCATAATTTTCGAAAAGAATTCTGCTCATATTATACAACCTCCAAATCCTGCTTCATATGTCGCCTTGGCATATCTAGCACCTCAACTTCAAGAGTTATCTGATAAAGGATTCATCCGACCGAGCTTTTTGCCCTGGGGAGCTCCTGTCCTCTTTGTGAAGAAGAAAGATGGGTCTTTTCGAATGTGTGTCGATTATCGTGAGCTTAATAAGCTTACCATCAAGAATCGATATCCCCTACCTCGAATCGATGATCTCTTTGATCAACTGCAAGGTGCTTCATGCTTTTCCAAGAGCGATCTGCGTTCTGGGTATCATCAACGTTGTGTCCTCGAAGAAGATATTCCCAAAACTGCCTTCCGCACAAGATATGGGCATTACAAGTTCACTGTCATGCCTTTTGGTTTGACGAATGCCCCAGCTATCTTCATGGACTCAATGAATAGGGTCTGTAAACCTTATTTAGACAAGTTCATCATTGTGTTCATCGACGATATTCTCATTTATTCAAAGTCTCGAGCCGATCACGAGCAACACCTTCGTTTGACATTGGAACTCCTGAAGAAGGAACAACTTTTTGCTAAATTCTCCAAGTGTGAATTCTGGCTTAAAGAAGTTCAGTTTTTGGGTCATATAGTCAACAAGCAGGGTATTCACGTGGATCCATCCGAGTTTTCTGCAATTAAGGATTGGAATACACCAACGACACCTACAGAAATTCGTTCTTTTCTTGGTCTCGCTGGTTATTATCGTCGTTTTATTTCAAACTTCTCGAAGATCGCGGTGCCACTCACTGCTTTGACTCAGAAGAATAAGCCTTTGGAGTGGGGATCTAAGCAAGAATAAGCGTTCCAAACGCTGAAACGGAAGCTATGTGATGCTCCTGTTTTGTCCTTGCCCAATGGAAACGATGATTTCGTTGTTGTTTATGACGTGTCGAATCTAGGCCTTGGTTATGTTCTTATGCAATGAGGTAAAGCCATAGCATACGTCAAGACAGTTGAAAGTTCACGAAAAGAACTACACAACTCATGATCTTGAGTTAGGTGTTGTGGTATTTGCTCTCAAAATCTGGAGACACTACCTCTATGGAACGAAGTGTGTGGTTTTCACAAGACCACAAAAGTTTCCAGCACATTATTAATCAAAAGGAGCAGAACATGAGGCAACGACAATGGGTTGAGCCCTTGAACGATTACGATTGCGTGATTCGCTACCTTCCTGGTAAGGCGAATATCGTAGCCGATGTGCTTAGTCGAAAGGAGTGAGTCAAGCTTCATTATGTTCAAACTCTGTCTGATATTCAATCTTGTGTCCTTCAAGCACAACGATCTTGTGTAAACGAAGGCTTATTGAAATATGAGCTACCACTTCAACTCGAGCTTAAACTCGAAACGAAGGGTGATGGGTTTCCCTATTTTAAGGATCCTTGTGGATGATTATCGCTTAAATCGGAGTCCTTAATTGAATTCATTGTATGCTTTAATACGTACATTACGATTCAATAAGGACAAAACCGAATTCCTATTAAGATCTTCCTATCTTCATAGTTAGATTCTTGAAATGTTTAAAGTGCCAAATGAAATCCACGGATTAGATTCCTGGTGTGCTTTAAATACCCGTGTCCAAAGATAACAAATTAAAGGTCAAATTAATCAATTATGCGATTATGTGATTATGTGTTTATGTGTTCTCCTTTATGTTTTTGTGTGATCCGATTTTCGTTATCCAAATCCTCATAGAATCTTCCATATCTTCATATGAGGGATTCATAGTAGGATATTCAAAAGGTACAACCTTAAATCCTTAATGGGCTTCTACGTGATAGTTAAGACCCTTGGAATCTATAGTACCATTCCATGGTTCGAAAAGAGACCCTTTAGTGGTCTAGTTAAAGATTGATTCAGAATCTGGTTAAGAATGGCATGTGATGATACAGCTGAAAGGACCCTATGGTGGTCCAGTCACACTCATCACAGGTTTGTTCATTTGGTTTTTCCCCACACATTATCAAATGCACTGTGTGGACTATGCAAGGAATTACGTAATTATGGACGCGTACTGTGACAACCCTCGAATTTACATGTAACTTATAGTTTATTAATAATAATAAAGTGCTTGACGACTGTGTGGAATTACGTAACTGCTTTCTGATATCTGTGTTATATTTACATGTGCATGTTGACACACTAGTAGTGTACAGAAAAGTCATTAAATAGTCTGTTATGACTTCCTGAGTGTTAAAAATTAAAAACGTTGCAAAAATATATAAGTAGGACGCTTTACGAATTAATTAAGTGGTTTAACGGAACAGTATCGAACCGAACAACCGGACTTTACCCGGAACACAAAAATAATGTCAAAAACATTGTTTTTCCTTTTCTGAGCCAGTTAGGGTCCCCGAACACCCTAACACCCGTTATAATACATAACACACTAGTAATTAGTTTAAACTCCTAACTAAACTAAATATCACCTAACTAAATAGTTGGAAACAAACTATAATACCCCCCCCCCCCCATCCGATTGGTTTCCCCATATGGGACACACACCACCCAATTATGATTATTTTATTCAAGTATGCCTAATATCTTGGTTACACAATACCCTATGGACAATAAGCTAATGGAGATTATAAGTAAACCCCATGGATAACCCTTCTCTCACATCAACACACACTTAGCAAAAATTTACTCTCCTCCTTCCTTCTTCTTTGGTTTCGGCCAGCCACAAGTAGCACCACCACCACCATTATTTGATCATCCTCAAACATTCTAAGCACATCCAAGGGTGATAGAAGGCATACAATGAAGCTTGGTGCTCTCGGAAGTGGAAGGACCTTCTCTATTCGCTTTTAACCACCACTTTTCTACACTCGAACTCTCCTAGCCTTGTGCTAGTGGTAAGAACTTAGATCCGTTCATTCTTCATGTTATTTAAGTGGTTAATAGGTGATTTGATGATTAAAGTTATGAAACTCTAAAGAACTTGCACTAAAGTCTTGAACATGTTGGTTAAAGAGTAACTAGTGGTGTAAATCATGTAGATCTTGTGTGATTATGATTATTGGTTAATTTTATGATGTCTTACTGATTAATATTAATATGTGATGTTGTTGATGCGTGCGAAGTGTTATATATATTAGGTGTATATTTTAAGCCCTTTTTAACACTTATTTTAGCCAAGTTTTAAATTTATAAAACACCATATTTCACTAACACTAAACACACATATGGGCAAGTGCACCCATCGTTGAGTGTAGTATAGCGTTGGTAAGATACCGAGGTCGTCCAAGGACACAAGAGCTTTTAGTACCGGTTTATCCTCAACGTCTAACCAAAATAAAAGTTTAGAAAAATGTTTTAAACTAAGAAAAATAAAACTAACTAAAATGCTGAAAATAAAATAAAAATAAAAACAGATAGACAAGATGAATCACTTGGTTCCGACTCGTATCTAGTATAACCTTTGATTATTTCCGCACTTTTGCACATAATTAAGAGATTATCTTAGTTATTGTAGTAGGCCCCTCTTTTGAAGGCGACGTTACCCTCACCCCAGTAGTTTGAGTCAGCAGGGATACAATCCTAAAAGGGTGGATTATTGGAAGATAATGAATTAAGTTATTAATGCAGTATTGTGGTAGGCCCCGCTTTTGGCGGTGACGTTACCCTCGGCTAAGTAGTCTGAGTCAGCAGGGATACAATCCTAAATAGCCGGGTTATAGTATTAATAGTAGTTAACTTATGAGGGGATCAAAGAGTTTGGACCCCCGCCATCCAATACAGTGAAGTATTGAAGGAGGTCCTACTAAATTTGACCCAGGTCCATTGCAGGACCTCTAAACGCTGAACAATGGCAAGACCTTTACCAAACCGTTCCCTTAACCCCCTACCAGGTAGCCAACATATCTCCATATAGACCGTGGAGATATGAATGGTGAAAATCCTTTATTTTATATAGACAGTAAAATAATGCCAAGACACCACGGACAAACGATAAGGAAATATCACCTTCAACATAAGTAACTAGTTATTAAAGTCATTAATACAAAACCAAATAAAAAGTGCAAAAGATTAGAAATAAAAAGTATTATACTAGACACTTTGTCTTCACCAAGTGATGTAAGAGACTTAGGCAAACATGGCCTTGATTGTCAAGAACTCTTACGATCAATCTTGGATCCCGAGACGACTCACACACTCTACGATGGACAATGGATGATAGTGGTGGATGATGGTGTTGTGATGGTGGTGGGTGGTGGATGAAGTGTGAGAGAGGTGGTGTGCCAAGGGATGAGATGAAATGAATCCAAGCACTCCTATTTATAGGCTGAACAGAGAGCTGGACACGGCCCCGTGTCCGCTGGGCATGGCCCCGTGTCCGTCTGACACTCTCTCTCCTCATTAATTGTAATTCGCAATTACAATAAATGCGCCTGCTGTACTTTCGACACGCCCCCGTGTCCGCTGAGCACGGCCCCGTGATGGGCAATAGAAGCTTCTATAGGTTTGTCTTTTCTGCTGCTTCTTGGGCACGGCCCCGTGCTGGCTGAGCACGGGGCGTGTTCAGTCTTCTGTTTTCTCTATTTTGCTTTGGAAGGTGTCGTTGAGGGTTCGGGCAGTCCACTAATGTTCCTTTTCTTGTATTTATGTTGGATTTAGCTGTCTTTTTGCTTCTTTTGCGTCTTTGAGCTCTTTTAACCCTGAAAATACAAAAGGAAGACAAAAACACTCTTTTTCCAATATTAGTACTAAAAAAGGGTTAGTTTTATGCCTCATTTGATGTAATTTATATGTTGCATTTTACACACATCAAATACCCCCACACTTGAACTTTTGCTTGTCCTCAAGCAAAACTCTTTAATATGTGGCTTACACTCCCAAATGGAATAGGTAGAAGAGAAGGTTTTGGGCTTGTCGTAGAGTGTCGGGATTTCCAAGATCTTTTTGGGTTTTATTTTTATTTATTTACACTCCTATTCGTAATGATTTATTTAGAACTGTTCATAAAAGAAATTACTTATTCGGGCATAACATGCCTTTTTAAAATTCTATTTATATACAAGTTCACATACCTCGCGGGGAAATCACTCACACTCGGCCGAAGGTGTATTTTTAGTGAATCACTCGAGAGCGCCATGGAACTTATTCCTACCATAGGCTTGCCAAGAAATCAATCCTCCTCCTTTTTAACTTTTATACCTTTGTAGATATCAAGAGGACTTTGTGGGTTAAGGGTTGGCTAGGGTTAAAGGTAGGTGGTTGGGTTAGTGGTTAGTAGAAAAAGGGCTAAAAGCGTAACAAGTGTCGGTTTTCGTATTTTTGCAACTTTTTATTTTGATGAAGCTTTCATTCAAACTAAGTTATTTTTGATTAACTTGTTTGTTTTTTTTTTTTTTTTTTTTTTTTTTTTTTTTTTTTTTTGCTTCATCATAATCACAAATTTTTTTTTTTTTTTTTTTGTTTTCACGAAGAACCGAACTTGTTACTAAAATAAAGGGTTAAAAATGAAAAAGGTTTTGGTGGGTAAAAGGGTTTTTGTTTGGGTGATGAAACGAAAAGGTTTAGGCTCAAAGGGGCTAACTAGGGGGATTTTTGGGTAGGTGGTAAAAGAAAAGGAAAATAAAGGTGTAGAAATAAAAAGGGTTAGTCCTAATGCCTCCATCATTTACTTACTCGGGTTTAAGTTGATAAGGACCGGGAATGTATCGTCATGGCAAGTTCTAGAGTCGTAAGAACCAAGCGGCTATTCACACAAGAAACGAAAAATGAGCATTTAGTCAAATGATATGTAATTTGTGTGCTCAATAAAGGCTCAAAACTCACTTTTGTGGGAATGGGTTTTTATGTGATCAAGTATGTATAATCAAATTTTAAATAAGTTTGCTATGCCTTTTCATAATTTTCTTATGTTGGTTCTTTTTATCACTACGCTATCGGTTGTAAATTTGTAAAAATATAACCTTTTTTGAGAACTTGAATTTCCCGAGTTAAACCTAGACAAGTAAAAAAAAATGAAATTTTTGAAAAAATTTGGGGTGATTAGCGGTTCCAATAGAGTTTTGTGTAAGGCTTGTTTTTAGGACTTGCAAAATTCAAGGTTTTAGCATCCCCCCCACACTTAAATTACACATTGTCCTCAATGTGTCCCAAAAATAAATTTTTAGGTTGATTAGATGTGTAAAATAGTGTTTAAAAAGCAAAAATTTGTGTTACTGGGCACTGAACACGGCCCCGTGTTATCCGGGCACGGCCCCGTGTTCAAGTGCCAGTAACAAAATTAAAATAAGAGAAACAGAAGTCTGGACACGGGGGCGTGTTGGGTGAACACGGCCCGTGTCCAGGTACCTGAACTGGGCATTTTCTGCAGGAGGTTCGGCACGGGGCCGTGTTGGTTGAGCACGGCCCGTGTTGAACCTTCTGTAATGGAGAGAATTGTCGGGTTGCCTCGTTCTTGTGCATGGGATCATTGTTCTCGTTCCCCTTTTCATCCTTTACCACCATGAGTGTGTTTTATTCATTACAAACCATCCAAACCTTAAAACCATCATTTCATTTCATCATAGAGAGAACTTACATAATCCTAAATTAAACTAGATAAAACAAAGAAATAACAAACCATGGAGTATTAGCCTTTAATTTATTTTAATTTAGCAAAATTTCCAAGAAGTAATTAATCTTGGTTAAACAAGGCCTTTTTGAACTCCTTCTTCCGAGTGCGGTTCTCCTCAAATGTCGGCGAGCCATTCTTCTACCTCCCTTGGAAGGAGAAAAGTAGGCTCATTGGCATTAGTTTGAGGAGTTTCAACTTCCACCGGGATCTCTTGTTGGTGTTCCACGGGAGGTTCCGCCGGAAAGTCTTCCCACCCGGTAGGGTTGTTGATTCCGAGTGCCAGGTTCCAATCCTGTTGAGGAAGGATTGGTTCCATTGGAGGTGCTACAAGAATATTTAACCTCTGGTGCAAGAGGTTAATTTCTTGGAAGCTGCTTTCAAGTCCCATCGTAAGATCGTTAATACGGTCGATTAGGACCTCCTCTACTGAAGTCATTTCGTCGAGAGCCTCCCTTAATGCTATCACATAGTGTACAAGTGTAGCTTCAATGGAGGGTCTTCTTCCTCTTCGGCTGTTTGGCGAATGCACAGGAGATGTTTCGCTGTTTTCACTCGTCATCCTACGAAAAATAAACTAAAAATAGTTTATTTAATGAAATAGTGACCGGACACGGCCCCGTGCTCACTGAGCACGGCCCCGTGTTCATCTTTCTGCAGAGTTTTGGAACAAGGAAACTTGGATTTTTAAGTTATTTTCTGAACTTGTGGGGCCTTTTTGACTACTAATAACTTAAAACAATGTTTCATAACATGTTTTTACCAAGATTCTTTGAACAAAACTCATTTATCCCTACCATAGAGTTGGAGGAATTCCAAACTTTCAATGGTAGCTCTTGGAGAAAGATGAAGAAGAAGGAAATGGCTAAAAGAGGAAAGGACAAGATGGGTTGTTGGAACCTTCTTTTAGACTTACCTAGGATAGTTTGAGAGAAGATTCCTGCAAATCTCTGCCCCAAGTTGGTCCAAATGTGCAGAATTCTTGGCTGCATTTATAGAAAACGACAGCATCCTGGACACGGCCCCGTGTTCAGTGGACACGGCCCCGTGTGCAGGTGGAGTTCTGACACAGTTTGTCCGTCTTCTGTCGTACTGATCAGAATGGAATCTTCCGATGGACACGGGGGCGTGTTGGCTGGGCACGGCCCCGTGTCTAGGGACTGTTTTATGAAGTTGTCTAGTTTTTTAAGGAACTTGTTAGTATCGGGTGGCTCCTGACTGGTTGGAACAACCCCAAAGTGCCTAATATACCTTAATTGTCCTAGACTAAGGCGAGAACGCAAGAGGTTGTCGGTGAGGGTAATTCCTATTTTCATTCTAGCTGGACAAGTCCAACCCTTTCCCGGGCTCTTGTTAAATAAGGTATATGCCGAATCGCTCAGGTCTATGTATGCACCGAACGAAGTCGATGGAGAGTCTTTCACGGCACAATCGACACAGGGACGACTATCGTCCAAGTCTTTGCTAGGTACTAAGGTACTTTCGGGAGTAACGAGGTTGTCGGAATGCGGTTCCAACATTTCTTCATGGGTATCGTCTTGGGGTGGATCAATAAAATCCTTCCTAAGCTCTTCTAACCATTTCAGAACTAGCTCTTCTAGTTGAAATAACTCGCTAAGGAGCATTTCCCCTAGAATATCTGGCTGGGCGCATTCGAGGGAGAAATAGTGCTTATTTTTACTTTCGCCCCTCTTAAGGTTGTGAGAAGATGGTGAGTCCATGTAGTGGGGCCTATAATTTAGGAAGTAGCATTTTACTTCTTCATGTTCGCCACCACATAATTGACACCACGTACCATAAGAGTGCCGAAAGTAAAAATAATTACTATCACTCATGTTTATTTCAGAAATTACCAACCGCCGGGATCTAACGGTTCTGTTTTCAGTAACTGAAACTTGGGCACGGGGGCGTGTTGAGTGGGCACGGCCCCGTGTTCAGCTTACTGTCTGATGTAAACAGGATTGCCAGTTCCAATGATTGAGCACGGGGGCGTGTTCAGCGGGCACGGCCCGTGCAGAGCTCTGCAGAAGCTGAAAAACTAAGAAAATCCTAAAAAAAAATAAAAAGAAAAATAAAAGATGATTAGGCCGTTGATTCCTAACTTTCTTAAAATCCTTGTGTCCCCGGCAACGGCGCCAAAAACTTGATGCGTGCGAAGTGTTATATATATTAGGTGTATATTTTAAGCCCTTTTTAACACTTATTTTAGCCAAGTTTTAAATTTATAAAACACGATATTTCACTAACACTAAACACACATATGGGCAAGTGCACCCATCGTTGAGTGTAGTATAGCGTTGGTAAGATACCGAGGTCGTCCAAGGACACAAGAGCTTTTAGTACCGGTTTATCCTCAACGTCTAACCAAAATAAAAGTTTAGAAAAATGTTTTAAACTAAGAAAAATAAAACTAACTAAAATGCTGAAAATAAAATAAAAATAAAAACAGATAGACAAGATGAATCACTTGGTTCCGACTCGTATCTAGTATAACCTTTGATTATTTCCGCACTTTTGCACATAATTAAGAGATTATCTTAGTTATTGTAGTAGGCCCCTCTTTTGAAGGCGACGTTACCCTCACCCCAGTAGTTTGAGTCAGCAGGGATACAATCCTAAAAGGGTGGATTATTGGAAGATAATGAATTAAGTTATTAATGCAGTATTGTGGTAGGCCCCGCTTTTGGCGGTGACGTTACCCTCGGCTAAGTAGTCTGAGTCAGCAGGGATACAGTCCTAAATAGCCGGGTTATAGTATTAATAGTAGTTAACTTATGAGGGGATCAAAGAGTTTGGACCCCCGCCATCCAATACAGTGAAGTATTGAAGGAGGTCCTACTAAATTTGACCCAGGTCCATTGCAGGACCTCTAAACGCTGAACAATGGCAAGACCTTTACCAAACCGTTCCCTTAACCCCCTACCAGGTAGCCAACATATCTCCATATAGACCGTGGAGATATGAATGGTGAAAATCCTTTATTTTATATAGACAGTAAAATAATGCCAAGACACCACGGACAAACGATAAGGAAAGATCACCTTCAACATAAGTAACTAGTTATTAAAGTCATTAATACAAAACCAAATAAAAAGTGCAAAAGATTAGAAATAAAAAGTATTATACTAGACACTTTGTCTTCACCAAGTGATGTAAGAGACTTAGGCAAACATGGCCTTGATTGTCAAGAACTCTTACGATCAATCTTGGATCCCGAGACGACTCACACACTCTACGATGGACAATGGATGATGGTGGTGGATGATGGTGTTGTGATGGTGGTGGGTGGTGGATGAAGTGTGAGAGAGGTGGTGTGCCAAGGGATGAGATGAAATGAATCCAAGCACTCCTATTTATAGGCTGAACAGAGAGCTGGACACGGCCCCGTGTCCGCTGGGCACGGCCCCGTGTCCGTCTGACACTCTCTCTCCTCATTAATTGTAATTCGCAATTACAATAAATGCACCTGCTGTACTTTCGACACGCCCCCGTGTCCGCTGAGCACGGCCCCGTGATGGGCAATAGAAGCTTCTATAGGTTTGTCTTTTCTGCTGCTTCTTGGGCACGGCCCCGTGCTGGCTGAGCACGGGGCGTGTTCAGTCTTCTGTTTTCTCTATTTTGCTTTGGAAGGTGTCGTTGAGGGTTCGGGCAGTCCACTAATGTTCCTTTTCTTGTATTTATGTTGGATTTAGCTGTCTTTTTGCTTCTTTTGCGTCTTTGAGCTCTTTTAACCCTGAAAATACAAAAGGAAGACAAAAACACTCTTTTTCCAATATTAGTACTAAAAAAGGGTTAGTTTTATGCCTCATTTGATGTAATTTATATGTTGCATTTTACACACATCAGTTGTTGTGGTCACTAAACTTGTTAACGGAATCGATCGAACATGATTTAGAAGGTTAAACACTGAAAATCAGAATCTGTCCATACTTTACAGCCAACTTCAGTTGGCTGTAAACAGGTCTTAAACTCAACAAAAAACCGATATTTTGAATCTAAAATATGTTATTATGAAATACGGTTCTAATGGCACCGGAACCGTAATTTTTGGACTCCGTTTACTATTTTTAAAGTGTTAATTTGTAACAGCAACTTAAGCTGAATTTTGACAGCAATAAATGGGTGTCGTACTTTCAGTCATAACCTGAGTTTTGTGATCAATCGGACCATGAAAATTTTACTGTAGATGACAACTGAAGTATTTGTAATTACCCCACTGGAATTTCTCAAATCGGACTTACAATGAATTTTTAATAAATTGTTTCGTGGACTGTGGTCAGAAATACATAAATCTGAGTTCAGTCCCGAATATGAATTTTTATAAAATGTGGGTAATGAACCGGACCCCGATATTTTTACACAATAAAATATGGAATGTTTTTGACATTCTATAAAAATTTGGGAATTTTTGGAATAATCTAACTATTTTATTTAAATGTCCGAAAACAGCCGGTTTTGAGTATTAATGCTGAATTGACATAAGTTGTGACTTGCGTGTCCAAATGTCGAGTATGCTATCTGTGAATGATTTGACATGTTATATATGTTATGTGCATTATCGTATGTTTGATTTTGAGTGGGGAATGGACGGGAAACTTAGATGGGCATAAACCGTTACAGTGATGCATGTTGTGTGATAGATACGTGTAGGAACTTTGTGTTCTATTTGAAAGCCACTAAATGACTAACTGGTAAATCATACTAGGATGTGATTGACCGACCTTGACTGTTAGCTATATTGAGAATCTAACCGAGCAAACCGAGGTGAGTTCACACACTTTCTAAGGCATGGGATTCCCGGTGGTTTGGGAATGGGTTAAAGAATTAAAACTAAAATCTACATATCCTCCTTGGGTAGGATATGTACGGCCATCCTCCATAGAGTGGATGCCATTATTAAACCTACGAATTCTCCTGGTGCAGAATACGTACGTTCGTCCTCCTGGTGCAGGACAACAACCTTTAAACTAGCTAGACAAAACTCTATCACGAAGTCCCTCAATTTATATCGACTTAATCGCCGAGGCCAATGGCGAGCGGGTCATTAGTTAATAGCGCTATTAGGTTTAACAAACCTCACACCGTGCCGGTAGGACGGGCGTGTACTAATGGACTATGGCAGATTGTCAGTGATGATAGACACTGATTTAGGGCACAACTTATTTGCGTAGCAGTCGATATCATACCGTCTAGTAGTTCAAACGGGGAAAACCCCCACTGATCATGGTTATGGATTGGGTAAAGAAAAAGTAAATGGTTAAACATACTTTCAACTACGGGGTAACCCCCACGGCAAATAAGCCAACGAAAGTCAAACCACGTTTTTCAGAAACAACTTAAAACAAAACAACCAAACGTGAACTCACTCAACTTTGTTGCTGACTAGTTGTTACATGCCTTACAGGTCGCTAAATGCTTGGAGCTTGCACGAGGAAGAAGTCGTTGTGGTGTACGGACTGTTATGTCCAGTGTTTAATATTTAAAACATTATGAACTTATTAAACCTACGTTTTGGACTTTAAACTTACGAACTATGGACTTATGTTTCGAACTTATGTTTTACGCTTCCGCTGTCAACCCAAAATCGGTTCACTTCCTTTTGGTCACCAATCGTATTGTGTTGGTTTTATTTACTTAATTATGTTGTTCAGTATGATTGGTGGCTCGATCCTGGTCACGTCACGCCTCCAAGCGGTGATACCCCGCATGGTGGATTTTGGGGGTGAGACACGTACATAATTATAAAAAAAAATTCAGTGCACAGAAACCACAGTAAGATTTATCATGTGTAAGAACCAATAGTGACAACAATAACAAAACGTGAACATATCTTTTCGACTTCATGTTTCGAGCTCTCACAAGTTTCCTCTAATTAAATTTCGGGACGAAATTTCCTGAAGTAGGAGAGACTGTGACATCTGTGCCTCCACGGCCATCAAACTAATACCAAATCAATGAAATATTGTATTTCATACTTGGGATTTGTATAAATATGTGTATCGTTAGCATATATCAATTCTTGTTCGATTTCGAGCTCTAAATCGCTTTCTGGAAAGTTATACGCGAACTGGTGCAAAAACGTAAACAGTTTAATGCGACTAACACTCCAGAATAGTGACATAGGCTTAACATACCTTAAATAACCTTTACATAACTTAGAAATAAGTTTTGGAGGGTTTGGTGTGTCGAAATCAAGTTTGTTCGATCGCAGGGACTAGTTGTGTCAAACTGTGAAACTATATCGATTTGTATAGTAACGAACATTCTGGAACTTGATCATAAGTTAAACATAACCTAAATATCCTTTACATAGCTTATAAATAGGCTTTGAGGGGTTCGGTATGCTAAAACAAACTTTATTGGTCATTCAGGGACTAAAAGCGTCAAAAAGTGCATAAGTTTGCATTTTCGCGCATATCTTACGTTCTGAAGATATCCGGACATCCAAAAATTTATGTAATCATTAAAATATTTTATTTTAGTGATTGGCTTGATAAAATTCCATTCGTCGCTTAATTTGGATCGTTTTTGCGTTCGTTACGACTTCCGTCGTAATTAAGCGAATAACGAGATCGTACGACCAAACGAACCGACATCCGAGATATTTTTGAGCATGTTTTGAGTTCCCTATACTTTAACTTCATTTTATAGCCTTGAAATGAGGTTAACGGGGCTTAAACGTGTCGGAAATGAGCTTAAACACTTCCAGGGACCAAAACTGCAATTTATGAAACTTTTGCTGAAATGTGGACCTCAGGCGGCCCGCGTAAGGACCCCCTTACTCTTACGCGGCCCATGTGAGTGTATCAGACCTGCAAAAATGTGTCTCCAGCCTGTTTCCAGCTGTTCCAGCTGTTTGTGAGTGTTGCAAATGGTATTTTCAGTACTATGGGCCATTCTAGGGGTGCCCAAGGTTTCACAAAACAAGGGGTGCACATGTACGGATGAGATCAAAGCACATTATTCGATGAACGATCCTAACGGTGGTCCATTTCCTATAAATACCCCTCACCCCTTTGCTCAAAACCCACACTTGATCCTTAAATTTCTCTAAGTTGGAGCTTTAGCACTCCATACCTGAGAATACTTGGGATCAAGACTCCTTTCTTGGACCCGTTGTAAGTCCTCTTTCGTTCTTTTATGCATTTTTAGCTTAAAAGTCAAACTGCGTTTGACTTTCTGCATTGATCAGTTTATGGTCAATGCGAAGTTCGTTTTGAACTTCATAACGTGAGCGTAATCACGATGGTTATAGTCCCTAGTAACTATACCTACTGATTACCACGTTATCTAGGCTCAGTGACGAGTCGTAGTTTCGGCCAAAATGCGCATTCCCGCGTATTTTGTAACCAAACTACTTTTGGGTATCAAAACCGTTTGTTTTGATACCAAATTTGTTTTCTAAATTCGTTAAACATGTTTTAACATGTTTAACTCGTCACTTTTAGTTTAGTGCTTGTGTAGAGTCGTAAGTCAAGCGGACTAAACACCCGCTTAGACTTTCGAACTCGACCCGTTTGGTCGATCATTAGGATCCGACCAAACATGTTTAGTGACCATAGTTGCATAGGGAATAACCTTCCGAGGTTATACCTTATGGTCACTTAGGTTTAATTAGTTTTATAATAGGTAGTTTATATGCCTTAGGTAAATGACCAAAATACCCTTTTCATGCATAATTGGTAATTAAGCATATGTAACACAAACTTTTGTCACTTAATTGATTATGCAACATATTTAATCATGTTTAGGCATATAATACTTGTCATAGGACTAGTTAGACGTCTCGAACGCGCTTTTGCGCGAACGACACGTTAAAGTAGCGTAAGCTACCTTAATGGGTCGCAATGGGTCGAAAGCACTTAGGTTAGGTTTCGATTTAGAATGTAGGCTTTGTTAAACCATGTCATATGAATTCCAATACTCATTTGGTTTACAAAACCTCATCCTATCTGATCTTCCGACCTAGGTCCAGTTTATTTATATAGTTATTAGGTTGCCGATTGATTCCGTGCTCCCTCTAGCTTTTCTTGGTTGTTGTTCAAGACCTCTAAGCATTCTCAGGTGAGTACATAGTTCCCCTATTTTACTGTTTTCTATTGTTTTGGGGTGATTCATATGTGCTAAATGTTTTCGAGGTTTTAATGATGGTTTCAAAAATAAATGATATGGTTTATACAAAATTTATAACGATTTTGATAAAGTAAACAAACTTGTTGGTTGTATTTACATAACGAATAATATCCATTAGTGTTGGCCGAACCGACCAGTATTAGGTTATGGTACCATAGGATCTGACAAATCCCGTTATCAGACTGCACCCATGGTTATGTGTGGGTTAGGTGGGTAACGACTGAATCTGTGATTGTTAATTTACCCTTTGGTGGTTTATTAATGCGAGAAGCGATAGGCGAGTTGCGAAGGTTTGGATGTTATTAGCGAGACAATCAAAAGTAGTTTTCACAATTTAAAACGAGAATGGTTTAAACGACTAAAGCGATTTTTAACGAATTAAACGATTTGGGTAAACGATTGGTTTTTGGTTAGATAACGGGACGGGTGTAATGTGATGAAAGCATGGTGGATACGCCGCTGGTACTTCCTATATATAAGTGTTTTCATCGTATTACATACCGTGGCGTTATTTAGTTCACTTGGGTAAACGATTTTGAAACGATTTCACACAAACGAGGTTTTCGAAAATGATATAAACCATACGAGTTTTATTAATGAGATTTATTAACGAGTTTTATTAACGAGATTTATTAACGAGTTTTATTAACGAGATTTATTAACGAGTTTTATTAACGAGAATTATTAACAAGTTTTTACGAGATGTTTTACAATTTGATTTAAATAAATGTTTTGGGTTAAGAATCATGGCTACGAGATTTTATAAATTATAATCAACTTGATTTGAGTTGGTTAATTATGTCGCAATACTACACTTTTCAAAACAAGGTTTTTAATTAAGTATGGCAACATGTAAACTAGCCATGAATCCGACACTCTCAAAAACCTATGTACTCGCCAGCATTTCTTTGCTGACTTTGTTTTCACATATGTTTCAGGTGTAGTTGATGATGTTTGATGATGATATTGGTGTATGCTCACATAGGAATGGATGAGGCCTTAGTGACTTAATAACAATGAAAGTCTATTTGTTCATGTTTTGTTTCTAATTCCAATGTAATGTAATACATTTAATTCAATAAAACGAAACTGTTTAATCCATAGTTGTGAAACAATGATTCTGTTACAACACTCCCCGACGTTTCCGCCACGTTTTGTTGTTTTACGTGGTCGGGGTGTGACATATTCCGAGTTTGGGGTTGGGTTAGGAGTGTCCGGGTTTAAGTTAGGTATATATGTATATATATATATGTTGATCCGAGTTTAGGTTCTTGTTTTTATTATATTCACAATCAACCCTCGTGTTCCACAACATTGAAACTTGTGTAGACATCTAGCAATTTAACTTTAAGTGTATACATGAAACTAGTCCCACTAGTTTATGTTATTCCGTGTGTCATAACCTACACGTGTAATGTGAATGCATGTATGAAAGTGCTACAAAATCATAAAGATTTAACTGAAAATGCGAGTTGTCACATAAGTTGTTTATCAGTTTCAGCCAGAGCAGTGTATGCCTCTCTCAGTTTTTCTATGTCACTGATCAAATTACTATTTTGTAAAGCATATCTATCTATCTTAGTCACGATTTCATCGCATCTAGGGAAACATTTATCTACAAATTTAGAACTTACCTCGATATCTGCCATAAATGCTTGTTGAACTCCAATTTGATTAACATCCTTCTTTTGCTCCTCATCGACAAACTTTTGCATCTCTTTTGCAGAAATTTCAAACTTGAATTCCATTACTTCAGCTTCACTTTCCACAATTTCTACTACTTTTTTCTTCAGCTATCTTTTCTGATTCTACTTTAACAGTTTCAACTTTCTTCTTCAAATGCACAACAACCTTAGTCAACTCTTCCACTTTCTCATCATTAGACTCGGCTTCTTGAACAATTTATGCCATGAAAACTTGAGTCACAATAGTTGCTACCGCATCTTCTAGAGAAACTCCCCAATCAAATAGATCACGAACTGCTTGAAGTGTCTGAACAGCTAATGCATTAGTAGTAGTTGTATTAGTTGTAGTAGTAGCTTGGTTTGCGTTCATATTTCCTTGAGCTTGATTCTGGTTTTGATTCTGATTGGGAGTGTTTTATTGATTTCTCGTTGCTTGCCTATCCATCTTTGGTTTAAGACACTCTCTCGCCAATTGTCCATACACTCCACAATTGAAACATTTAACCTTTTTTTATCAACATCCATTCTCAAAATTGTATTTCCACCGATAAATTTCTTCCTTATTCTTTGCAAAAACTTTTCAGCTCTTCGGACAAGTAGAGCTAAAACGATTTGTTTTAGGATAATGGCATAATCACATACAATGTCAAATCTCGTTGAATAATATAAAATGATTTGTTTTATAATGAAATTTTGAGTGTTAGAGCGGTCTAATTCGTTCAAATGACAGTTCCGGTTTTGTAGTTTGGGGATTGACCAAACAAGCGTGTAATTCACCCCAATTACCCGATTTACCCAAGAAAAGTTTGGATTTACTCCCGACTATCCCATTATCGCCAATTAGTCATAAAATGCTTAAAAGTTCCAGCTGGTTCGTTAAACGATTATTTTGCCGGTTTTATTAAAAATAATAGTTTTAACATATAATTTTCATAACTATATATCCTAATTTAGTTAAAATCTGGAAATTTTTGTATAATATCTTACTAATATATATATTTTACAAAAAATATTTTTAGAAAATATTAAAATTATTTATCATGTCTGATAATTTAGTTTTAAAAATCCGTTTAACCGATAAATTGGCGATTCATACCATCCGACTTCAGATAATTCCAAAATTTTTACTGAGTGGTCAAAATATGCCTAGAAAATTCTTGTAAAATTTTTAGAACTAACCGAGCTTCCTAAATAAGGTTTTCGGTTATCGAATGTTTGATCAAACACGATTTTTAAAATCGTAGATAGGGTTTACCAATGAACCCTAAGTTTTGTGTGAATCATTCTTATGCCAAATACAGACTCTCTACAAAATTTGAAGATTTATTGAATCTGTTTGCTATTTTTCCCGAATTAACACTATTAAATACCAATAAATTAACCAAAAATTCTCAAATTTTGCAGACTCTGTTTTTACTATATGTGATCACCCTGTAAAATTTCATGAGCTAACAATACCCACGCCATAGTTGGTGCTAAACAAAGTTCTAGTGCCCCCTAATTGCTATGCTTTCAGATTCTGAGTAACAGTAGATACGAAACCTACAGACCATATACACCACAAACGTGTATCCAACATCACATATCAAGCCTCAAAAAATATCTTTTTCGGTTAGAGTTGTTAGCTTGCGTTTCTTGTCGAATCCTTAGTGTTTTTTATCCATAATCCATAATTTTGCACCATCAAACAAACTAACTTGTTATATATATTAGAAGTTTAAAAAGCCCTCATAGCCAAAAGAATATGTGTTATGGATCAAGAACATATTTCTTTTTGTTTACCATACTTAATCATAACAAAGAACATTAAAATCATTAAGAAAAGGCCTTATAAATTTGGTTTTTGGCTGGAATTTTCTTAGAACACTTGGGATCAAAAGTGAAATGAACATAGAAATGTTTTAGGTTGGTTTTTAAAATGTTGTGAGGTGTGTGTATGTGTGTTTGGCTTGTTTGGCCCGATCGAAACTCAAAGGGAGACAAGTGTCCCTCTTTGACCCTTTGACCACACATTTCTCAACAATAGGATGAGATTAACCAGATTTTTATCATTTGTGAACAATAACGGGTTAAAATATTCCCTCAGTTCGGTAAACGGTCGCGAAAAGAACAGTTTTTTTCGCGGTTTTTGCGTTTTAAAAAAAAACGAACCGTACGTTTAACGAAAACCAAAACACTTTCATGTATTTACTTAAAATATCTTAAATTAATATTTTATAACTCCTTTTAGGCTTGACAAATGATACAATGCATGTTTGGATGATACAGTGTGTGTTAAAATCGAAGGCGTTTTGTTAAACAGAAACTATTTTGTTTAATGTGTTTGCTACATGTTAAGGCCTTAATGTCCCTATGTTATAGGCTAAGTATAATGTTTACATAAATATTACCCCGAGGTTCGTTTACGGCACATACGGTTTCGTTTTGTTAGTCGTCTAAACACAGTGCTTCGATTTAAATTTGACCATCATATATAGCTATGTTATACTAAAGCAATGTGATAATTATTACGCTTTAATTTTAAAATAGTAATCATATATAGGTATGTATTATTACGCTTTAATTTTAAAATAGTAATCATATATAGGTATGTATATATTAAAGCATTGTGATCATTATTACGCTTTAATTTTAAAGTAACGTTGTAATTATTATACTAGAACTGCAACTAAAGTGACAGTATAATAATGGTTGTGCAACCAAAAAAAAAAATGTGTTGTAATGACCATGCTACTGCTTTGCACGTTAAATAATGTTGCCTCATCTCACCCCTATATATGCGTCTCTTTTACTTAAATTAGTTTTGTTATTTTTAAAACAATTAAGAAGTTAACCTTTTATAAATCAAATAATATGAAATTAAAAAAAAACATATAATTAACTCTAATAAATAAATAAAAACTATAATAATTCAATGTAAAAAATGGTGATGATGGTACATATTTTATTACAAAAATAGAATTATTAACACAAGATAGAAATTACCTTAAAAATAATATCTTTTTTGTAATAATGTTTTAACACAAAAATGGGAACTTTTAAAAACTAGGTTGGGATCTTAATCACCTTAAGCCAGAACTGATGCAATATGTACACCTTGTGGTGCATGTTGTACAAGTCATAATTCAAAGATTGGACTAAGAAGGATACAAGTATATTGCATAAATATTCCATTTACTTTATTGCATATTCTGTGTTGGGGTCATAATATCTGTTACAAATCTGGTGTATAAAAATTGATTGGTGCTTACTTGCCCCCCACTCCAAAGTCGAATGCAACTTTCTTAGCCGTCACGGAATTAATGATGGTTGCAAAATCAGAACCCTGCATACAACATTAACAAGTTAGGCGTAAGATGTACTTAAAAACATGTAATTATGAATTGGGTCCATGTGGGTTATGTTTATCTTAAGGTCAATTCATATAAGTTGGCTAATGGGGTTGATAGTTGCACAAAGTCTTATCCCCCATGCATAGGGTTGTTAAAATAGCTCATGGCTCCCAACTCACTTGCAGGTTCACATAACTAACTCGATAAAAACCGTTGCCAGTTTGGCTCGAGCGCGCTGCACTTATAAATGTCCGCACTGTTGAAACCAAACTGAAGTTAGTAGGCCGGTTTCAGACTCTTGACAATTTTTGGCGGTTTAACAGTTCGGCCACGGACGTTTAGCCTTTATTATTTATATTCTTTTTTCATTTGTAGGAATAGGTGGTTATGATTTATGAATGTATTATATTTAAAAATTTTATACAAACAATTTTGGAGCCAATGTGGGGCTAGCCCACTTGGTAGAGACAACTTCCTCTCAAAGGGAGGGGAGGTCCCATAGTTATTAAAGGCGCTAGGCGCACTCAAGGCGCATAGGCCTCGCCTGGGGGCTAGGCGCAAAGCGCAAAAAAAGCAATGGCCTGAAAAAAATAAAGCGCATAATGAAAAAAAAAATAAAAAATATATTATGTATTAGAAAAAGAATACTATTCTTTAAATAAAATAAACAAAATCTATTATATAACACTTTATATCATTTATTTAGTACCAAAAGTTCTAAAATATTAGTGTATTAGTGCAGAAAAGTAGTTTTCCTTAGATAAAAGTATAGATCTGGCTAGAATCTTGCCGGAATTTAGAAAATTTAGCCGGAAACTCTCCAGAATCTAGGAATCTCGCAGGAATGTGCACCTGAACCATCACCTGGAGAATTAAAGCGCAATTTCCTCGACTTAAGGCGCAACTGCCTCGCCTCGCCTGAAAAATAGGCCTAGGCGCAAGAGGCGATGGCTTTTAACAACTATGAGAGGTCCCAGGTTCAAAAAAAACAATTTTGGAGAAAACTAAAAAGTTGGTTCCACCAATCAAAACCGAACTATCAAACCGCCAAACTGCTAAATCACACTTATTCAGCCACCCACGTCAATTTTTTAAGAAAGGCAACTCACACACCCATCTATAATCTACTCCTACCGCAGTTTACAGCAAGACTTGAACCCACGACCTCGAAGGGACCATTTACACACCAAGATACCATTAGGCCACGTTGATTTGGTTTGTCATTTCTCGAAACCGGAGTTACTAGTTCGGCCTAGAATAGTAGAATTTCCGTCAAAACCGACCAATCCAGGACATGAACACCCCTAGCCGCAAGCTGAAGGAAGTGACTCTTTCGTTGCGCAGAGTTGGACACTTCCCTCAGGGGAAGTGTAGGCATCAGAGAGGCCCCGTGCAGTCCATATAAATCCCCTCGTATATTCGTAGTTTGGTACTATATTATTAAAGAAAATTATGCAGTTTGACATTGTTAACTTGTTATTTGAGACTTTCTAAGAAAGTAACAGACAAATAGCCAGCTAATCGAATACAAGTCAGTTCCTGGCTCGGTTTGATAATTTCTTAAATTGTTTTAGCTCAAAGATTTAGATTATTGTAATTAAATTGTTTTGTAATTTAAATAAGGAATGCGCTAAATATTCTGACAAAAATGGTCAAACTAGGATGAGAAGTCACATCCTTCCTACCATATACCCACTGCTTTAGAAGCGCGTATGATGTGTTCATACAATAGCCATGAACAGCAGAACAAAAAGAAAGAAGATAAGATTTCTAATAATACCTTTAACGAAGCACCACCCACAAGGAATCCATCAATGTCTTCTTTCTTGGCCAGCTCAGCAGAGTTTCCCGCATTTACAGATCCTGAGGAGGTAAAACAAAACTAATCACTTCTGTGCAATAAGATAAGCAAGCACCTAAACAGGTTTAAAAATAAAAAATAAAAAAGAAAAGAAAAAAGAAAACCTGGCATGATTTTACAGAAACAAGATATTCAGGAGAAAGACAAAAGTTGATATATACCTCCATAGATGATACGTGTCTTAGATGCAACTTCGGGTGATACGTTTTTAGCAAGCCAATCACGGACAGCCACGTGTACTTCCTGAGCCTGCTCAGGTGAAGCCACTTTCCCGGTTCCAATAGCCCATACAGGCTCGTATGCAATAACAATGTTGTCCCAACTGGGCACCGCATCTGCACATGTTACATATTAAACTAATGACTATCATACCCTTCTCCCATAATTGTTAAAAAGCCATCGCCTCTTGCGCCTAGGCCCATTTTTCAGGCGAGGCGAGGCAAATGCGCTTTAATTCTCAAGGTTATGGTTCAGTCGTAGATTTCAGCCAGATTTTTACATTTATCTAAGGAAAACTACTTTTCTACACCAATACACTAATATTTTAGAACTTTTGGTACTAAATAGATGATATTAAATGTTATATAATAACTTTTGGTTGTTTTATTTGAAGAATATTATTATTATTCTAATACATAGAATATTTTAAATTCTTTTTCATTGTGTGCATTTTTTTCTCAAGCCCTCCCTTTTTTTTGCGCCTTGCGCCTAGGCCCCAGGCGAGGCCTATGCACCTTGAGTGCGCCTAGCGCCATTAATAACTATGCCTTCTCCTTTTCAATAAAACAATCGATAAGATTTTGACTTTTTTGAGTGTAAGAAAGAAGACATGCCTGCATAGGCCTTCAGTTGTTTGAAACAAACTTCAAAAGTTTTGCCTGCTTCTCTTTCTTCCAACAGTTCTCCTATGCAAGCAATTACTCCAAGATTCTGGCCCAAGGCATACGCAGCCTTCTTCCCTATAAACTGATATTCCAAGTACATATATCTGTTTAGACCTTTCAAAACGGCCTCATATATTTTGGCAACAAAGTTGACTTTTCAACTTTGTATTGAGATTAGTAAACTACCTGATCATCTTCCCCAATCACATGTCTCCTCTCGGAATGTCCAAGGATTACCCATTTGCATCCAATATCTTTCAATTGCTCAGCGCTGCAATTACAAGATTGTAAAGTTATGAATATTAAAACGTGTAACCCGAACACGACCCGTTTCATCTAAAAGAGTTTCAAACAGATTACTCAGGTTGGTGACCTGTTTAACTAAACGGGTAAACATGTCAACCCAAACACTACCCGCTTAATTAAATTGGCTTGTTTTGACTTGATTTTATTAATGTATCATGTAAAACATTATTATTATGTTAAATAAAGATGAATACCTTATCTCTCCGGTGAAGGCTCCTCCTTTCCCAATCCAAGAATTTTGAGCAGCTATCTCAATGCGATCAGTTAATGAGCTTTTAACTTGATCAATATAAACAAAAGGGGGTCCCACAACAACGTCTGCACGGTTCATAATTTTAAACAGCATATATTAAAGATCAGATGCTCAGTGAATAAATTACTACACCACAAGAAGGACAAGAATTCATATTATCATATGAATAGCACGCTTCGTATAGTTGGCTTCTTTTTTGTAATAGATTATATAAAACTGCATTGAATTAATAGATACAAGTGTGCACAGGTTAACTAATTCACACCTCTTGTATAATACTTAAGTAATTGCATTTAAAACAGTATGTGCTATTCTTATTATGTTACAATATCATTCAGATAGAACAACTAACCAACGTCAGGCTCCAAAGTTGCACTGTTCAAGTCTGAGACTAGCTGTTTGATAGAATCTTTTGTTCTGTTCTAAAACAAAAATTACAAGACATGTCATTAGGGGACTCTACAACTAGGTGAAATAGGAATGCCAGTTGAGCTGGACTTAGGGTGAAAGGGGTGCTCCCCTCATGAGGGTAACTTCCCACCAATGATTTCTTGCCATGTCAAGTTCCCTCTCCAACTCCCCTCTTGCCCTTAATCACAAGGGGTGGTTTCACTCAAACCATTTTTTAAAAAAAAAAAAAAAAAGGAAAACTGTATGATTGGTTGGAAAATAGTGGGGCTCACTATACACCCCTCTCTCTCCTCTTCCCTCCTCTCCCCTACAAGCGGTGAACAATCCCCGCACCCTAGCTTGCCGCGGGGTGAGGGAAGGGCCGGCGGCGGTGTAGCCGCGCTGTGAAAGCCCACCCCGCACCCACCCCGTTCACCCTTAGGTGTATAAATCAGGCAGAAGACATAAAGAGCTATTACATGTACATTCACTTATGTATAATATATTTTAAAGAGAACGAGACTGACAAATATCTAGTCCTATTCTTTAATTTAAAATGATATGCATATAAATAAAAACATCCTTTTACCAGGCAGACATTAGGATGGAAATCCATTACATTTACATGTATCTTTTAAAAACATAGGAGCAAAGATACATGTAAAAAATTATGGTGTTGCAACTTGCAAACATGATAGGTTTGTTGGGGATTGAATGGTGCAAGCCTAGTGCATAGGGGTTGTTCATACAATCATACAATGCCATTCGCATATTTGTTGGTGCCAAAAATCCATGGTGTTTACAACTTTAATCAGGGATGTGGGAAAACAGGAAGCAGGGCTACTTACACATTTCCAGTTGCCGCCAACAAAGAACTGTAACAAAAGAAAATAAGTGTCAGTGACTAGTGTTGAGAAACCAATGTTGTATATAGCACATATATTTAAATTCAATCTGACCATTCAAAATCTCAATTTAAAAGTTCAAAGGACGTCTTTATTATTAACACTAACAACATCTTCAGAAACAGAATAAGCTTTCCTTTCCTTATGCAAGTTTTACAAAAAATGCATCTTATTCGTTAGAAACAGAGAAGTCTAGTTTATCAACAACTCTGAATCATTTGTTCAACTGGTTTAGAAACGGGTACCAGTCTCTATCATAAGTAACACTAACCGAAGTAGGTGTTGATTATTGACTACTACAATTAGCATTGGGTGTTCCTAATTGATCGATAATAAGAGCAAAATGGAACATAAAAGTATACCTTGCCGGTGCCGGCCATGGCGACGATGCTGCTAGAAGGCCGAGCAGAAGCGGAAGAGAAACGAATGTGAGAATTGGCGGATTGAAAGAAGAAGGACTGCGTTGTTGAGGAGCGGCGGAGTCCGGAGAATAGCGGCGGGGGAGCAGCGGCGGAAAGTTGAGAAGTTGATAGCATCGCCATTGCTGCTAGGGATACTGTCTGTGGTTGGTTGGAGTCTACACGACAAACTCCATTTTTAGCTTTTATTTTATTGGGTTATTGGATTTTATCACCCTCAGCTATCGGCCTTTGGCCGTTGCCATCCCCCAACTAACACTTTGACATCCGACACCTCCAACTTGACTTTTAGTTTGTGTTGGCACAACTGTAACACCCTAGTTACTATTTAACGGTTTTACATGTAATTACCATCAATTAGATGTATAGTTAAGACTACACGTACTATAAAAATACGGGTTTATTAAAACTTTTACAAATCATAAGTTATTCAACATAACATGATCGGATTCGTCGTTTAAATTTATGACGAAGCAATGTGCGGAAGCATGAATCTTTATGGTGTTCGGTTCTTCGTTGAGCTTGATCGTCTTTCGGCATCCAAAATGTACCTACATTTCATAAACATGAAATGCTTTAGTCATACGGGGTTTAAAACGTGTCTAAACGAGTCCGGGAAACGAAACTGATTAAAATACATTAAATTGCAGGGTCTACCGTAAATTACGGTGGCTACCGTAATTTACGGTAGCCCCTGAATGTTGATTCTCCCATCGTAAAGCAGGGGGTTTGTGGCGTAAAGACTTTTAGGCTACCGTAAGTTACGGTAGCTACCGTAACTTACGGTGGCCTCTGCAGGATTTTCCAAGTTTGCCGTTTTCTAAAACGAAACCTTCATAACTTTTAATTCGCTTGTCCGTTTGACCTACTGTTTCTTCCTATGTGATTGTAATTTGATCCTCCATCATATGGAGTTAAAATCCAACATCCGGATTAACAAAATTTAAGACTTTTAAGTCTTCGGCTTATTACCCTTTTTACTAAATTTTGACCCGTTCGTGATTTTATCAAACAAACATGTTGTTTGATTCTTATTTCTCATCATTTCCATGTTGCTTATCATATTAGATTCAAATCACGGGTTTATATACATTCTTAAACCCGTTTTTACTTAGATGATAAATTGACCCGTTAAGGGCATTTAAGCACTTTTACGCATAATTCACACTCATTTATTTCTAGCATCTTATTTCCACATTATTTATCAAATGATCTTCCATCACGACTATATTTGTGATGGGTTTAATGTGGCGATCTATATAATCCGAGTTTTACCCCTCGGATTATCATTTTACGGCAAAGACTCGTATAGAGTCTTTTGACCAAGGATTTACATCTTTCGCTTTTATACTTATTCTAAGTATTGACTTGATTGTAAAACTCGTTTTCAAGCGACTTCTAAGGGTTGTTTGCTTAATTTTGCTTACAAGGGCGTTTTGGTCATTTTTAACCCTTCTTTTACGATGAAGGGCTTGCTTAAGCCATGCACGCCCAAAATCTCATTTTTAACCAACTCTTGTTTTCAAAACACTCTGTCTATAATTTAAATCCTTCGGTTTACCTTTTAAGGTAACCGAATGTCCTTTTTACTTTGCCTAACTCTCATAGAACGTCAAGTTCTAAATGATGAGTTGATCTATAATACATACCTGGCTCGGATCAACTTATTACCCGGTTTTAATACCTTACTTTATAATCGCTAATTAAGAACGATGCGAGTATCCATTGGATATCTATTCCTGTAAGCATATAACTCGACAAAAGAATCATTAGTCGATATTGTCAAAAGGTGATGTCTACACCTTTTGACCCGTTTGGCCGAATTGACCGTTTATCTTTGCGAGATGATATTTATTATCATCTCATCTACATGACTCGTTCCGTTTAACACCGTACGGTCATTTTACTTATAAACCATTTATTACCACTTTCGACTCTTTATGTCTTACGCGGAAAAGCGTCTTTTTAAAACTAACGGTTATTGTCAACGTGTGACTAAATTACCGTTTTACCCTTATTATTTGTTTTGGCTTACCAAGAAAAAGTAACCATTAAAAGTTCATTTTTCCTTTCGTCATAATATGACCGAATTATCGATTTACTTCTTTTTAACCATTATTATGGTTTCTTTCATCTTTGATTATCTTGTTCCGTACGACTACACGACGGAACATCATATTTCAATTGTTTAGTTATCTCATTCAAAATTTATATGATAAGAGAATATTCCACAATTTAAGACTAGTGTAAGCTATACTTACCTCGCATCTGAATACGCTTTTCCGTCATTCTTGACCCGTTTGACCCGCTTCCTTCCCAAGCTTCCACCTTGCTTGTCAAGCGTCAAACTAACATCATAATTCATAAGATGGTTACATTAATCATTTTCACATACGACTATTCCATCTTACGAATCCTATGTCGAAACTACTATTCGACTTCATCATTGGTTAGTTTAACTTTTCAAAAGTTAACTACCTTCGAGCACATGATATGCATAATTAAGTTCAATCACTCATTTAGGCATTTTAACAAACACCTAGTGGGCATAAATTTATACTATTAACAATCAAGTTCATGACTAACTATTTAGCCAAGATTAAAGGTCATTTTCAAGTTTGTTACATCTAGCATGCATAACAACACCTAGATTCATTTCATAAGGATTAATAACACTCGTTGCATGATCAAGATTTCAATGTTTTTCATCATCCTACAAAACCCACTTAACACCTAAATGGGTGATTCTCAATTTCACATGCATGAACTTTAATGCATCAAATTATTGATTAGGGTTCATTCCTAACCCTGAATTTATCATAATTTCATTTAAACATCAATCAATCAAGTTCAGATTTCGATTTCACAAGTTTATCAAGAATTTGAGATGAAACCAAATTGTGAATTTTGACATACCTTGTGATCCCTTCACTGAGGTGATCACTAATTTGTGCTTGAATTTCGATTTGGGTTTGATTTGCCCTTCCAATTTCTTGATTTTGTGCTTGTTAGGGTTTTTGAGCTCAAGAGTTCTTGGCTCCTGTGGATATCTTGTCACACCCTGGCTTTGCGGAAGCGTTGTTAATTTTGGTGTGACTTCTTAATACCATAGCTTAACCATAACAAAGCTATATGAAATAAACTCATGCAAGATCATCCACTGATTAAGTTTTAAAAACCAAATTCAACAACATTGTTTCAACGAAAACACATCTTAACGACATTGTTTAACTAACACAAACATCAACATGACATAAACACAGTTTAAGGACTGTGACTTGTCCAGGAAAGAGTCACATTCCCCAAACCCAGATGACCTCATGACTAGTGCAGCGGAAAACGTTCCATACCGTGCCAGATCCGTTAATTTCCTGAAATACATGTAAGTTGAAAAATCAACAATAATGTCGAGCGAGTTCATGTGTAAGTGAGTAAGTAAACCTTTGTGAGTATAAAAATAGTCTTGGTATGTAGCAAATAAGGGAATTGAGATCACCAATGGTTTGCAAGGCCACTGATATATGTGAAGTGCAAATAGGGAGACTCAAACCTAGCAGATTTCGCCACGGCATTAGTATGTGGACAAAGTCACCCCAAGGTCCGTTTCTAGTTTGGCCTGGGGCTGGGCTCGCTACACCCAGATAGATCTACCGCTCCTGTCCCTCGGTCCCGACATGAGGACTAATGGCCTCATATTGCTCCTACCCACTCACATGATCTGAGTAGTAAACCTCCTTACGCTAACCATACCGTGTATAAAGTACTCGTAATCATAGTAACATGTATTTCACCCCCGCAGTTAAGAAAACTGAAAACAGTTAGAGAAAAGGGGGACATGAACTCACTGTCGGTGCGTCTCTACCAAGTACTCCAAATCAGGCAGCTGTGCGACGACCTACAAGTGCTAATTCTATTAGACGGACGGCCGTGCCTTAGCTTTATAGTTTAAGTTTTTGGGAAATAGTTAGACAACTATTTCGTGTTTATGTTCTGTATATACTTGGTAGTTAATCTCCTTCCCAAGGATGGGGGATTCAATACATGTGCGTTCAAATTATATCATTAAGTCTCCCTTAATATGTATATATTTCCAATTCCAAAATATAAGTATTTTTCTCAAAAATATTATATTTTCATTTCTCATAAATCTTCTCCAATAATACGTTGTTAAAATACGCGTTCATAAATATTTCCGTAAGTGCGTAAGTTACGTTTTAACAATCGAGTGGTAATATACTTACCTGTGTAACTTATATATTTATGGTGAAAGCGTTCGTATTATTTTGGATTTGTTAACGTTCGTAGATATTATTTTTACTCTAAAAATAATATTTATGTATTTTCACAAAATAATCATAAACAGTGTGTGAAAAATATATATTTATCACGTTAAATTTTGTGAAAATCCCACCTCCGAATATTTAGTAAATAAAGTCATGGCGAAATTTATATTTCGAAAACATGTCAAAAAGTAATTCTAGCACTTGTAGTGTAAATAGTTCTAAGTGTTAGGTTTTTAGAAAAATTTCGCCAGAGTTTCCTCTGTAACTGGAGGTGGCCACGCTTTCAAGCGTATCATTTTCTTTTACAAAATCAATTTCAACAACTTCCTTATTCAATCAAACAATTTCCGACACATCAAACTAGTCGACAAGTATGTAAATCGCATAATCGCATGAACTTGTAGTTTTTCCGAAACTATAGTGTAAATCCCATTATATTTTGTGGATCTTTATATAAAGTAATTTTGATCTCGTAAAAACCTCGTTTTTAGAGAAATCCGTCTTTACAACTTCTCGTCCTCTTTTACAAAGTTTGTTATTTTGACGAAACTTTTCATTTCACAAGTGTTTACACACTTGTGGTTTATAAAAATCATACTTGTTAGTGTAAGATCCGTCTTTTAGAAAACATGATTTCTTTGACGCTTGGTCCTTTGAAAATACCACTTGCAGATGCGTAGATCTGCTAGTTTTAAACATCATTTCACAAGTAAAACTCTTTTACACAAGTTCATGATTCGCGTGTGGTAGAGTTTCACCTTTTAACCCTTGTATTATTCAAGAACAAGCTTATGTTAAGATCCATGATCTTACCAGACCGGGTTAAACGATGATCCGAGCTACCACATCATAGATCGGGCCTAAATAATCATACATTTCAAATACTACAACATTTACACAACTTATGTGCTATTAACCACCATTCTTAGAGTTTTAAGTAAACTTTAAAGCATCAACTTGTAAGATTCCGAGTTTTAACCGATAAAAATCCTTTTAACCACTTTAGAATAGTTCAAATACAAGTTTTAAGTATTATACCTCTAGCTCAAGGCTAGGGAAGGATCTTGACGAAAATGGCGTGGATAAAAGCAAAGTAGAGAGGTCCTTCGTGTTCCGTTTGCTCCAAGCTTCCTAATACGAGACCCTTGATGCTTGTATGGACTTAGAATTGCTTGAACAAGATCGAAGGATGGAGGGATGTTTGGGTGTGGGTTCGGCCGAGAGCCAAAGGGAAAGAGAGAGAGAGAGTGAAATGTTGTGTTGAGTCTTGATGATTATGTGTGTAATTAGGTGATCTTATAGGCAAACTATAGAGTTATTATCCAATGGTTCTTGTGTCATGTAGATATTAGGCAACTTAGATTAGGAAATCTTGCAAGGACAAGATATGTCCCCTTGGGGACGGTTTTGGTTAGAGGGGGGGGTACCTAGTTCAAATCCAACTAGATAGTAAGTATTAGTTAGGTTAAGTTAAGTAATTAACTCGGTTACTAACGTGTAGTATGTTATGACGGGTGTTAGGGTATTCAGGGACCCTAACTGACTCAGAAAAAGATAAATAAGGAGAATAACAATATTTTCATGTTCCGGGTAAAGTCCGGTTGTTTGGTTGGATAGTAATCCGTTAAAGTGTTAACAAAGCTTTAAAGTGTCGTTATTACTCTCTTTAGTGACACAACTTATTCCTGACACTTTGGAAAGTGTCTAGTAATATTTTTCTCATGTTTTGGCACTTTATTAGTTAGCTAAAAGCTGAATTGTTATGTAAAGTGCTGAATTTTGTACTTTAAGTACGTTTTAGGCACATCCAGTCACTGTGACTTATCCCTAGAGACGCAGTTCTACAACCCTTATATCCCTACACTCACTATTAGTGTAGCAAAAGTATTTCTGGCTCATAAAGGCCTTAGAGGCAGTGTTTGCCTGATGCTGGCTTTATCAGCATGTTCAGTAGGTTATCCGTTATAGTGCTACTGTGCTTTTTGTGCATCATGTTTGTCACTAAGGTGCTGTAAGCAAAATATAGAGTGACAGCAAATAAAGTATGATGCAAGTAAGTGCATGTATCAGTATGCAAGTAGCAGTTTATCAGCAATTTCAGTTAAGCACAGTAATTAAGCAGCAATTAATCATTAATTAAATCGTACGGATACCTGGTTTAGTGAGGGTTGTCACATATCTCGACCAGAACACACACTTAAAGTGTGTGTTTTGGTGTTTAACTTTTGTTTTAATAAAACAAGTTTCCCACTTGGCAATATTAGTCCCTCATGTTTTATTTTGATTAAATGAAGCTATAACTCACCATTAGTCACTTAATCACATGCTACTAACTAGGTTAATTATTCCTAGTTACTTTAACGGGTTCGGGAAGTTATAACCCGTTATGTTTTATGTCCCGTTAATTTGGGCTTTTTATATACTTTGTTTTCTCAAAGTATTTATTTTCTTTTTTTATTTAATATTAGGTTTATTTATTTAAGTCCTAATATTTACCGGGTTAAATTTTACCACTAACGGTATTTTACCCGTTCATCACTATTAACGAGGTTTGATTACTAAACCCGTTTTCGGGGTGTTACAACAACGTCGTTAACCAAATACTAACTTAGTTAATTTTTTTATCCTATGTGGCACTCCATTTCCTATGTGGCAAGATGAGGTGGATCCCTTATAAAATATAATGAACAAATGTAGGTCAAGTTGCCGACACGTAGTACAAACCTTCCATCTCTCTAGCTCTCTTTCTCTCTACCTCTCTCTCCACCACATTCGGCCACCACCCTCTAACCCACAACCACAACCACCATTGAATCACCCTTAAAATAAATACTGTGAACCAAAACCAACTTGGTTTCAACAACAACACCTGATTACCCAAATCCAAACAATGTCGCCACTGGCTCTTTCCGGCCGGCCACCACCGCTGCCACAACACCACCATCTAATCACTACGGGTTGCTTCAAGACATCCTGCGGCGACTGCTACCTTCACTCTCTTTCTCTCTCTAAACACAGCCGACGCTTGTAACGCCTCGTATTTCCGAATTTCTATCTTTAGCAAATTTATATTTGCCTTCTTTTTTTTAGAATCACAGGCGAAAACGGATAGAAAAATTGACAAGAAACGACCACCGAAGCATTTTACGCGATTTTACCGCAACTAACGAACGTACGCGTCAAAACCGACTTCCAACATACGTTTACGTGTTTTCTTCTTTTATATGCATACTTTACGACATTTCATAAATTTCGGGAACGAAAACGAGTAGTGGAAACATATTTGGGCCGTTTAAAAGACTGTATACGAACTAACGGGGCCTTGGGCCCAACCCACTTACTAACCCTACCTATTTAAACACATTAACCCCTTCCCCTTCAAAAGAAAAAAAAACCCTAACCCACCTCATAATAAACGACGGCTGCCACCACCTCTTCACGTCCGCCGGAGATGATTAGAGCTCGCCAGAATTCGAAGAAACTGCCGGAGTTCACCACGGAACCGCCACACGTTTTCGGTATATTCCTTTAATCCCATCGTTCTTTTAGTTTTATATAAAATGGAATAACAATGGATGAAAAATGAAAAGGAACTATAACTGAATTTGTGAGTTTTGTTTTGGTGTCATGTTTTCTGATCGTTGGGATATAATAACAAAGAAGAAGATGAAACTGTGAAAGGAGTACTTGTGTTATACGATTTGCTAGTGACCTTAAATTTGAAACTAAACCATACTTACATATTCTATTATTAATCCACTTCTACAAGTTTTTATCAACTTTGAGTTAAAAAATGTGAGGTCTTATTCAACTTAAATCTAGTCAACAACTATTTCATTTTATGGATCTGATCGTTAGATGATGGGTTTTTTTTATTTGCCAATGAAGGCACTGTACCATTTCTTTTATTATTGTGTGGATATAATAAAAACATCCATGAATTACTAACTGATCATATGTTAACATTATTATTTAAAACAAGTTTGTTTTGTTTTTTTTAGAATTCTTTTATTAAATCATTAACAGGTTATAATCAAACTATTATTTTATACAGAGAGGTTAAGGTTACATTTAGTTTGGCTCGAATAAAAAAAAGTTCATTTTGTCTTTTAAAAACCTTTAAGCCAACTATATATACCATTTACTTATTTATATATTTGACTCAATAAGTTAACAATTCATTTTGTTTTATGGTTTCATTTTAAAAACCATTAGATTTTAATAAAACCTAAATAAATACTAGTTCCATATAATTCCTTTTATAAGTTTTAAGGTTAATAATGGAGTAATAAGTATTATATAAATAATTTATAAATAACAAATATGAGGAAATTTTAAGATAAATAATAACTAGTTCGTTATGTTATATTTTAAAGTATAGGGTAACCGTTCATTCGTTCTCTTGGATTTCTCAATCTTTACTCGTGCGTTACAAGAAATTCTCATACGCAACAAATGTGAGCATACTCGACCCCTTTTTACGCTTTATGCACTTTTGGGTGTAACATGTATTAATTAACAAATCCACTTTGTACAATCAAACATACGCAATTGTGCATTCCAACGAACACGTTACTCGTTATACTTAGGAGGTTTATGCATGATAGCTTCAACTTGTATTTCCATGCCATTTGTTGTGTTTAGATTGTTTATGCATATCAATTTTTAATTTGTGTATCCATGCTATTCGTTATGTTTAGATTGTCTATGTATGCTAGGTAGGACGTGAATACAAGTTGCCATGTTGGATTGAAACAAACTTTCGTACTTATACTTTTATTTAAATTTGTATGCTCGCCAATACTTTTGTATTGATCTATGCTTTTAATACATGTTGCAGGATTGATGATGAAAGGAATCTGGTAGGATTGCCTAGAAACGCACTTAAACTTTAATACTTGCTTTATCGTACCTTGTTTTCAAACATGTTGTATTTTGTTTCCAAACTTTGTATTAAACCGTCATTAACGAAATGAAATTTTATTTCTTTTTATACTCGACGTAAATTCGAATTTGTTATATTGTAGTTCAAGCAATGTAAAAACGTAATTTATTAAATACTTGACACAAATAGCGTTATGAAGCCTCTTGCAATCTAGTTTTCGTCTCACTTCGATGTTTCCGCCATCGGTTGGGGTGTGACAGATTGGTATCAGAGCCATAACTATAGAGAATTAGGTAGAATTGCCATGTTTGACCTAGTCTATAGTCTAAGTACCAAAACTTGACCATTCCTGATTCTTGCTTAATATGAAATTCTCCCTATTTGCTTCTACCTCTTCGTTTTGTCTAAATATACAATGTGCCTTTCTAAGACATTTTACGCAATAAATAGCTTAAAGACACTCATATTCTACAATCGAAATAACTCATCAAAATAGGGGTGATTCCCGCATTTGGTGACGAATTTCAATTCACCTTACATGTTATTTTGCATGAAATTTCACCATCAAGTCAGGAGTGATATCCATATCTTGATGGGAATTTTCCATTTCATATTCTAGTGGATCCTTATTGACGACTCGAGATTTTATCTTGTTCGTTCAATAACCCACATTTTGGGGACGAAATTGTCAAGCTAGGGTTGATATCCACACCTTGATGACTGGTCCCACTCTTCGATTTTCAATCTTGCCAAAGTTTCGTATCTTCCATCAAATCAGGGACGTGTATTAACTGGAAGGGTAAAATACCGTTAATCACCTGGCGACGAGAGTATTATACCTATTAGGCCAAAGCATGTCTCCCTAATTCGAAAGGACCTACGATTCACTTTGGAATAGTCAAAGTTTCTCAACCCGAAACGCTCCAATACTTACCAAGTCTTTCTTTTACGTTATCTTAATTTCTATACAATTTAATTCTTATTACCACGTTCATTAAAAAAATCAACGTTATACTAGAATCGATTTTATGCACAACACACTTCGCAATTCCAAAATTCAAAAATTTATTTCACAACAATTCGATGCATGCATACTAATATGTTATACTTGGTTCGGGATTGCTGAGATATTCTTATGTGATAAACTGGTCATTAATTTCGTAAGAAGCCACACCTTAACATATATAGTGCTTGTGTAGCACTATAGGAGTAACGCACCGCCACATGGATTTGTGGTAATGTTAAGTCATTCATTCATACTAGCGGGAGCGATGGGTTGACAATTTGTCATTAACTTCGTAAGAAGCCACACCTTAACATATATAGTGCTTGTGAAGCACTATAGGAGTAACACACCGCCACATGGATTTGTGGTAATGTTAAGTCATTCATTCATACTAGCGGGAGCGATGGGTTGACAACTTGTCATTAACTTCGTAAGAAGCCACACCTTAACATGTATAGTGCTTGTGTAGCACTATAGGAGTAGCGCACCGCCACATGGATTTGTGGTTATGTTAAGTCATACATTCATACTAGCGGGAGCGATGGTTTGACCTGTTTATTCACATGCCAGCAATGCGTTAATCTTGTTATAAGTATGTCATGTGGTTTATTCAAAGATTTACTCATACCCATACTTAAACTCTATACTCTCATACTTAAATACAATCATGCATGCATACTTAAATTTCTATACGCTATCATTCTCACTCGTAATACGTTAATATACCCTGACCCGTACACTACTAGTAAAAACTATGTGGATCATGCACAAACCAAAATAATCACAGATGTATACATGATTATATTGGTGGGCGCATGAGAACCATAGTAGGTTCTACTGTGTATCATAACACGGAACGTAACATGACATCGAATAGCGAAACGGACGTAATATGGTATGGACATGGTGGATACGCCGCTGGTACTTCCTATATATAAGTGTTCTTACCATATTACCAAACTTTCGTAAAAACGTCCATGAGAAATTCGGTGTATCCCCTATTATATTGAATACAAACTTTGATCACTCACAATCTATTCCTCGCATTGTATCAAACACACTTCGAAATACTTGATGCTCGATTATTCATGACAAAATATCGCACTTCGAACTTCAAAATTCATTTTTTTTACGAACCGTTTTTTAAAGGTCTCCTCTTGAATAAATTTCGGGATGAAATTTACAAAAGTAGGGGAGACTGTAACGCCTCGTATTTCCGAATTTCTATCTTTAGCAAATTTATATTTGCCTTCTTTTTTTTAGAATCACAGTCGAAAACGGATCGAAAAATTGACAAGAAACGACCATCGAAGTATTTTACGCGATTTTACCGCAACTGACGAATGTACGCGTCAAAACCGACTTCCAACATACGTTTACGTGTTTTCTTCTTTTACATGCATACATTACAACATTTCATAAATTTCGGGAACGAAAACGAGTAGTGGAAACATATTTGGGCCGTTTAAAAGACTGTATACGAACTAACGGGGCCTTGGGCCCAACCCACTTACTAACCCTACCTATTTAAACATATTAACCCCTTCCCCTTCAAAAGAAAAAAAAAAAACCCTAACCCACCTCATAATAAACGACGGCTGCCACCACCTCTTCACATCCGCCGGAGACGATCAGAGCTCGCCAGAATTCGAAGAAACTGCCGGAGTTCACCACGGAACCGCCACACGTTTTCGGTATATACCTTTAATCCCATCGTTCTTTTAGTTTTATATAAAATGGAATAACAATGGATGAAAAATGAAAAGGAACTATAACTGAATTTGTGAGTTTTGTTTTGGTGTCATGTTTTCTGATCGTTGGGATATAATAACAAAGAAGAAGATGAAACTGTGAAAGGAGTACTTGTGTTATACGATTTGCTAGTGACCTTAAATTTGAAACTAAACCATACTTACATATTCTATTATTAATCAACTTCTGCAAGTTTTTATCAACTTTGAGTTAAAAAATGTGAGGTCATATTCAACTTAAATCTAGTCAACAACTATTTCATTTTATGGATCTGATCGTTAGATGATGGGTTTTTTTTTATTTGCCAATGAAGGCACTGTACCATTTCTTTTATTATTGTGTGGATATAATAAAAACATCCATGAATTACTAACTGATCATATGTTAACATTATTATTTAAAACAAGTTTGTTTTGTTTTTTTTAGAATTCTTTTATTAAATCATTAATAGGTTATAATCGAACTATTATTTTATACAGAGAGGTTAAGGTTACATTTAGTTTGGCTCGAATAAAAAAAAAGTTCATTTTGTCTTTTAAAAACCTTTAAGCCAACTGTATATACCGTTTACTTATTTATATATTTGACACGATAAGTTAACAATTCATTTTGTTTTATTGTTTCATTTTAAAAACCATTAGATTTTAATACTAACCTAAATAAATACTATTTCCATATAATTCCTTTTATAAGTTTTAAGGTTAATAATGGAATAATAAGTATTATATAAATAATTTGTAAATAACAAATATGAGGAAATTTTAAGATAAATAATAACTAGTTCGTTATGTGATATTTTAAAGTATAGGGTAACCGTTCATTCGTTCTCTTGGATTTCTCAATCTTTACTCGTGCGTTACAAGAAATTCTCATACGCAACCAATGTGAGCATACTCGACCCCTTTTTACGCTTTATGCACTTTTGGGTGTAACATGTATTAATTAACAAATCCACTTTGTACAATCAAACATACGCAATTGTGCATTACAACGAACACGTTACTCGTTATACTTAGGAGGTTTATGCATGATAGCTTCAACTTGTATTTCCATGCCATCTGTTATGTTTAGATTGTTTATGCATATCAATTTTTAATTTGTGTATCCATGCTATTCGTTATGTTTAGATTGTCTATGTATGCTAGGTAGGACGTGAATACAAGTTGCCATGTTAGATTGAAACAAACTTTCGTACTTATACTTTTATTCAAACTTGTAGGCTCGCCAATACTTTTGTATTGATCTATGCTTTTAATACATGTTGTAGGATTGATGATGAAAGGAATCTGGTAGGATTGCCTAGAAACGCATTTAAACTTTAATACTTGCTGTATCGTACCTTCTTTTCAAACATGTTGTATTTGTTTCCAAACTTTGTATTAAAACGTCACTAATGAAATGAAATTTTATTTCTTTTTATACTCGACGTAAATTCGAATTTGTTATATTCTAGTTCAAGCAATGTAAAAACGTAATTTATTAAATACTTGACACAAATAGCATTATGAAGCCTCTTGCGATCTAGTTTTCGTCTCACTTCGATGTTTCCGCCATCGGTTGGGGTGTGACAGATTGGTATCAGAGCCATAACTATAGAGAATTAGGTAGAATTGCCATGTTCGACCTAGTCTATAGTCTAAGTACCAAAACTTGACCATTCCTGATTCTTGCTTAATATGAAATTCTCCCTATTTGCTTCTACCTCTTCGTTTTGTCTAAATATACAATGTGCCTTTCTAAGACATTTTACGCAATAAATAGCTTGAAGACACTCATATTCCACAATCGAAATAACTCATCAAAATAGGGGTGATTCCCGCCTTTGGTGACGAATTTCAATTCACCTTACATGTTATTTTGCCCGAAATTTCACCATCAAGTCAGGAGTGATATCCATATCTTGATGGGAATTTTTCATTTCATATTCTAGTGGATCCTTATTGACGACTCGAGATTTTATCTTGTTCGTTCAATAACCCACATTTTGGGGACTAAATTGTCAAGCTAGGGTTGATATCCACACCTTGATGACTAGTCCCACTCTTCGATTTTCAATCTCGCCAAAGTTTCGTATCTTCCATCAAATCAGGGACGTGTATTAACTGGAAGGGTAAAATACCGTTAATCGCCTGGCGACGAGAGTATTATACCTATTAGGCCAAAGCATGTCTCCCTAATTCGAAAGGACTTATGATTCATGTGACAACCCGTATTTCCTAGGTTAGTATTGCTTAAATTCCACAAACCCTTAGTGTGTGTTCTGCGTTAAATTACCTATCTTGTTCACTATTGATTGTTTATGTGTATGTTTACACGAAATCGCTAAACACTTTCACGTGTCATTTAATTAATCTTGAAAACAAACATAAATGGGCCGCAAGCCCGCTTAGCACTCACACGTTGGCCCAACCTGATTTCACACACATACTATATCATAATAGGGATAAGGAAATTGGGCCGGCCACCATGTGTTCATCGTAATAGTTGTATGAGGCCTGATATGTTGTCACAGGCCCAAGTTGAGCCCACTTCGGCCAAATAGTTTAACCATCCCCAAGATCATTATGTATACGTATCATGTTAATGATTATCACTTAACTCAAACAAACCCTACCCCTTCTCAATCTTGCAAACGGCAGACGAAGACGACCCCCACCCCCTTCCTTGCTCGAAGCCTTTCAATTTTTGTGCTCTTAACTTCGGTTAGTATAGTGAATCTTTATTATTAATCTGCTGGTTATTTTCGATGATGACATGAAGTATGATTATATGTTATATTATATGTGTTAGTATGTGTCACACCCCCAAAATCCACACGCGGAGTATCACCGCAGGGAGCGTGACATGACCAGGATCAAGCCACCAATCATATTGAACAATGTAATTAAGTAATAAAACCAATCACAATATAATTGGTGTCCAAAAGAAAGTAACCAACTTTAAGTCAACAGCGGAAGCATAAAATGTATAACCCAAAACATAAGAAATAAATTCATAAAGTTTAAATGTTTAACATGGAACTCAACCGTCCATGTCCCACAACGACTCTTCCCCATGCAAGCTCCTGCTAAGTACCTAATGACCTGCAAAGCATGTAGTAACGAGTCAACAACAAAGTTGAGCGAGTTCACAGTTGGGTGTTCGTTTAAGTTATTCCAAAAAAAAACATATTTTCCTTTAACTAGCATCCTTGTCGTGGGGGTTACCCCATATTTGAAAACATGATTTGTTTAATCCCATTTACTCTGGCTATCCAGCCGTGGGGGCTACCCCATGTTTCACTACTAGACTCGTTACCATATCGACTACTGACGAAAGTAAGTTGTGCCCTAAGTCAATGTCTATCACCATTGACTGTTTGCCATGATCCATTAGTACACGCCTGTCCGACCGAAACGGTGTGAGGTTTGTCAAACCTAATAGCGCTATTAACTAATGACCCGCTCGCCATCAGCCTCGGCGATTAAGTCGATATAAAATGAGGGACTTAATGATAGAGTTTTGGTCTAGTGAGCTTAAGACTGTCCCAAGAGGACGAGGAATTACATTCCTTAACCCATACTGTCCTACCCAAGAAGGACGAGGAAAACCATATTCCTTAACCCATTCCCAACCCACCGGGAATTACCATGATTTGTAGAAAGTGTGAACTCACCTTAGGTTAGCTCGGCAGATACACAAAAGGTCAATTGAGCTGCTAGTGGTCAACCACGTCCTAACATGGTTACCATACAACTCAGGTCTAGGTTCAAGTAGTGCACATAAGTTTTACGCATAAACTAACAGGTTACAACACATAATGATCATGGCCAGCATATTCGACACGTTAACAGTCAAGTGCATAACATATCCGAACTTGTGCGATTCACCCATTGAAGCCCAAATGTATCCGGCCCAACATGTTGTACGTCCAGCACATCCTTGTGCGACTCACAACGGGTTGTGCAATCCAACATACCCGGCCCAAATAACATGATTCGAATTGTTCGATCCATTTGGCCTTGTGCGACTCGAAACCTCTTGTGCGACTGGATATTGGGCCTTAAGGCCCAATCAGCATAATGAGGTCCAACAGATGTGTATGGCCCAAGACTTGTGCGATCGGCACCACCTTGTGCGATCCACTTGTCTTGTGCAATCATGCATAACTATTATGTACTATGGGTTTAAACAGTTGCACCAATCTTGTGTGACTGTCTTGTGCGACCCATCCCTTGTGTGATCCGATAAGATCTTGTGCGATCAAGGGTGGTCTTGTGCGATTTGTTATCTAATCCCTTAATTTCATGCAATTTGATTCTCTAACTTATCGGTTTCCATATTTGCACACAATCAATCAACACAATCACAGTTTCTATCTAAGCCTTTATTCGATCAAATCAAGGTTTTCATCCATTAATTTCTATGAACCCTAATCATGTTCAGGGCATAACAACGATTCATAACAATAAGCTATATTAACACGGTTCATGTTCTTTGATTACTAGCATGCATCCTATCATGACAACACAACAAATCATCTAAACATAAACACATCACAGCCGAGTAACATCCATTCGGTCCTTGATTAATATCAATATCACACTATCATCAACCCCTAGAATACTACACATATAAGCCGATTTGCATGAACACTCCATCTCACCCATTTACACCATGATCAACCATACATCAACCCTAAATCATTAAGTAAAACATACGGACAACAATATCATCTAACATACAATCAATAGGGAAACACTAACAGGTTAAAGAATAGAATGAGGGTTGATCCAAACAAGAAAGCTTCGTGTGAGATGGGATGTTGTTGCCATCGGCTTCGAGAGAAAAGGAAGAGAGAGTAGGGTTTGTGTGTTTTTGAGTGTTTAGCAAATAATGAGGAGTATACCCCTCCTCATGAGGTTATGCGCATCAATGGAATGGACCGAACCCATACATGGGCTGCCCTTTTGGGTTTCGAATACACTAAGTGTAGGCCGAGAAGGGTGTGAAGCAAAAAGCCCAGAGGCTTGTGCGATCGGGTTAGAGTTATGTGGTTGGGTTCGTGTTGTGCGATCACATCACATAAACATATAACCTATATTACACAAACCACATAACACAATATCATTACATTCCATTACATCAATGCATCACATAATCACATAACGTTCAAACATGTTACATCAAAGCACACAAAAGAGTTCTAAAACACGAGTTGTCACATTATCCCCAAGTTGAAAGAAATTTCGTCCCGAAATTTAGCACGTACTCACTGAGGAAGCTAGTTAAGTTGCATGGTTTCTTGGTTTTCCTGGGGTGTCACATCCTTCCCCCGTTGGTTTGGAATTTCGTCCCGAAATTCCGCAGTAGCTTCAGCCTCAGCAGTGGTTTCGTTTTTCTTGAACAAATGGGGATATTTGTGTTTCATCTGGTCTTCTCGTTCCCAGGTAAACTCTGGGCCACGACGGGAGTCCCAACGAACTCGAACAAGAGGAATTCTGGTGCGCTTGAGAATCTTCACATCTCGGTCAGTAATCTCTACTGGTTCCTCGACAAATCGCAGTTGATCATCGATAGTGAGCTCCTTGAGAGGAGCTATGAGGGTCTCATCTGACAGTCACTTCTTCAGATTCGACACGCGGAATACGTTGTGAACTCTGCTGAGTTCTGCTGGTAGGTTCAGTTTGTAGGCCACTTTGCCTATTTTCTCTATGATTTCGAAAGGTCCAACGTATCGCGGGTTTAGCTTGCCTCATTTACCAAAACGAACCACACCTTTCCAAGGTGAGACTTTGAGTAGCACTCGATCCCCAACCTGAAACTCGAGTGGTTTCCTGCGCTTATCAGCGTAGCTTTTCTGACGGTCACGAGCTGCCGCCATTCGTTGTCGTATCTGAGCAATCTTCTCAGTTGTGTCTACCACAAGTTCTGGGCCAGTGATTTGGCTGTCGCCAACTTCTGCCCAACAAAGAGGTGATCGGCATTTACGTCCGTACAATGCCTCAAACGGAGCGGCCTGGATGCTGCCGTGGTAGCTGTTATTATACGAAAACTCCACCAAAGGGAGGTGTCTTTCCCAACCATTGCCAAAATCGATTACACATGCTCGAAGCATATCTTCAAGGGTTTGGATGGTGCGCTCCGACTGCCCATCCGTTTACGGATGATACGCCGTGCTCATGTCTAGTCGAGAGCCAAAGGACTTGTGCATCGCTTGCTACAATTCAGAGGTAAAATGCGCATCACGATCAGATATGATAGAGGTTGGCACCCCGTGCCTCGAAACCACTTCCTTTAAGTAAACGTCTGCTAAAGTAGAGAACTTGTCTATTTCTTTGATAGCCAAAAAGTGTGAAGACTTAGTCAACCTATCCACTATCACCCAAATAGTGTCATTTCCGCGTTGAGATCTGGGCAGGCCAGTAACAAAATCCATGGAAATTTGCTCCCATTTCCATGTCGGGATCTCTGGTTGTTGGAGTAGGCCTGATGGTTTCTGATATTCAATCTTGACTCTCGCACAAGTCAAACATTTACTAACGTAAGTTGCTATGTTGGCTTTCATGCTAGGCCACCAGTATGTAGTCCTTAAGTAGTGGTACATCTTATCAGAACCAGTATGTACTGAGTAACGAGACTTGTGTGCTTCATCCATTACAAGCTCACGTAGATTACCATAGAGTGGAACCCAGATGCGCCCTGTTACGTAATAAGCACCGTCTTCCTTTTGTTCTAACCATTTCCTCGATCCTCGCAGGGACTCAGCTTTGATATTTTCTGCTTTCAATGCTTCAACCTGAGCATCTCGAATCTGAGTAGGAAGACTAGATTGGATGGTAAGTTGTAATGCGCGCACTCGCTTAGGTGTAGTATCCTTTCGACTGAGGGCGTCGGCCACAACATTGGCTTTGCCCGGATGGTACTTGATTGTGCATTCGTAATCATTCAAGAGCTCGACCCATCGACGTTGTCGCATGTTTAACTCCTTCTGCTTGAAGATACGCTCGAGACTCCTGTGATCGGTGTAAATGGTGCACTTGGTACCGTACAGGTAATGTCTCCATATCTTAAGTGCGAAAACCACTGCTCCCAACTCCAGATCGTGCGTAGTGTAGTTCCTTTCGTGCACTTTAAGTTGGCGTGATGCGTAAGCAATGACCTTATCACATTGCATCAACACGCAACCAAGTCCTTGGATTGACGCATCGCAATAAACCACGAAATCGTCTGTGCCTTCAGGCAGTGAGAGAATTGGTGCGCTACAAAGTCTATCTTTTAATTGCTGAAATGCGGACTCCTGGGCATCATCCCAACGATATGTGACACCTTTCTGAGTTAGTGAGGTGAGAGGTTGCGCAATCTTGGAGAAATCCTTAATGAACCTTCTATAGTAGCATGCCAAACCCAAGAATTGCCGGATTTCTGTTGGTGTACGGGGTGCAGGCCAGTTCTTGATCGAGTCGACCTTGGATGGATCAACATGAATCCCATCCTTGTTTACCACATGGCCTAGGAAATGGACTTCGCAAAGCCAGAAGTCAAACTTCAAAAATTTGGCATATAATTGCTCTGTTCGAAGGAGTTCCAAAATGAGTCGCAGGTGACGCTCATGCTCCTCCCGACTCTTGGAATAGATCAGGATGTCGTTGATGAATATAATAGCGAACTTATCTAGGAAAGGCTTGCACACTCTGTTCATAAGATCCATGAAGACCGCAGGTGCGTTCGTCAACCCAAAAGGCATAACCAGAAACTCGTAGTGCTCATAACGAGTCCTGAATGCTGTCTTAGAGATATCCTAATCTCGGACTCTCAGTTGATGGTAGCCGGACCTCAGGTCAATCTTTGAGTAGAAACTCGACCCTTGCAACTGGTCGAATAAGTCATCAATGCGTGGAAGAGGATAGCGATTCTTCACAGTCACCTTGTTGAGTTCGCGATAGTCAATACACATTCTGAAGGTACCGTCCTTTTTCTTCACAAATAATACTGGGGCTCCCCAAGGCGAAGAGCTAGGGCGAATAAAACCCTTGCCCAAGAGCTCTTGTAGTTGCGAGGACAGTTCTTCAAGTTCTGATGGAGCTAAATGATAGGGTGCTCGAGCTATGGGCGCTGCTCCTGGAGCTAGCTCGATTTGAAACTCGACTTGTCGATGAGGCGGAAGACCAGGTAATTCCTCAGGAAAGTCACGTACGATCGGAATATCTTCTATCTTCTTCTCTCTCTCTTAGAGGTGTCAGTGACGAGGGCTAAAATAGCAGTGTGGCCCTTTCGCAAACACTTCTGGGCCTTAAGAAAAGAGATGATTCCTACGACTGCACCACTCTTGTCGCCATGGATTATGAGTGGTGTTTCACTAGAGCGGGGGATACGAACAACCTTTTCCTTGCAAAGGATTTCCGCTTGATGTTGAGATAACCAATCCATACCAATGACAACGTCGAAGCTACCCAGAACGATAGGAATGAGGTCGATAGAGAAGGTGTGACCATCAAGAACAAGATTACAACCCTTAACTATGTGTGTGGCCTCTAAACTTTTACCATTAGCTAGATCTACAGTGTGCTTGGTGCTCAAAAGTGTTGGGGGTACGCTTAAGCATCTGACTAACTTTTAAGGACACGTAGCTAGTATCAGCACCCGAATCAAATAAAACAGTAACATAAAAGTCATCCAGTGGGAACTTACCCGTCACAACATTGGGATCATCCCTCACTTCACCCTTGCCAATCACGAATACACACCCCCTGGCACCATTGCCATCGTTGTTGCCCCCATTGTTACCATTCCCCTGATTATTGTTGTTGTTGTTCTGGTTCCAGTTCAGCTATGGGCAGTCTCTTTTGAAGTGGCCTTCAGCACCACACTGAAAGCACCCTTTGTTGTTGCCTTGTTGTTGCTGATGTTGCTGACGTTGATTCTGTGGGGCTTGTTGTTGCTGACGATTCTGATTCGCGGGGCGTAAACTTCTGCAATCCTTTGCGGTGTGGCCTGGCTTGTTGCACCGATGACAGTTACTCCTGGTGCATGGCCCGCTGTGGTGTAGGTTACAGCGATTGCATTTGGGGTGAATTCCCCTGTACCCACCTTGACTTTGGCTACCAGGTGATTGCTGACTAGGGCTCTTGTAGTCGTCAGTCCTTCGCTGCTGAGACTGAGACTGAACAGAAGTTGAACCTTTGCTTGAAACTCCATCCCATTTACACTTGTTGTCGCTGGGAGCATCAGAAGTAGTAGCACTGATACACTTTGGTAACCTGTTCTGCTCCACCGCCTGATCAGTGAGACGATGAGCCAATCGAACAACTTGCTGGATGGTGGCGAGATTAGCTGAAGTCATATGACTTTGAATCTCTGGCACTAAACCCTTAAGGTACAGCTCGATACGTTTGATGGGAGGATCCACCATAGTAGGACATAGCACAACCAACTCGTTCGATCTCTTCATATGCGCCTCAATTTCCGACCCTGTCATCTTTAAGTTGAAGAATTCCACTTCCAGTTTGTGGATGTCATCACGGCTACAATATTCTTCTTTGATCAAATCTTTGAAGTCGTTCCATGGGGTGGCATTAGCAACTGCCAACCCCAGCATTTGTACTTGGGCGTTCCACCATGTGAGCGCCACACCTTCAAGAGTACCAGTAGCATACTTCACCCTACGAGCCTCAGGGCATTCACACATATCGAAAACAGATTCAAGTTTCTCGAACTAGTGGAGGAGGCCTACAGCTCCTTCAGTGCCACTGAAAGTAGTAGGTCGGCAGTCCATAAAAGTTTTGAAAGTGCACATGGGAGGTTGTGCAGGTTGACCTCCGGCTGGAGCTGCAGCGACTTGCTCGTTAATCAAAGCCGTCAGCTGGGCTTGAGTTAGGTTGATACGTCCACTCATGATCTTCACAATAAGGAGAGCACGAGTGAGAAAAGTGTCGTGACAATGCGTAAGTATGGAGTGACAGAAGAGAGTAAGCACACAATCAGTGTCTAACAATAATTGCTACGTTAACTAAAGCATACCCCCATAATCCACACGCGGAGTATCACCGCAGGGAGCGTGACATGTCACACCCTGTCTTTTGTGGAAGCGTATGATGTGTGACTAGCTTGTTATCATTTGCATTCAATCGTAATAAACAACTACATGATCAAAACGATGTTCATCCATTCATGAAAATTTGAGTATTACAAACACTTGTTATTTAAGTTTTCAAAACACGACCTTTGACAAGGTTATAATTCAACAAAATTGGATGACATCTAAACTTGTAGTCTACTTCTAGTTACGACACTTGCGCCCAAGATCCATCCTGTCACCTGAAATACATGTAATTTTGGAAAACATCAACATAAAGTTGAGCGAGTTCATGCGTTTTTGTATTTCACGTTTTTATACTTTGTATGAAAACATAGTATGTGTCATGTATAATTCAAGTCTTTCTTGAGTACCCCACGTACTCAGATATAATTTCCGTTTTCTTGAGTACCCCACGTACTCAAGTATCATTCAAGTTTTCTTGTGTACCCCATGTTTTAAATGATTATTTATACAAGGACATTAAGGCACGTGAGGACATAGGGAGCATTAGTATATTCTCCTTCAAGGCATGTGAGGATATGGGGAGCATTAGTATTTTCTCCTTTAACTATGTCGATTTCCCTCGACTGTGTCGAATAACCTCGACTGTGTCAATTTCCCTTGACTGTGTCGATTACCCTCGACTGTGTCGATTAACCTCGACTGTGTCGATTTCCCTCGACTGGGACACCGAAGCACTCAAGAGGTCACGTAAGGACCATGAGTGGGGCTCGGCCGTACCCGTTAGATCTAACCCTCGTCCCTAATTAAGTATTAATGGCATCTCAATATCTAGTTTAAGCTCACATGATCTAGTATTTTCTAGGCTTTTCTTAAAACTCATCATATTGCACTCACCACGAGTGCTTCTCGTATTTTCAAATCATATTGCACTCGGTTCTCGTTCTCACCAAGAGTGCTTCTTGTATTTTTACCCTTTGTAAAAATTATAATATTTGTAACATGTATTTCACCCCCGAGAGTTATAAAACCAAAAACAGTTAGAGAAAAGGGGGAGCATGAACTCACAACTTTGCGTTCCTGTGCGTCGTAAACTTCACCGGATTTGCTTAATTAACGTCGTAACCTATACGCGTTTTCTTAACGTTAGTCACTAGACTTGCGTCGCACAAGTACAGTCACTCTCTTATGTGTATATTTTATTGTGTTAAAAATATTTTATATTTTTAACTAAATGTCTTACTTATATTACTTTCTCAAAAATAAATATAAGCTTTTTGTATTTTGCACTTTGCACCCGAATTATGTATTTTGTATGTTGTATGCGTATTTTTTTGTATTTTTACTCGTCACGAGTATCTCCAAGTCATATTATTTTTACTCTAAAAATAATATATACCTATTTCACAAAATAATCACATAATCATACAAGCGATAAATATATATTCTAAATATATATTTAACAAGTTTCATTTATGAAAATCCACCTCCGGTATTTGGTATCTTGTACTAAAAATCATGGCGAAGTTTATATTCTGAAAACAAGTTAAAAATATATTTATAAACACTTATCACAAAAATATTACTAAGTGTTATATTTATAGAAAAATTTCGCCAGAGTTTCCTCTGTAACTGGAGGTGGCCACGCTTACTAGCGTATCATTTTCTTTTGAAATCCAAATCAACAATTTCCTTATTCTCAATAACAACTTTCTAAAACATCAATTAGTCAAAATATATATAAATCGCAAAAATTACATGAACTTGTGGTTTATCCAAAAATATGTAGTAAAGCTCCTTACTTTTAGTGTATCTTTATATAAATCCATCCGGTTTCGTAAAAGCCTCGCTTTTAAAGAAATTCCATCTTTACAACTTCTTGTAAAATTTTGACAAAACTAGTTCTTTGTCGAAACTTAGCGTTACACAAGTATTTATACACTTGTGTGTTTAAAAATCATTCTTGTTCATGTAAGATCCGGTTTTAGAAAATAAGATTTCCTTGACACTTGGTCCCTTGAAAATACCGCTTGTAGATCCGTAGATCTACTAGTTTTAAACACTATTTCGTAAGTAAAGTCAATTTTACACAAGTTCATGTTTAGTGTGTGGTAGAGTTTCATTATTTAACCCTTTGTACACTTAAACAAACTCTATGTCATGATCCATGATCACGACCAATCCGGGTTAGACGATGATCCGAGCTACCACAACATAGATCGGCACTAAATAATTACACAAAACAAATCTTACAAGATTTACACAACAACTTAGCTTTTAACCATCATATTCATCATTTTAGTAGACTTTTACCATATCATCTTGTAACAAAGTTCTTTTTAACCACTTTAAAATAGATCGAGAGTGTGTTTAAAGCAACTTACTACTAGCTCGAGGCTAGGGAAGAAACTAGTCGAAGAATGAGTGGATAAAAGCAATAGGGTGAGGTCCTTCGCGTTCCGAATGCACCGAGCTCCTTTGTATGAGATCCTTCACACTTGTATGAGCTTGGAATAGCTTGAATGAAATCGAAAAGTGATGGATGTGGGTGTGTGGTTCTCGGCCGAAAGTTCAAAAGGGAGAGAGTGTGGAGTTGATTTTTGTTAAGTGTGTTTCAAGTGATAAGGTGATCCTTCATACATATGTATAGACCATCTCTTGCAATTATCCAAAGGATCATGTGTTCACTAGATATGAAACAAGGATTAATATAATAATCAAAAGTTTAGTGAGGTGTCCCCACACTCTAACCGAGTTCGGTTATGGGGGGGGGGGGGGTTCCATGGTTGATTTCTAACTAATTGGTTAAGGTTTAGTTTGTTAAGTTAGGAGGTTAAACCTTTTACTAGTGTGTGGTGCTTTGTAATAGGTGTTAGGGTATTCGGGGACCCTAACTAGCTTAGAAAAATAAAAACAATGCTTCTAGCATTATTTTGGTGTTCCGGATAATATCCGGTTGTTCGGTTAGGCACCGGTTCGTTAAAGTGCTAAATTACACTTTTTAGTGTCTTTTAAGTGTCCTTTTGTAACACTTTCGATTCCCGACACTTGGGGAAATATTCTGAATGATAAAACGTAATTTTTGCGTAATATTTATACGTTTAAAAGCTGATTTGAGCTGAATTTATTAGAATTCTGCACTTAAAGTGCGTTTCGGGTGCTTTTTAGTGCTTATTTTTGCTTTCGCAATGTCTATAAATTAAACCCTTACATGTACTCTTGGGTTTTAATGTACTTTTGTCGTCGGACCTACACCTAGGCCTCAATTTTATTGTCTGACTGCTTTCTGCAGTTCTGTTGACACGATGTGTCTTACCGGTGAGTTTACTAATATTTTTGACGCAACGCTATCATAACGTAATTCTTGTATTATATATCATGCATGAATTCACTTGCATGGAATTCAGAAATTTATTTGTCTTGTGAACTGGATCATGTACGTTCATTAAAGCACATATCACTGTTCATTTAGTGTACGGAATGTACGGAAAAGTGACGGTTGTCACAGTCTCCCCCCGTTAAAAGAATTTCGTCCCGAAATTCAAGCGATGCCATCGGTCGCAAGGGAGTTGTGAAACCAATATGGTCACTTAGATTCATGATTTGTCTTCATGTTCCCAAGAAATCTCTGGGTCATGTCGTGAATTCTATCACACTCAAGTAGATCAATCATGTCTTTTCTGTATCTTGTGGACTCTTGGTCCATAACCTCAATAGGTTTCTATAGTATCACGGACTCTTGGTCCAAAACCTCAACAGGTTTCTATAGTAATTCTTGTCGTTTTTCGTTGACGTGAATTTTATTTATGGGAACAATGACCGTTCCTTAAGTCAGACTCCTCTACAGACTAGACACATGAATGCGTCGCGATCACTACTGGTCTTTTTCTGGGAGTTTTCATCTTGTGAAAAATGGTTCTGATCCTTACACCGGGGATTCAACCTTTTCGTTTTCCAAAACACACTACGCCTTCTCTAGGCGAGGCTCTCATTTTAGTCATACTTCTTGTCTCAAATTCATACGATTTCTGCCGCTCATCAGCGTAATCTTTCTGTATTCTGCGGGCTGTCCTGATATGATCACATATCTGAGCGATCTTGCCTCTAGTTTTCCTGGGCCATCTCGGGCTAGTTGATTGTTTATTTCTGTATCCGTTCAATCATGACGGTAATTGACTCGTTATGTTCCGTCTAAAGCTTTACACGAAGCGGTTTAGACGGCGGTGTGATAGATACCGTTGTAGGAAAACTCCACTAAGGGCAAGTGAGTGTTCCGACTTTTCATTAAAGTTTATCACACAAGCACGTATTGTGTTCATACAGTCTGCATCGTTCAGCAGCTCAGTTCATATTCGAGTTCTTACGATCATCGGTGTGCTGCAACCCTTGTGATCATTAAAGATCATGCAGCGCTTCCTCTCAGGTAATGACGTCCAGTTTGCGGCACACAATTACTGTATCTATCTCAAGGTCTCTTCTCATGATTCCTTAATCAATGTGCCGCATACGCAATGCTGTGGTCTCGTTGTATCGACGTACAATCGAGACTTTGTCGAGAGACGTCACCTAATCGCAACTCTAGCTCCTTAGCTCTTGGTTGCAGGGTTGGCATGAATTTCGTTCTTATCCACCATGTATCTTCAGTTCTCCCTTCGCGAACTCGAAATCCGCTTTTCATCATCATTGCACATAACTGTGCTTTCTCTAAGAGTTGCAAGGTAAATTGCAGCTGTTGCTCACGACCTTCCTTGGTCGTTGGCCATATAAGAATGTAGTCAATAAGTATATGACTTATCCAGGTATGGCTCACACGTTCGATTCATGAGGTCCATGAATATTGTCGATGCATGTGTCAAGCCAAATGATACGACAAGGATCTCGTAATGCTCGAAGCAAGTCCTAAAGGTCATTTTAGGGATATTTCCTCTTGTATTCACAGTGGAGGACCTCTTGTCCTCAAGTTGATTTTTGAGTGGTAACTAGAACCTTACGATTGGCTTATTTGTGTCATCAGTCCTTGGCAAAGGATTTTGATTCTCAATTTTCTGAAGTTTATGTAAAGTGGAGACTACCAACTTTCTCCTTGTCTCCTTAACCAAGGATGTTATGTCCTTAATTTCCTCTGTCTAGCAGCTCTTGTAGTCATATCAGAGGTTCATGCTTTGCTGGTGAAGCTAGTCGGTATGGCGTCATTCGTCCCTGGTGCTGCTTCTTGGCACGAGGTTTATCCTGAAGTCCTCTCGTCGCTACGGAGAGGCGTTCCTAGCAAGTCTTCCGAAAAGGCTACTGGGACTTCTTCCATCACGGGGATGTTCTCAGGCTCTGCAGTCTATTCGGAGGCGTTTCTATGCCTCTTCGACCAATGAGTGATGTCGTAGATCTGCCGCCTTGTGGGGTCTAGCATCCTTGCGCCTATTGCAGGAAAGTTGGGTTTCATTATTCGCAAGAGGGATGTGTCTGATTTTCTCATATCGAACGACTTCAGCTGTATACTTGGATTTCTGATCCATGCTGACTATCATATTATGACTTCGCGAGTCAATGGTAATAGAAGGTTCCGGCCTTTTGAGTCCCTAAATACAATCCTTAATCGCTTCGTCTGATTAAACTAGCCTTCTATACGCCCATATCTAAGGAATACGGGACGTCTATTTTACTAGGCCAAGCGGTTTCTTAAGTTCTAAGCATGTAAGGTTAAAGTTGATGCCAGTATCAATTAAAAGTAGATGCATAGGGTTGGTTAATAGGGAACGTACCCGTAACCGCATCTGGATCCTGGCGTGCTTCACGAGTTTCGATCGTGAAAACCCTTCCTTGCTTGTTTCTTCCTAGGGCAATCTTTCCTAAAGTGCCCTGCTTCACCACATCTGTAGCAACCTGGTATTCTCTTGCTTCTACCATTTGGGTCCTTTGCCCAACAAGCATCCTTGCTGTGCCCTTCTTTTCCACACTTTCCGCACTTAGGCCTCGGACATCGACCTTCATGGTGTAAGTTGCATTTCCCACACCTTGGCTTAGTCCCCGAGTAAACTTTACCTCCGGCCCTATTAGTGGCTCCAACGGTTTTCCTGCCATGTGGCGGATTCACTTTCTTTCTTTTGTTTGCTTTAGAGCTTCCATAGTTGACTTGGGTGCTCATCTTTAGGTTTGAGGACTTCCTCTTCTTGTTGCTTGACGACTCCACATGAGTCTCTATCTTGTTATCCTCAGCTTCCGAAAATTTTCCCGCACGTAGAGCTTCTTCAGTAAGAGTGACACTCATATCGATAGCCTCTGCAATGGTTGAGGGCTTTGAGGTAGTAACCATGCTCCTGATTTGAGGTGCAAGTCCCCAAATGAATCATTCAACCCTTTTAAATTCCGGTTTGACTAAGTAGGGGACGACCCTAGACAAGTCGTGAAATCGTTGGACGTATTCAGGAATCTTCGGTCCGTCCATTTTCAAATTCCAGAACTCCACCTCAATCTTCTGGATTTCAGCCCTAGAACAGTATTTCCTTTCCATCATTTCCTTGAGCTCGTCCCAGCTCAGTGCATAAGCAGCATCTGCACTAAGGGTTTGAACCTGAAGGTTCCACCAGGAGAGAGCGCCATCTATGAATAACCCTGAGATATAGGTAACACTCTGTTGAGGTGAGCAGTTACTCATTCTTAGAATGGCGTCAGTCTTTTCTGTCCAACGAACAAATGCAACGGCACCTCCTGTGCCATCAAAATTTAATGGCTTGCAGTCTAGGAACTGTTTATAGGTGCAGCCAGTTGGAGGGTTATTTCCAGTAGTGCCATCGTGGTGCTTAGAGTGGAGGGCTTCATGTCGAGCAATCGCCTGTGAGATGCATTCTTGCAGCTCGGCTTCTGTTCTTGGCAGCGTACTGGTGTTTGTGTCTCGCCTAGGCGGCATTCTCTTCTGCCAAAATGGTATGAAGTAGGTTAGACAACATTCCAATTGTCTATGAGATACATAGCACCATAAGCCATTATGTAATCACCCAATTTCACACGTATATAAAATCAGTGTATAAGCGAGGAAACAGTTATTGAGCCTTCACATAGGCTTGCCAACTTGGCTTATTGTTTGGAATGAACTCGAGGCTACATCGCCTTGGTCATTCAAGTTTCAGTTATTTCCTGCTTCATTGATTTTCTTAGGTCTTTAGCTTTACTGGTGCGTATATTTCCCCTTTGATGGGGTTGTTTGTGTAGAGGTGGTAGAGAGTGTATCGTCGCTGATACTTTTTGAATGTTATTCCACCTCTCTTGCTTAAATATCGTTTTCTCAAACGTCTCGTATGCAGGTAGAAGTGTCAGTCACGAAGTAGGCTAAGGCAGGCTTCCTACTTTCTAACGTGCTAAAGCACTGATCTATGTGTTGTTCTACCAGATGAAGGTGAGGACACCTATAGATTAATTTTGTATGGTTTTCATTAGCTTGACCCGCAGAGTCCACCAGGATTTCTGTGCACTACAAGTCGTTATTACGTGGGCCCCCGTAATAATAAATTGTCTTGCACAGTTACCCCAAATTTTCTCTCGTCCAAGCAGATGATCAATCAAGGAGGGGACACTACTGTCCTTATACCTCTGTCATGGAAAGGACCTTTGCGATGGTCCACGCGCCAACATTCGTTATCGTTACGCGCATATAGGCACGATGATTAGATGGAATAGGAATAGAGAGAATTCCTAGTTGTTGGAGGGGCACCTTCGAGATGAATACTTCATCTTCCTTTTCTGGTCAAGTATGTCGTCAATCTTGCATCACATAAGCCGTAGGGATCTCGTCCCGTTGATTGGGAATTCGTTCAAGGTTGCCGCCTCTGCCTCGTCATCATCACCGTAGTTAGGCATCTTCACGATCGAGAGGGAAGAGCAGCCACCTCCTACGGAAGCAAGCTCAGCATCTTGTTTGGTAATCACTCCCAGCCATGAGCTTTGCAAAGGACGCGAGGTCGGCAGCTTCCTCGTGCGAGTTACGTATAGTAATAGGAGTCAGAGTCGAAAGTATCTTATTCACGTCAACAATCATTCCGTACACTTATTTGTATGTATGTATATCAATAACATATATGCTACTTAGCATAATCAAGCAATTTAATGCATTATATCACGTATAACTCTCATTTTTGGGGGTCATTTTGTTTTTGGCAAGTCTAACTCGTGTAGACTATGCTTTGGTTGGCACCTTATTTTAAAGGTATTCCTCACTAATGTCCTTGCCTTGTCACTTTTTGAAAAATGTCTGACTTGTGGATCTTGGCGCTTTCGTGAATGCAATGAAAACCTTTTTGTAAAATGTTTTCGTGAGAGAACTCTAGTGATTGTAGTCTAGACTCGAGAAAGAATCCTAGTTCACTACAATCGAAGCTCTGATACCAAATTGTCACACCCTGTCTTTTGCGGAAGCGTATGATGTGTGACTGGCTTGTTATCATTTCATTCAATCGTAATAAACAACTACATGATCAAAACGATGTTCATCCATTCATGAAAATTTGAGTATTACAAACACTTGTTATTTAAGTTTTCAAAACACGACCTTTGACAAGGTTATAATTCAACAAAAGTGGATGACATCTAAACTTGTAGTCTACTTCTAGTTACGACACTTGCGCCCAAGATCCATCCTGTCACCTGAAATACATGTAATTTTGGAAAACATCAACATAAAGTTGAGCGAGTTCATGCGTTTTTGTATTTCACGTTTTTATACTTTGTATGAAAACATAGTATGTGTCATGTATAATTCAAGTCTTTCTTGAGTACCCCACGTACTCAAATATAATTCCCGTTTTCTTGAGTACCCCACGTACTCAAGTATCATTCAAGTTTTCTTGTGTACCCCACGTTTTAAATGATTATTTATACAAGGACGTTAAGGCACGTGAGGACATAGGGAGCATTAGTATATTCTCCTTCAAGGCATGTGAGGATATGGGGAGCATTAGTATTTTCTCCTTTAACTGTGTCGATTTCCCTCGACTGTGTCGAATAACCTCGACTGTGTCAATTTCCCTTGACTGTGTCGATTACCCTCGACTGTGTCGATTAACCTCGACTGTGTCGATTTCCCTCGACTGGGACACCGAAGCACTCAAGAGGTCACGTAAGGACCATGAGTGGGGCTCGGCCGTACCCGTTAGATCTAACCCTCGTCCCTAATTAAGTATTAATGGCATCTCAATATCTAGTTTAAGCTCACATGATCTAGTATTTTCTAGGCTTTTCTTAAAACTCATCATATTGCACTCACCACGAGTGCTTCTCGTATTTTCAAATCATATTGCACTCGGTTCTCGTTCTCACCAAGAGTGCTTCTTGTATTTTTACCCTTTGTAAAAATTATAATATTTGTAACATGTATTTCACCCCCGAGAGTTATAAAACCAAAAACAGTTAGAGAAAAGGGGGAGCATGAACTCACAACTTTGCGTTCCTGTGCGTCGTAAACTTCACCGGATTTGCTTAATTAACGTCGTAACCTATACGCGTTTTCTTAACGTTAGTCACTAGACTTGCGTCGCACAAGTACAGTCACTCTCTTATGTGTATATTTTCTTGTGTTAAAAATATTTTATATTTTTAACTAAATGTCTTACTTATATTATTTTCTCAAAAATAAATATAAGCTTTTTGTATTTTGCACTTTGCACCCGAATTATGTATTTTGTATGTTGTATGCGTATTTTTTTTGTATTTTTACTCGTAACGAGTATCTCCAAGTCATATTATTTTTACTCTAAAAATAATATATACCTATTTCATTAAATAATCACATAATCATACAAGCGATAAATATATATTCTAAATATATATTTAACAAGTTTCATTTATGAAAATCCATCTCCGGTATTTGGTATCTTGTACTAAAAATCATGGCGAAGTTTATATTCTGAAAACAAGTTAAAAATATATTTATAAACACTTATCACAAAAATATTACTAAGTGTTATATTTCTAGAAAAATTTCGCCAGAGTTTCCTCTGTAACTGGAGGTGGCCACGCTTACTAGCGTATCATTTTCTTTTGAAATCCAAATCAACAATTTCCTTATTCTCAATAACAACTTTCTAAAACATCAATTAGTCAAAATATATATAAATCGCAAAAATTACATGAACTTGTGGTTTATCCAAAAATATGTAGTAAAGCTCCTTACTTTTAGTGTATCTTTATATAAATCCATCCGGTTTCGTAAAAGCCTCGCTTTTAAAGAAATTCCATCTTTACAACTTCTTGTAAAATTTTGACAAAACTAGTTCTTTGTCGAAACTTAGCGTTACACAAGTATTTATACACTTGTGTGTTTAAAAATCATTCTTGTTCATGTAAGATCCGGTTTTAGAAAATAAGATTTCCTTGACACTTGGTCCCTTGAAAATACCGCTTGTAGATCCGTAGATCTACTAGTTTTAAACACTATTTCGTAAGTAAAGTCGATTTTACACAAGTTCATGTTTAGTGTGTGGTAGAGTTTCATCATTTAACCCTTTGTACACTTAAACAAACTCTATGTCATGATCCATGATCACGACCAATCCGGGTTAGACGATGATCCGAGCTACCACAACATAGATCGGCACTAAATAATTACACAAAACAAATCTTACAAGATTTACACAACAACTTAGCTTTTAACCATCATATTCATCATTTTAGTAGACTTTTACCATATCATCTTGTAACAAAGTTCTTTTTAACCACTTTAAAATAGATCGAGAGTGTGTTTAAAGCAACTTACTACTAGCTCGAGGCTAGGGAAGAAACTAGTCGAAGAATGAGTGGATAAAAGCAATAGGGTGAGGTCCTTCGCGTTCCGAATGCACCGAGCTCCTTTGTATGAGATCCTTCACACTTGTATGAGCTTGGAATAGCTTGAATGAAATCGAAAAGTGATGGATGTGGGTGTGTGGTTCTCGGCCGAAATTTCAAGAGGGAGAGAGTGTGGAGTTGATTTTTGTTAAGTGTGTTTCAAGTGATAAGGTGATCCTTCATACATATGTATAGACCATCTCTTGCAATTATCCAAAGGATCATGTGTTCACTAGATATGAAACAAGGATTAATATAATAATCAAAAGTTTAGTGAGGTGTCCCCACACTCTAACCGAGTTCGGTTATGGGGGGGGGGGGGTTCCATGGTTGATTTCTAACTAATTGGTTAAGGTTTAGTTTGTTAAGTTAGGAGGTTAAACCTTTTACTAGTGTGTGGTGCTTTGTAATAGGTGTTAGGGTATTCGGGGACCCTAACTAGCTTAGAAAAATAAAAACAATGCTTCTAGCATTATTTTGGTGTTCCGGATAATATCCGGTTGTTCGGTTAGGCACCGGTTCGTTAAAGTGCTAAATTACACTTTTTAGTGTCTTTTAAGTGTCCTTTTGTAACACTTTCGATTCCCGACACTTGGGGAAATATTCTGAATGATAAAACGTAATTTCTGCGTAATATTTATACGTTTAAAAGCTGATTTGAGCTGAATTTATTAGAATTCTGCACTTAAAGTGCGTTTCGGGTGCTTTTTAGTGCTTATTTTTGCTTTCGCAATGTCTATAAATTAAACCCTTACATGTACTCTTGGGTTTTAATGTACTTTTGTCGTCGGACCTACACCTAGGCCTCAATTTTATTGTCTGACTGCTTTCTGCAGTTCTGTTGACACGATGTGTCTTACCGGTGAGTTTACTAATATTTTTGACGCAACGCTATCATAACGTAATTCTTGTATTATATATCATGCATGAATTCACTTGCATGGAATTCAGAAATTTATTTGTCTTGTGAACTGGATCATGTACGTTCATTAAAGCACAGATCACTGTTCATTTAGTGTACGGAATGTACGGAAAAGTGACGGTTGTCACATGACATGACCAGGATCAAGCCACCAATCATATTGAACAATGTAATTAAGTAATAAAACCAACCACAATATAATTGGTGTCCAAAAGAAAGTAACCAACTTTAAGTCAACAGCGGAAGCATAAAATGTATAACCCAAAACATAAGAAATAAATTCATAAAGTTTAAATGTTTAACATGGAACTCAACCGTCCATGTCCCACAACGACTCTTCCCCATGCAAGCTCCTGCTAAGTACCTAATGACCTGCAAAGCATGTAGTAACGAGTCAATAACAAAGTTGAGCGAGTTCACAGTTGGGTGTTCGTTTAAGTTATTCCAAAAAAAAACATATTTTCCTTTAACTGGCATCCTTGCCGTGGGGGTTACCCCATATTTGAAAACATGATTCGTTTAATCCCATTTACTCTGGCTATCCAGCCGTGGGGGCTACTCCATGTTTCAATACTAGACTCGTTACCATATCGACTACTGACGAAAATAAGTTATGCCCTAAGTCAATGTCTATCATCATTGATTGTTTGCCATGATCCATTAGTACACGCCCGTCCGACCGGCACGGTGTGAGGTTTGTCAAACCTAATAGCGCTATTAACTAATGACCCGCTCGCCATCGGCCTCGGCGATTAAGTCGATATAAAATGAGGGACTTAATGATAGAATTTTGGTCTAGTGAGCTTAAGACTGTCCCAAGAGGACGAGGAATTATATTCCTTAACCCATACTGTCCTACCCAAGAAGGAAGAGGAAAACCATATTCCTTAACTCATTCCCAACCCACTGGGAATTACCATGCTTTGTAGAAAGTGTGAACTCACCTTAGGTTAGCTCGGCAGATACACAAAAGGTCAATTGAGCTGCTAGTGGTCAACCACGTCCTAACATGGTTACCATACAACTCAGGTCTAGGTTCAAGTAGTGCACATAAGTTTTACGCATAAACTAACAGGTTACAACACATAATGATCATGGCCAGCATATTCGACACGTTAACAGTCAAGTGCATAACATATCCGAACTTGTGCGATTCACCCATTGAAGCCCAAATGTATCCGGCCCAACCTGTTGTACGTCCAGCACATCCTTGTGCGACTCACAACGGGTTGTGCGATCCAACATACCCGGCCCAAATAACATGATTCGAATTGTGCGATCCATTTGGCCTTGTGCGAATCGGAACCTCTTGTGCGACTGGATATTGGGCCTTAAGGCCCAATCAGCATAATGAGGTCCAACAGATGTGTATGGCCCAAGACTTGTGCGATCGGCACCACCTTGTGCGATCCACTTGTCTTGTGCGATCATGCATAACTATTGTGTACTATGGGTTTAAACAGTTGCACCAATCTTGTGCGACTGTCTTGTGCGACCCATCCCTTGTGTGATCCGATAAGATCTTGTGCGATCAAGGGTGGTCTTGTGCGATTTGTTATCTAATCCCCTAATTTCATGCAGTTTGATTCTCTAACTTATCGGTTTCCATATTTGCACACAATCAATCAACACAATCACAGTTTCTATCCAAGCCTTTATTCGATCAAATCAAGGTTTTCATCCATTAATTTCTATGAACCCTAATCATGTTTAGGGCATAACAACGATTCATAACAATAAGCTATATTAACACGGTTCATGTTCTTTGATTACTAGCATGCATCCTATCATGACAACACAACAAATCATCTAAACATAAACACCTCACAGCCGAGTAACATCCATTCGGTCCTTGATTAATATCAATATCACACTATTATGAACCCCTAGAATACTACACATTTAAGCCGATTTGCATGAACACTCCATCTCACCCATTTACACCATGATAAACCATACATCAACCCTAAATCATTAAGTAAAACATACTGACAACAATATCATCTAACATACAATCAATAGGGAAACACTAACCGGTTAAAGAACAGAACGAGGGTTGATCCAAACAAGAAAGCTTCGTGTGAGATGGGATGTTGTTGTCGTCAGCTTCGAGAGAAAAGGAAGAGAGAGTAGGGTTTGTGTGTTTTTGAGTGTTTAGCAAATAATGAGGAGTATACCCCTCCTCATGAGGTTATGCGCATCAATGGAATGGACCGAACCCATACATGGGCTGCCCTTTTGGGTTTCGAATACACTAAGTGTAGGCCGAGAAGGGTGTGAAGCAAAAAGCCCACAGGCTTGTGCGGTTGGGTTAGAGTTGTGTGGTTGGGTTCGTGTTGTGCGATCACATCACATAAACATATAACCTATATTACACAAAACACATAACAAAATATCATAACATTCCATTACATCAATGCATCACATAATCACATAACGTTCAAACATGTTACATCAAAGCACACAAAAGAGTTCTAAAGCACGAGTTGTCACAGTATGTGTCATGAACATATTATGATCAAGAACATGGGCGGATCCTTTCAGGTTCTAGGTGGTGCACAGGCACCCCCTGAAAAGCATGTTGGCTAACATAAAAAAACCACGTCATTCAAACAAATTGTTTTAAGGCACCCTTTAGATATTCTGATAGGCACTCATTTATTAGAAGACTAAACTCAGTCGGCCATGTGCATACTAATTTTTGAAGAGAACCTCATACCTTCACGTTTTATAAGGGTGAGAAGAAGATTGGAATCCTTTAAAAGACGATGTGGGATGAGAATTTAATTAGAAAGATGCCTCGCAATATAATACGTAGGGAAGTTTGTATAAGCTATTAATCTTAAATAGTTTGATTGATCACAACCACACATCTATTTTGTATATAAACCAACAAAGTGAAGAAATAATGAATGCACACATTGTTATATCAACATAAATTTGTGTTTTTATGTGAAGTAACAGTAGATGGTACTCGTGATGATAGGCTGATTGCCTATGGTTTCTATAGTTAATTTGGTTCATATCAAACATAAATTAGGTGATTTATTGTTAGATTAATAGTGTTTGTTAATTGGTTATCAAGAAAGACACAGTTGATCAATGGTTATGCGGTACGGTTTTCATTCGCTATGATACAAGATATATGCCCTCTAATATACAACTTGGTTTAAAAAATTAGGTTCTAATTAACGTTGAATTGTATCCCTTAAAAGATAGAACCCGCTTTTTTTGTGCCCGACATATAATGCGCCAGAATTATAGCCCATTTTATGTTAAGTGTTGTTTTTACCCGATACATTTTTGCACCCTCTCACCAAAATTCCTGGATCCGCCACTGATCAAGAACTAGAAGCATGAATTGATGTCATCTTGATCATTATACACATGAAACGAATTATGAATATTGGTAGTAACAGTGTGTGTATTTGGGTGTATATGCGTGATGGCATGTTTAGGCTTGGTATGCTTGCAATTATGATTTAATAGTTAATGGTGTCATATGATGGCATGGGTATAGGTATGATATGTTAATAGGTTGATTGTTTTTGGTAATCTCGGTTTGTGTTATAAGTTGTTGTCATGATTCTGTTACACACCCACAAATAGATTGTAATAATGATTTTGATTTGTGAATTGTAATATAGCTGGGTGATGATTTTGATGTTCATAATATGTGCAAAGGGGGATCAGTTGTGGGTTGGACTTTATGGTCATGCATGATTAAGGATAGGTTATGTTGCTTAGGGATTTAGACAATAGAAAGAATGACATGATATGTTTGGTTTGATTAAGAGTTACTGATGATGGTTATGTAAATTGCATCATGGTTGTATGAATATAGGGAACTGATTAATTGGATGTAATGAATATAAAATGCATTGGGTTTCACATAATAAGTTGGGCCGAACACTATGACAGATTGCGCACATGTAGTTGGGCCAATATTGATTAAATGTATTACTAGATCTATTGGACTTACTTGTTTGATATTGGGCCGCAAGGGGGTAACAGGGCTGTTTAGGGGTTGCGGGCCAGGATATGTTGGGTTGGGTAGGATGTTAGAGTTAACAGGTCAAGGGGTTTTTGTGTTAATTATTGGGCCAAACCTAAAGCTAATGAACCGCACAGTTACTCGGGTTTAGGCATTGAGTTGCTAAGTGGTTGCGTGAGACATGACGAATTATGTGAAATCTATGTGATTCGAATATTTATTACGTGACTATGTAATACTTGATACAAATTGTTTCATGTGTGGTTTGGTACGTGATTGGGTAGAATGAGGTTCTAACTATTAGTGGTAATCACGATAGGAACTAATTGATCAATTCGGAAGACGTAACGTAGTCTTACCGAGCAAACCAAGGTGAGTTCACACTTTCTAAGGCATGGGATTCCCGGTGGTTGGGAATGGGTTAAAGAATTAAAATGGAACCTACATATCCTCCTTGCGTAGGATATGTACTGCCATCCTCCATGGGTAGGTTGCCAATATTAATCCTGCGTATTCTCCTTGGGTAGAATACGTACGTTCGTCCTCCTTGGGTAGGACAACAACCTTAAACTTACTAGACAAAACTCTATCATGAAGTCCCTCATTTTTATATCGACTTAATTGCCGGGCCAATGGCGAGCGGGTCATTAGTTAATAGCGCAATTAGGGTTGACAAGCCTCACACCGTGCCGGTCGGACGGGCGTGTACTAATGGATCTGGGCACTTAGTCAATGATGATAGACATTGAGGTAGGGCACAACTTATGTTCGTCAGTTGTCGATATGGTAACGGTCTAGTGGTTCACATGGGGAAGCCCCCACTGATTATGGATATGGTTTGGGAAACAACGTTACTGGTTAACTAGTGGTTTACGAAACAACTTATGGTTTTCAAACAAACTTTTAAAACTAAACAACCAACTATGAACTCGCTCAACTTTGTTGTTGACTCGTTGTTATATGCCTTGCAGGCCTTTAGGTACCTATTGTTGGAACTTGCTGTCTGGGAGGCTGGAGTGGTCATGGGTCGAGATACATGGAATCGCAACACAAGACTAATGGTTTATAAACACTTAACGAATGAATTATGCTTCCGCTGTATACTGTGAATTGTTTGTAACGTTGTAACACTTAAGGTCAATAAATGAAAGTTTTATTTAATTATATTATGCAAAGTTCAATGTGATTGGTGGCTTGGATCCTGGTATGTCATACGCCCCACGGTGATTCCGCATGTGGTAATTTGGGGGTGTGACAGATTTGTATCAGAGCCATTGGTTATAGTGAACTTGGTTTTAAAAAGGGGAAAACGTTTTTGTAAAACCAGACTATAACCGAACAGTTCTGAAAATGTGAATACGACCATGACACTCAGCTCCAGATTGCAAGGTTCGTCTCTTGTATACTCATTGTACTGCATAACTAGTGAACACCTACATATGATATTGCATGTGATTGCACGATTAGCACAACAGTATGAATTCATGTATACTTGCATGTGTTATGGGACTGATAGGGTGGTATTTCCCTAAACCTTCATGACTTACGCTTCGTGATACTCTTTGTTTGCTACTCGAGTTTGAGGAACCATTTGACATGAGTTAAGAGGAGCTGAGATGAGCATGCAAATCACAATATTATTGTGGGTGCACACATAATAATAATGTGGGGGTGCATGTGAGTCCCTGTGAGGCTTAACAAGTGGAAAAGGGGTTCCGTTCCGTCATTTGATCGATGTGAAACATAACAAACCTATAGGGGTCATAGCAGTAGTTGTCCCCTACTCGAACGTGAACTTTTCATTCATCTTTGGACCCCTTCGAATCTCGATGCTATCGAGTGTTACCTGAAAACCCATCTGAACACCTAGCGAACCGTGTAGAATGTTAGGTGCTTAAATGAACGTCCCTGAGTTGGATGTCACATCGTCGAATGATTGATCGATACTTTTCTTACTCCTATTTGTTTGTTGGAACTCTATGTATTGACGTCTTAGACTCCGAAGTGCGATCACTTCTGCAACACTCTTGCAACATATTGTGTATCACTCAAGCAACTTGAAGCATCGAGGGACAGGAGGATGAGCGTAGCACTTTACCGACCTTAGTACTTTGACGACCCTGATTACCGGCAATGAGCACCAGCGAATTGGCTTCAACCGAATCCTTAACCCTTGTCAGCGACTAATGGGAGTCAACTCTTGTGAATCAATCTGGACGTAAGCAATGACAATCGACTATAACGAGAAATGTGTAACTGTCAGCATAGTGAGTAGGACTTTAGGACGTGGCTCAGAATGTGAAAAGATGGACCCTGTCGATGAAAGATCGTAGAGCTCCGTTTCAAACAACAGCATTGGAGGCAACAGTCACTGCAACATCAAGATACATGAAATGGCAACCAACAGTATAGAAATGAAGGTGCCAACGAAAAGGATTGACTGTGTTAAGTCAAGACGACAACAACCCAAGGAACCAAGACAGTAATGGGAATCCTCGCAACAGTAGCAGCAACACTAGTAGTAATGCTCACAGGAGGGTATTCAGGATTGGCTTACGTGACGCCAGGCATAATAGCAGCATGGTAGCTTGTATGAGTAGCTAATCACTTCGTCTCTGTTCTATTTAACCCTGACGCTTCTTGAAACCGAACCTGTTGTGGAATCAACTGACGGCAAGCCAAATGAAACCTCATACGTCCATTGGAATGCAAACTCAACCTTGTGGGACAAGTGTTCGACATCGACCCTTCTTCTGTGTTCTTGATAGATGTACCCTGTGAGGAGATGATTCTTCGTATCCCTCTCTTTCGTGGAGAATTGTTATCTGCTCTAACGCGTCAGAGTGGCACAACGGTTAGCGTCATTTCAGCAAGAAAAGCCAGGAGTGTCTACGAAAGGATTACCCCGCCATGATGGCACTCATTACTGATGTCAAGGCTAAGGAAAGGAGGATCGAGGATCCACCAATTGTTCGTGATTTCTCCCTAAGTGCTACCAGAAGAACTATCAGGTTTACCTTCACATCATCAGATCGAAGTCCAAGACGAGAATGCTCTTAAGAACAGCGTGACGAACGTAATGCAGCCATTACAACTTTGTACACCATGATCATTGAGTTGATCAACACACCAGCAGCTTCAAGGATCACATAAATCAACTGTATTTGTTGTTGACGTCCTGAATCATGACCAGGAGAAAGGAACACCATGGGTGGCATATGTATCCCACTTTAGCGCTTTTGTGGGAGAAGCCATTACGTGCGAAGTCTTGTTAAATGTCACATCTAGATTTGAGAGATGCATTTTGATCATGTAACCAACGGAGTGGGAATACACGTGGATCTCGCTGAGAAGCATCTTGTTAGAGACTGGTCGACACCAAAGATTCCTTCGGGGATGCAGCAATTCCTAGGTCTCGTTAGATACTATCGCTGCTTACCCACATAATTTTTGAAGGTCGCACAGCTTAAATCTCTTTAGTACAGCAGGGTGCTGTGTTCGTGAAAGACGAAACAAGAGGACGTCTTCTTAGCTTTCGAATTCCAACTCTTCAACGCACCGAGCATCGTCTTTACCCGGGGGTGCGAGTGACTTAGTGGTATACCATGATGGTCCGAATCAGAGTCCCTGTCACACACCGATGCAACATGAGAGAGTGATGACTTACGTGGAGGAGTTACAAAGAGGAACTGCACGACACAACTGGCAGTGAAAACCATGGCCTTGGGATTTTAGATGGAGGCATCACTTGGACGGTACCAGATGCGTTATTTAGACCGATCACAAGGGCCTCCCGTGTACCTTGGCTTCGGTAGAGTTATATCAGTTAAGGGCATCGCTGGAGGGAACTTTTGGATGATTACAGCTATGAAACTTGAACATGCGCAAGCCTTGCAGCTCACTATCGACTCTAACTTATCTGATCAGACTCGTTCTGTTCAAACTGGAGAACTGAAGGAAGAGGATTTCCAAGTTGAACCCATGCGGGGCATGGAGAAGCAACTGGCATCTGTAGGGAACTATAGGAAATTTATGTTGAGCAAAGCACCGGCCTCGATATTCTAGTCGTCTGGGCTTTGATGAGAGGCATTAGGATTTATAAACCTTGTACTGGTAATCGGGCATGAAGGCCCACCTAGCCAGGTATGGGAAGGATGTTTGACTTGTAGGAAAGTCAAGGTAAAATGTTAGCAACCAGAAACACCTATATGGAAAGCGAAAACAGACTGCCATGGATTTGGTCGCTAGTCTACTTACAACTCGAAACAGAAACAATATCACCTGGATGATCGTTGATGGTCTCACATAACCAACACACTTTCTAGCCATCAAGGAAACAGATAAGTTTTCTACACTTGCAGTCATCTACCTGAAAGAAGCGGTTGCTAGACACGAGGTGCCAACCTCCATTATCTCTGATCGCGACCCACGATTTGCACCTGATTTGTGGCAAGCGATGCACAAATCCTTTGGCTCACGTCTAGACATGAGCACAGCATATCATCCACAGACAGATGGGCAGACTGAACGCACCATCCAAACTCTTGAAGACATGCTTCGGGTATGAGTAATCGACTTTGATAACGGCTGGGAGCGGCATCTACCTTTGGTGGAGTTTTCGTATAACAACAGTTACCACAGCAGCATCCAGACTGCCCCGTTTGAGGCATTGTACGGACGTAAATGCCGATCACCTCTCTGTTGGGCAGAGGTTGGCGACAACCAAATCACGGGTCCAGAACTTGTAGTAGAGACGGCAGAAAAGATTGCTCAGATACGACAACGAATGGCGGCAGCTCGTGATCGTCAGAAAAGTTACGCTGATAAGCGTAGGAAACCTTTAGAATTCCAGGTCGGGGACCGGGTTCTACTTAAAGTCTCACCCTGGAAGGGTGTGGTTCGTTTGGTAAACAAGGCAAGCTAAACCCACGAAATCACCGAACGAATTGGCAAGGTCGCTTATAGATTGAACTTACCTGAAGTGCTCAGTGGAGTTCACAACGTATTTCACGTATCAAATCTGAAGAAATGTCTGTCAGATGAAACCCTCATAGTTCCTTTCAAGGAGCTCACCATCGACGATCAGAGGCGATTTGTTGAAGAACCAGTGAAAATCTAGGACCGGGAGGTCAAGATTCTCAAACACATCAGGATACCTATTGTTCGAGTTCGTTGGAACCCCCGTCGTGGCCCAGAGTTTACCTGGGAACGAGAAGACCAAATGAAACACACATATCCCCATTGTTCGAGAACAATGAAACCACTACTGAGGCTGAAGCTACTGCGGAATTTCGGGACGAAATTCCAAACCAACGGGGGGATGATGTGACACCCCAGGAAAACCAGGAAACCATGCAACTTAACTAGCTTCCTCAGTAGCTACGTGCTAAATTTTGGGACGAAATTTCTTTCAAGTTGAGGATGATGTGACAACCCGTATTTCCAAGGTTAGTATTGCTTAAATTCCACAAACCCTTAGTGTGTGTTCTGCGTTAAATTACCTATCTTGTGCACTATAGATTGTTTATGTGTATGTTTACATGAAATCGCTAAACACTTTCACGTGTCGTTTAATTAATCTTGAAAACAAACATAAATGGGCCGCAAATCCACTTAGCACTCACACGTTGGCCCAACCTGATTTCACACACATACTATATCATAATAGGGATAAGGAAATTGGGCCGGCCATCATGTGTTCATCGTAATAGTTGTATGAGGCCTGATATGTTGTCACAGGCCCAAGTTGAGCCCACTTCGGCCAAATAGTTTAACCGTCCCCAAGATCATTATGTATACGTATCATGTTAATGATTATCACTTAACTCAAACAAACCCTACCCCTTCTCAATCTTGCAAACGGCAGATGAAGACGACCCCCACCCCCTTCCTTGCTTGAAGCCTTTCAATTTTTGTGCTCTTAACTTCGGTTAGTATAGTGAATCTTTATTATTAATCTGCTGGTTATTTTCGATGATGACATGAAGTATGATTATATGTTATATTATATGTGTTAGTATGTGTCATGAACATATTATGATCAAGAACTAGAAGCATGAATTGATGTCATCTTGATCATTATACACATGAAACGAATTATGAATATTGGTAGTAACAGTGTGTGTATTTGGGTGTATATGCATGATGGTATGTTTGGGCTTGGTATGCTTGCAACTATGATTTAATAGTTAATGGTGTCATATGATGGCATGGGTATAGGTATGATATGTTAATAGGTTGATTGTTTTTGGTAATCTCGGTTTGTGTTATAAGTTGTTGTCACGATTCTGTTACACACCCACAAATAGATTGTAATCATGATTTTGATTTGTGAATTGTAATATAGCTGGGTGATGATTTTGATGTTCATAATATATGCAAAGGGGGATCGGTTGTGGGTTGGACTTTATGGTCATGCATGATTAAGAATAGGTTATGTTGCTTAAGGATTTAGACAATAGAAAGAATGACATGATATGTTTGGTTTGATTAAGAGTTACTGATGATGGTTATGTAAATTGCATCATGGTTGTATGAATATAGGGAACTGATTAATTGGATATAATGAATATAAAATGCATTGGGTTTCACATAATAAGTTGGGCCGAACACTATGACAGATTACGCACATGTAGTTGGGCCAATATTGATTAAATGTATTACTAGATCTATTGGACTTACTTGTTTGATATTGGGCCGTAAGGGGGTAACAGGGCTGTTTAGGGGTTGCGGGCCAGGATATGTTGGGTTGGGTAGGATGTTAGAGTTAACAGGTCAAGGGATTTTTGTGTTAATTATTGGGCCAAACCTAAAGCTAATGAACCGCACAGTTACTCGGGTTTAGGCATTGAGTTGCTAAGTGGTTGCGTGAGACATGCCGGATTATGTGAAATCTATGTGATTCGAATATTTATTACGTGACAATGTAATACTTGATACAAATTGTTTCATGTGTGGTTTGGTACGTGATTGGGTAGAATGAGGTTCTAACTATTAGTGGTAATCACGATAGGAACTAATTGATCAATTCGGAACACGTAACGTAGTCTTACCGAGCAAACCAAGGTGAGTTCACACTTTCTAAGGAATGGGATTCCCGGTGGTTGGGAATGGGTTAAAGAATTAAAACGGAACCTACATATCCTCCTTGGGTAGGATATGTACCACCATCCTCCATGGGTAGGATGCCAATATTAATGCTGCGTATTTTCCTTGGGTAGAATACGTACGTTCATCCTCCTTGGGTAGGACAACAACCTTAAACTTACTAGACAAAACTCTATCATGAAGTCCCTCATTTTTATATCGACTTAATCGCCGGGCCAATGGCGAGCGGGTCATTAGTTAATAGCGCTATTAGGGTTGACAAGCCTCACACCGTTCCGGTCGGAGGGGCGTGTACTAATGGATCTGGGCACTTAGTCAATGATGATAGACATTGACGTAGGGCACAACTTATGTTCGTCAGTTGTCGATATGGTAACGGTCTAGTGGTTCACATGGGGAAGCCCCCACTAATTATGGATATGGTTTGGGAAACAAAGTTACTGGTTAACTCGTGGTTTACGAAACAACTTATGGTTTTCAAACAAACTTTTAAAACTAAACAACCAACTGTGAACTCGCTCAACTTTGTTGTTGACTAGTTGTTACATGCCTTGCAGGCCTTTAGGTACCTATTGTTGGAACTTGCTGTCTGGGAGGCTGGAGTGGTCATGGGTCGAGATACATGGAATCGCAACACAAGACTAATGGTTTATAAACACTTAACGAATGAATTATGCTTCCGCTGTATACTGTGAATTGTTTGTAACGTTGTAACACTAAATGTCAATAAATGAAAGTTTTATTTAATTATATTATGCGAAGTTCAATGTGATTGGTGGCTTGGATCCTGGTATGTCATACGCCCCGCGGTGATTCCGCATGTGGTAATTTGAGGGTGTGACAATTCACTTTGGAATACTCGAAGTTTCTCAACCCGAAACGCTCCAATACTTACCAAGTCTCTCTTTTACGTTATCTTAATTTCTATACAATTTAATACTTATTACCACGTTCATTAAAAAAATCAACGTTATACTAGAATCGATTTTATGCACAACACACTTCGCAATTCCAAAATTCAAAAATTTATTTCACAACAATTCGATACATGCATACTAATACGTTATACTTGGTTCGGGATTGCTGAGATATTCTTATGTGATAAACTGGTCATTAATGTCGTAAGAAGCCACACCTTAACATATATAGTGCTTGTGTAGCACTATAGGAGTAATGCACTGCCACATGGATTTGTGGTAATGTTAAGTCATTCATTCATACTAGCGGGAGCGATGGGTTGACAATTTGTCATTAACTTCGTAAGAAGCCACACCTTAACATATATAGTACTTGTGAAGCACTATAGGAGTAACACACCGCCACATGGATTTGTGGTAATGTTAAGTCATTCATTCATACTAGCGGGAGCGATGGGTTGACAACTTGTCATTAACTTCGTAAGAAGCCACACCTTAACATGTATAGTGCTTATGTAGCACTATAGGAGTAGCGCACCGCCACATGGATTTGTGGTCATGTTAAGTCATACATTCATACTAGCGGGAGCGATGGTTTGACCTGTTTATTCACATGCCAGCAATGCGTGAATCTTGTTATAAGTTTGTCATGTGGTTTATTCAAAGATTTACTCATACCCATACTTAAACTCTATACTCTCATACTTAAATACAATCATGCATGCATACTTAAATTTCTATACGCTATCATTCTCAATCGTAATACGTTAATATACCCTGACCCGTACACTACTAGTACAAACTATGCGTATCATGCACAAACCAAAATAATCACAGATGCATACATGATTATATTGGTGGGCGCATGAGAACCATAGTAGGTTCTACTGTGTATCATAACACGGAACGTAACATGACATCGAATAGCGAAACGAACGTAATATGGTATGGACATGGTGGATACGCCACTGGTACTTCCTATATATAAGTGTTCCTACCATATTACCAAACTTTCGTAAAAACGTCCATGAAAAATTCGGTGTATCCCCTATTATATTGAATACAAACTTTGATCACTCACAATCTATTCCTCGCATTGTATCAAACACACTTCGAAATACTTGATGCTCGATTATTCATGACAAAATATCGTACTTCGAACTTCAAAATTCGATTTTTTTTACTAACCGTCTTTTTAAAGGTCTCATCTTGAATAAATTTCGGGACGAAATTTCCTAAAGTAGGGGAGCCTGTAACGCCTCGTATTTCCAAATTTCTATCTTTAGCAAATTTATATTTGCCTTCTTTTTTTTAGAATCACAGTCGAAAACGGATCGAAAAATTGACAAGAAACGACCACCGAAGCATTTTACGCGATTTTATCGCAACTAACGAACGTACGCGTCAAAACCGACTTCCAACATACGTTTACGTGTTTTCTTCTTTTACATGCATACTTTACGACATTTCATAAATGTCACACCCCCAAAATCCACCCGCGGAGTACTACCGCTTGGAGGCGTGACTGACCAGGATCCAGCCACCAATCATATTGAACAAGCATATAAGTAGTTATAAAAATTCAACCAATACAATTGGTGTTCAAACAAAGCATAGTTAAGTTGCAAGCGGAAGCATAAGTCTTAAATCAAAACATAAGTTTCATTGTTTCAAAGTTTAACATGGCACACAGTCGTCCATGTCCCACAACGATCCTCCTCCATGCAAGCTCCAGCTAAGAATCTAAGGACCTGCAAAGCATGTAGTAACGAGTCAACAACAAGTTGAGTGAGTTCACGGTTGGGTGTTCGTTTTAAGTTGTTTCGAAAACAGTTTCCTTTATCTGGCATCCTGCCGTGGGGGTTACCCCATAGTTAAAAACGTGACTTGTTTATTTCCGGTTACTCTGGCAATCCTGCCGTGGGGGCTACCCCGTGTAGTTATCTGGCATTTCGGCCGTGGGGGCTACCCCATGTATACACTAGACTCGTTACCATATCGACTGCTGACTGTAGTCATGTTTATGTGCCCTGAACTGTCAATGTCTATCATCATTGACGTGCCAGTAGTCCATTAGTTCACGCCCGTCCTCTGCGGCACGGTGTGAGGTTTGTCAAACCTAAATAGCGCTATCTAACAAATGACCCGCTCGCCATTGGCCTCGGCGATTAAGTCGATACAAAGATGAGGGACTTCGTGATAGAGTTTTGGTCTAGTACGAGTTATCTGTCCGTGAGGACGAGGAATTACATTCCTGAACCTTTGCTGTCCTACCCAAGGAGGACGAGGAACCCAGTTCCTTAACCCCATTCCCAACCCAGGGAATCCCATGCTTTGTAGAGGGTGTGAACTCACCTTGGTTTGCTCGGTAGATACACAGAAAAGTCAATCAAGCAATATTGTGGTTACTCACGTCCTATCATAGTTGTATCATACAATCAGGTTCGTATTCAAGTAGTGCACGTATGTTTCTAGCATAATGCATTCAAGTACCGTTCATGGCATACACGTTGATCATAGCAGTTCAACAATATTCATGTTCAACAGTAACATATAAGGTCTGTGCATTAGGCCCAAGAGTCCGGCCCAAACAATTAAGTCCGAAACGAGGTGAAAGCCCAAACAGCGTGTACATGCGTATAGTCTCGAGTCGCAACCAGGCGTTTGCGACTCGCAACCTGAGTCGCAATCATGGTTTCGGTTCGTGTTGTTTTGGTTACGAGTCGCAACTGGACTCGCAACCGAGATTTCGAGTCATAAGAGTTGTGCTTGATCGAGTGTGGTTTCGAGTCGCAACCAGGTGTTTGCGACTCGCGACCGATGTCGCAACCGGGGGTTTCGACTCATCATGTGATGGTCTCGAGTCGCAACTGGAGGTTTCGGCTGGGAACATTTGCTGAATTCAATAGTGTACTTGGCCAATCAGAATTCACTGTTGTGATTTTGTGTACTATCCAATAATACTACACTAACATGTTTAATTGTCTAACACATAACCAAAATAGATCAAACATGGCAATTTCAAATATTCACAACTTCTTCATATCACATTCAAGTGGTTCTTCCTATGTTCATGTAGTTCATCATCATTCATATGAACCTAAATCAAACAAAAATCATGAACAATCATCAAAACCCTTGAACATACCCATCTAACCCACATGTACATCATCCGATTTCATGAGTAATAAACCTTCTAAACATAACCAAGCCACTCGGATTTAAGCCTATATGGAACCGATAACATTTACTCATATTCAAGCATACATTATTCATCCCAACATAACCAATAAGTCATCATCAACCGAATGTAAACACCTAACATAGAACATTTATGCATCGATTTCTTGAACACTAACTCAACATCAATGTATACCATCAAAACATCATTCAATATATCCGAAGTCAAGACATGTTTAACCGATTATCAATATCATACACATCCGGTTCACAACCATCATCAAGCATACAACTACACTAGTTAAATCCTACCATTCATGCTATCATTTAACAACAACAAACATTATAAAATTACTAACCGGTTGATGAGTTTCAAAGGTGAGTATGAAGCTTCCGAGTGTGTGTGTGTGTGAGCCGATCCGCTAGTCCTAGTGTCACCGGTTTGGATCCGAGAAGAAGGAGGAGCAATGTTGTAGCTTAGGGTTTAATGGTTTCTAGAGAGAGAGTAGAGGAGTGTGTGTGTTGTCCAAGAAAGTGGCAAAGATGACTAACAACCGGATTATATACTAGCTTCAAGTGCACCCTAATGGGCTTTCAAATAGGCTAAGTGTGTGTGTGTGCGGCCCAACCGGCCCGTAAGTCATTGTTCACTCGAGACCACATGGTCTCGAGTCGGATTCGTGTTGTCTCGGTTCATATACATACTCGCATACATACACATAAGCATTCATGTAACATAACACATAATCATGTAGAGGTTCACTTATCATTCATTAAATCATCGAATTAGTTAGTCACTTAGTGTTCAAGCGTACAACGAAAGGTTCTAAATTTCGAGTTGTCACATCATCCCCAAGTTGAAAGAAATTTCGTCCCGAAATTTGGTAGGCACTCACTGAGGAAGCTAGTTAAGTTATGTGGTTTTCCTGGTTTTCCTGGGGTGTCACATCCACCCCCCGTTGATCTGGAATTTCGTCCCGAAATTCCGTAGCTTCGGCCTCAGTAGTGGGTGTACTGTTTGCGAACAGTTGGGGATACTTTTGTTTCATCTGATCTTCGCGCTCCCAGGTGAACTCTGGGCCGCGACGTGAGTTCCAACGAACTCGAACGAGAGGTATTCTAGTGCTCTTGAGGACCTTAACATCCCGGTCCGTGATTTCAACTGGTTCCTCGACGAATCATAACTGCTCGTCGATAGTGAGTTCCTTCAAAGGAACTACGTGGGTCTCATCTGACGGACACTTCTTCAGATTCGACACGTGAAAAACGTTGTGAACTGCACCGAGTTCCGCTGGTAAGTTTAATCTGTAGGCCACCCTGCCTATTTTCTCAATGACCTCGAAAGGTCCAACGTATCGTGGGTTTAGTTTGCCGCGTTTACCAAAACGAACCACACCCTTCCAGGGTGAAACTTTGAGTAGTACCCGCTCCCCAACCTGGAGCTCAAGTGGTTTCCTGCCCATGTCGGCGTAAACTTTCTGACGTTCACGAGCGGCCGTCATGCGTTTTCGTATTTGAGCGATTTGTTCGGTTGTATCTACCACATATTCTGGACCAGTGATCTGACTATCTCCCACCTCTGCCCAGCAAAGAGGAGACCGGCATTTACGTCCGTACAATGCCTCAAATGGAGCAGCTTTAATGCTGGTGTGGTAACTGTTATTGTACGAGAATTCTACGAGTGGCAGATGCTTTTCCCAGCGGTTGCCTAAGTCGATTACACATGCACGAAGCATGTCTTCTAAGGTTTGAATAGTGCGCTCGGACTGCCCGTCCGTCTGAGGGTGGTACGCTGTGCTCATGTCTAATCGTGAGCCGAAGGATTTGTGCATGGCTTGCCACAGCTCTGAAGTAAATCGTGCATCTCGATCCGAGATGATAGAGGTGGGCACCCCGTGCCTCGAAACAATTTCCTTGATGTATATTTCTGCAAGAGTGGAGAACTTATCCGTCTCCTTGATAGCCAAGAAGTGTGCAGATTTTGTGAGTCGATCCACGATCACCCAAATAGTATCGTTCCCGCGCTGGGATCTAGGTAGGCCAGTAACAAAATCCATGGAAATCTGCTCCCATTTCCATTGTGGTATCTCTGGTTGTTGGAGTAGGCCTGAGGGTTTCTGGTATTCCGACTTGACTCTCGCACAAGTCAAACACTTGCTGACGTAAGTTGCTATGTGGGCCTTCATGCTAGGCCACCAATATGTCGTTTTGATGTCGTGGTACATTTTATCCGATCCAGGATGTACCGAGTAGCGAGACTTGTGTGCTTCATCCATCACAAGCTCTCGTAGGTTGCCATAGAGTGGGACCCAAATGCGTCCCGTCACGTAGTAAGCACCGTCTTCCTTTTGTTTTAATCGTTGCCTTGATCCGCGTAGGGCTTCAGCCCTGACGTTTTCTGGTTTCAGTGCTTCTATCTGAGCAGCTCGTATCTGGGAAGGGAGACTAGGGTGGATCGTGAGTTGTAAAGCTCGCACGCGCTTAGGCGCAGTGTCCTTCCGACTGAGGGCGTCAGCCACAACATTGGCTTTGCCCGGGTGATACCTGATTGAGCACTCGTAGTCATTCAGTAGTTCGACCCATCGTCGTTGCCGCATATTCAGTTCCTTCTGCTTGAAGATATGCTCGAGGCTCCTGTGGTCGGTGTAGATCGCGCACTTGGTACCATACAGGTAATGCCGCCATAACTTAAGTGCAAAAACAACAGCTCCCAGCTCTAAATCGTGCGTAGTGTAGTTCTTTTCATGAACCTTGAGTTGGCGTGAGGCGTAGGCTATAACTTTATCTCGTTGCATCAACACGCAACCAAGACCCTGAATTGATGCGTCGCAGTAAACCACAAAGTCGTCTGTGCCTTCCGGCAAGGAAAGGATAGGTGCGCTACAAAGTCTATCCTTTAGGTGCAGAAATGCCATCTCCTGTGCGTTTCCCCAGCGATAAACAACGCCCTTCTGCGTTAGTGAGGTAAGAGGCTGTGCAATCTTAGAAAAATCCTTAATGAATCTCCGGTAGTATCCCGCCAAACCCAAGAATTGGCGAATTTCCTTTGGTGTACGAGGTGCAGGCCAGTTCTTAATCGAGTCTATCTTGGATGGATCAACGTGAATCCCATCCTTGTTTACCACGTGGCCTAGGAAATGGACTTCTCGAAGTCAGAAGTCGCATTTCGAGAACTTTGCATAAAGCTGTTCTGTTCGAAGGAGTTCCAGAATAAGTCGCAGATGCTGCTCGTGTTCCTCCCGACTCTTGGAATAGATCAGGATGTCGTCGATGAAGACGATAACAAACTTGTCCAGGTAAGGCTTGCACACTCGGTTCATCAAGTCCATGAAAAGCGCAGGTGCGTTTGTCATCCCAAAAGGCATGACCAAAAAAAAAAAACTCATAGTGCCCGTATCGAGTTCTGAAAGCTGTTTTGGAGACGTCCTCTTCCCGGACTCTCAGTTGGTGATAACCCGATCTCAAATCGATCTTCGAATAGTAGCTCGACCCCTGCAGCTGGTCGAACAAGTCGTCGATACGCGGTAGAGGATAACGGTTCTTCACCGTCACCTTGTTGAGTTCTCGGTAGTCGATGCACATTCTGAAAGTACCGTCTTTCTTCTTTACAAATAGCGCTGGAGCTCCCCAGGGTGATGAGCTAGGACGAATAAAACCTTTATCCAAGAGTTCTTGTAGTTGCGTGGAGAGTTCTTTCAACTCTGATGGAGCCAATCGATAAGGTGCACGGGCTATAGGCGCAGCTCCAGGAGCTAGTTCGATCTGAAACTCGACTTGGCGATGAGGCGGAAGACTAGGTAATTCCTCAGGAAATACCTCTGGATAATCGCGTACAACTGGAAAATCTTCTATCCTTTTCTCTTTTTCTGAGGTGTCAGTAACGAGAGCCAAAATGGCAGTGTGCCCCTTTCGCAAGCACTTTTGGGCCTTAAGGAGAGAAATGACGTTCTCAACAGCACTCCTCTTGTCGCCATGAATCATGAGAGGTTCACCATCGGGACCTGGAATACGGACAACCTTCTCGTTGCAAAGAATCTCTGCTCGGTGTTGGGATAACCAATCCATCCCAATGACAACGTCGAAACTACCCAAGACAATAGGAATAAGGTCGATAGGGAAGGTCTGGTCAGCGAGAATAAGTTTACAACCCTTGACTACGTGTGTGGCTTCTAAACTCTTACCATTTGCTAGCTCTACGGTGTGCTTGTTGTTCAAAGGGGTTGGAATACGCTTAAGCATTCGACTAACTTCTAGTGACACGTAGCTAGTATCGGCACCCGAATCAAATAAAACTGAAACATAAAAGTCGTCGAGAAGGAACTTACCCGCCACAACATTGGGGTCATTCCTTGCTTCACCTTGTTCAATCACAAACATCCGCCCCCTGGCGCCATTGTTGTTGTTGTTCCCATTGTTACCATTCCCCTGATTATTGTTATTGTTGTTGTTGTTGTTCTGGTTCCTGTTCAGTTGGGGACAATCTCTCTTGAAGTGGCCCTCAGCTCCACACTGAAAGCACCCTTTGTTATCACCTTGCTGCTGCTGCTGGCGCTGGTTCTGTTGAGCTTGCTGACGATTCTGATTGGCGGGGTATAAGCTCCTGCAATCCTTTGCAGCGTGACCAGGCTTGTTGCACCGATGACAGTTGCCCCTGGTGCATGGCCCGCTGTGGTGCAGGCTGCAGCGATTGCATTTGGGGTGATTTCCTTTGTATCCACCACCAGACGATTGCTGATTAGGGCTCTTGTAGTCCTCAGTCTTTCTCTGCTGAGACTGGGACTGAACAGAAGTCGAACCCCTACTTGAAGTTCCATCCCATTTCCGTTTGTTGTCACTAGAGGTACCAGTAGTAGTTGCAGCACCTATGCGTTTTGGTAACTTGTTCTGCTCCACCGCCTGATCCGTTAGACGGTGAGCCAACTGAACGGTTTGCTGGTAGGTGGCGAGGTTCGCTGAAGTCACATGAATTTGGATTTCTGGCACTAAGCCCTGAAGAAATAGTTCGATGCGTTTGATGGGAGGATCCACCATAGTAGGGCACAGAATTGCCAGTTCGTTCGACCTTTTCACATAAGCTTCAATTTCGGACCCTGTCATCTTGAGGTTGAAGAACTCCACTTCCAGTTTGTGAATCTCATCACGACTGCAGTATTCTTCCTTGATCATTTCCTTAAAAGTTTCCCATGGGGTGGCGTTGGCAGCAACCAACCCTAGCATCTGAACTTGAGCGTTCCACCATGTGAGGGCTAAACCCTCGAGAGTACCAGTAGCATACTTCACCCTGCGCGCCTCAGGGCATTCGCACATTTCGAACACAGATTCTAGCTTCTCAAACCAATGTAGGAGACCTACCGCTCCTTCAGTGCCGCTAAAAGTAGTTGGTCGGCAGTCCATGAAAGTCTTAAAAGTGCACACGGGTGGCTGAACGTGCTGACCTCCTGCGTGTGCAGCTGCAAGTGCTGCGGCAACTCGTTCATTGATCAGAGCCGTCAACTGGGCTTGTGTTAGGTTAACGCGTCCAGACATGATCTTCATATCAAGAAGAACGTGAGTGAGAGGAGTTCGCGAAAGTACGACGATAAAATTGAGCAAGCACGCACGTGTTCAAGCAACAGTAGTTATTCTAACCAAGCATACCATGAGCAATGCACTATGTAACTAACAAGTAGGCAATATATACACAGATCATATCACCTAGAATGTCGAGCCTTGCATGTGGAGTGAAGCATCATTGTGGACCGTCGAGCACTGTACAGGTTATAGTCTGGTTTTAACAAAAACGTTTTCCCCTTTATTAAAACCAAGTTCTCTATAACCAATGGCTCTGATACCAATCTGTCACACCCTCAAAATCCACCCGCGGAGTACTACCGCTTGGAGGCGTGACTGACCAGGATCCAGCCACCAATCATATTGAACAAGCATATAAGTAGTTATAAAAATTCAACCAATACAATTGGTGTTCAAACAAAGCATAGTTAAGTTGCAAGCGGAAGCATAAGTCTTAAATCAAAACATAAGTTTCATTGTTTCAAAGTTTAACATGGCACACAGTCGTCCATGTCCCACAACGATCCTCCTCCATGCAAGCTCCAGCTAAGAATCTAAGGACCTGCAAAGCATGTAGTAACGAGTCAACAACAAGTTGAGTGAGTTCACGGTTGGGTGTTCGTTTTAAGTTGTTTCGAAAACAGTTTCCTTTATCTGGCATCCTGCCGTGGGGGTTACCCCATAGTTAAAAACGTGACTTGTTTATTTCCGGTTACTCTGGCAATCCTGCCGTGGGGGCTACCCCGTGTAGTTATCTGGCATTTCGGCCGTGGGGGCTACCCCATGTATACACTAGACTCGTTACCATATCGACTGCTGACTGTAGTCATGTTTATGTGCCCTGAACTGTCAATGTCTATCATCATTGACGTGCCAGTAGTCCATTAGTTCACGCCCGTCCTCTGCGGCACGGTGTGAGGTTTGTCAAACCTAAATAGCGCTATCTAACAAATGACCCGCTCGCCATTGGCCTCGGCGATTAAGTCGATACAAAGATGAGGGACTTCGTGATAGAGTTTTGGTCTAGTACGAGTTATCTGTCCGTGAGGACGAGGAATTACATTCCTGAACCTTTGCTGTCCTACCCAAGGAGGACGAGGAACCCAGTTCCTTAACCCCATTCCCAACCCAGGGAATCCCATGCTTTGTAGAGGGTGTGAACTCACCTTGGTTTGCTCGGTAGATACACAGAAAAGTCAATCAAGCAATATTGTGGTTACTCACGTCCTATCATAGTTGTATCATACAATCAGGTTCGTATTCAAGTAGTGCACGTATGTTTCTAGCATAATGCATTCAAGTACCGTTCATGGCATACACGTTGATCATAGCAGTTCAACAATATTCATGTTCAACAGTAACATATAAGGTCTGTGCATTAGGCCCAAGAGTCCGGCCCAAACAATTAAGTCCGAAACGAGGTGAAAGCCCAAACAGCGTGTACATGCGTATAGTCTCGAGTCGCAACCAGGCGTTTGCGACTCGCAACCTGAGTCGCAATCATGGTTTCGGTTCGTGTTGTTTTGGTTACGAGTCGCAACTGGACTCGCAACCGAGATTTCGAGTCATAAGAGTTGTGCTTGATCGAGTGTGGTTTCGAGTCGCAACCAGGTGTTTGCGACTCGCGACCGATGTCGCAACCGGGGGTTTCGACTCATCATGTGATGGTCTCGAGTCGCAACTGGAGGTTTCGGCTGGGAACATTTGCTGAATTCAATAGTGTACTTGGCCAATCAGAATTCACTGTTGTGATTTTGTGTACTATCCAATAATACTACACTAACATGTTTAATTGTCTAACACATAACCAAAATAGATCAAACATGGCAATTTCAAATATTCACAACTTCTTCATATCACATTCAAGTGGTTCTTCCTATGTTCATGTAGTTCATCATCATTCATATGAACCTAAATCAAACAAAAATCATGAACAATCATCAAAACCCTTGAACATACCCATCTAACCCACATGTACATCATCCGATTTCATGAGTAATAAACCTTCTAAACATAACCAAGCCACTCGGATTTAAGCCTATATGGAACCGATAACATTTACTCATATTCAAGCATACATTATTCATCCCAACATAACCAATAAGTCATCATCAACCGAATGTAAACACCTAACATAGAACATTTATGCATCGATTTCTTGAACACTAACTCAACATCAATGTATACCATCAAAACATCATTCAATATATCCGAAGTCAAGACATGTTTAACCGATTATCAATATCATACACATCCGGTTCACAACCATCATCAAGCATACAACTACACTAGTTAAATCCTACCATTCATGCTATCATTTAACAACAACAAACATTATAAAATTACTAACCGGTTGATGAGTTTCAAAGGTGAGTATGAAGCTTCCGAGTGTGTGTGTGTGTGAGCCGATCCGCTAGTCCTAGTGTCACCGGTTTGGATCCGAGAAGAAGGAGGAGCAATGTTGTAGCTTAGGGTTTAATGGTTTCTAGAGAGAGAGTAGAGGAGTGTGTGTGTTGTCCAAGAAAGTGGCAAAGATGACTAACAACCGGATTATATACTAGCTTCAAGTGCACCCTAATGGGCTTTCAAATAGGCTAAGTGTGTGTGTGTGCGGCCCAACCGGCCCGTAAGTCATTGTTCACTCGAGACCACATGGTCTCGAGTCGGATTCGTGTTGTCTCGGTTCATATACATACTCGCATACATACACATAAGCATTCATGTAACATAACACATAATCATGTAGAGGTTCACTTATCATTCATTAAATCATCGAATTAGTTAGTCACTTAGTGTTCAAGCGTACAACGAAAGGTTCTAAATTTCGAGTTGTCACATCATCCCCAAGTTGAAAGAAATTTCGTCCCGAAATTTGGTAGGCACTCACTGAGGAAGCTAGTTAAGTTATGTGGTTTTCCTGGTTTTCCTGGGGTGTCACATCCACCCCCCGTTGATCTGGAATTTCGTCCCGAAATTCCGTAGCTTCGGCCTCAGTAGTGGGTGTACTGTTTGCGAACAGTTGGGGATACTTTTGTTTCATCTGATCTTCGCGCTCCCAGGTGAACTCTGGGCCGCGACGTGAGTTCCAACGAACTCGAACGAGAGGTATTCTAGTGCTCTTGAGGACCTTAACATCCCGGTCCGTGATTTCAACTGGTTCCTCGACGAATCGTAACTGCTCGTCGATAGTGAGTTCCTTCAAAGGAACTACGTGGGTCTCATCTGACGGACACTTCTTCAGATTCGACACGTGAAAAACGTTGTGAACTGCACCGAGTTCCGCTGGTAAGTTTAATCTGTAGGCCACCCTGCCTATTTTCTCAATGACCTCGAAAGGTCCAACGTATCGTGGGTTTAGTTTGCCGCGTTTACCAAAACGAACCACACCCTTCCAGGGTGAAACTTTGAGTAGTACCCGCTCCCCAACCTGGAGCTCAAGTGGTTTCCTGCCCATGTCGGCGTAAACTTTCTGACGTTCACGAGCGGCCGTCATGCGTTTTCGTATTTGAGCGATTTGTTCGGTTGTATCTACCACATATTCTGGACCAGTGATCTGACTATCTCCCACCTCTGCCCAGCAAAGAGGAGACCGGCATTTACGTCCGTACAATGCCTCAAATGGAGCAGCTTTAATGCTGGTGTGGTAACTGTTATTGTACGAGAATTCTACGAGTGGCAGATGCTTTTCCCAGCGGTTGCCTAAGTCGATTACACATGCACGAAGCATGTCTTCTAAGGTTTGAATAGTGCGCTCGGACTGCCCGTCCGTCTGAGGGTGGTACGCTGTGCTCATGTCTAATCGTGAGCCGAAGGATTTGTGCATGGCTTGCCACAGCTCTGAAGTAAATCGTGCATCTCGATCCGAGATGATAGAGGTGGGCACCCCGTGCCTCGAAACAATTTCCTTGATGTATATTTCTGCAAGAGTGGAGAACTTATCCGTCTCCTTGATAGCCAAGAAGTGTGCAGATTTTGTGAGTCGATCCACGATCACCCAAATAGTATCGTTCCCGCGCTGGGATCTAGGTAGGCCAGTAACAAAATCCATGGAAATCTGCTCCCATTTCCATTGTGGTATCTCTGGTTGTTGGAGTAGGCCTGAGGGTTTCTGGTATTCCGACTTGACTCTCGCACAAGTCAAACACTTGCTGACGTAAGTTGCTATGTGGGCCTTCATGCTAGGCCACCAATATGTCGTTTTGATGTCGTGGTACATTTTATCCGATCCAGGATGTACCGAGTAGCGAGACTTGTGTGCTTCATCCATCACAAGCTCTCGTAGGTTGCCATAGAGTGGGACCCAAATGCGTCCCGTCACGTAGTAAGCACCGTCTTCCTTTTGTTCTAATCGTTGCCTTGATCCGCGTAGGGCTTCAGCCCTGACGTTTTCTGGTTTCAGTGCTTCTATCTGAGCAGCTCGTATCTGGGAAGGGAGACTAGGGTGGATCGTGAGTTGTAAAGCTCGCACGCGCTTAGGCGCAGTGTCCTTCCGACTGAGGGCGTCAGCCACAACATTGGCTTTGCCCGGGTGATACCTGATTGAGCACTCGTAGTCATTCAGTAGTTCGACCCATCGTCGTTGCCGCATATTCAGTTCCTTCTGCTTGAAGATATGCTCGAGGCTCCTGTGGTCGGTGTAGATCGCGCACTTGGTACCATACAGGTAATGCCGCCATAACTTAAGTGCAAAAACAACAGCTCCCAGCTCTAAATCGTGCGTAGTGTAGTTCTTTTCATGAACCTTGAGTTGGCGTGAGGCGTAGGCTATAACTTTATCTCGTTGCATCAACACGCAACCAAGACCCTGAATTGATGCGTCGCAGTAAACCACAAAGTCGTCTGTGCCTTCCGGCAAGGAAAGGATAGGTGCGCTACAAAGTCTATCCTTTAGGTGCAGAAATGCCATCTCCTGTGCGTTTCCCCAGCGATAAACAACGCCCTTCTGCGTTAGTGAGGTAAGAGGCTGTGCAATCTTAGAAAAATCCTTAATGAATCTCCGGTAGTATCCCGCCAAACCCAAGAATTGGCGAATTTCCTTTGGTGTACGAGGTGCAGGCCAGTTCTTAATCGAGTCTATCTTGGATGGATCAACGTGAATCCCATCCTTGTTTACCACGTGGCCTAGGAAATGGACTTCTCGAAGTCAGAAGTCGCATTTCGAGAACTTTGCATAAAGCTGTTCTGTTCGAAGGAGTTCCAGAATAAGTCGCAGATGCTGCTCGTGTTCCTCCCGACTCTTGGAATAGATCAGGATGTCGTCGATGAAGACGATAACAAACTTGTCCAGGTAAGGCTTGCACACTCGGTTCATCAAGTCCATGAAAAGCGCAGGTGCGTTTGTCATCCCAAAAGGCATGACCAAAAAAAAAAAACTCATAGTGCCCGTATCGAGTTCTGAAAGCTGTTTTGGAGACGTCCTCTTCCCGGACTCTCAGTTGGTGATAACCCGATCTCAAATCGATCTTCGAATAGTAGCTCGACCCCTGCAGCTGGTCGAACAAGTCGTCGATACGCGGTAGAGGATAACGGTTCTTCACCGTCACCTTGTTGAGTTCTCGGTAGTCGATGCACATTCTGAAAGTACCGTCTTTCTTCTTTACAAATAGCGCTGGAGCTCCCCAGGGTGATGAGCTAGGACGAATAAAACCTTTATCCAAGAGTTCTTGTAGTTGCGTGGAGAGTTCTTTCAACTCTGATGGAGCCAATCGATAAGGTGCACGGGCTATAGGCGCAGCTCCAGGAGCTAGTTCGATCTGAAACTCGACTTGGCGATGAGGCGGAAGACTAGGTAATTCCTCAGGAAATACCTCTGGATAATCGCGTACAACTGGAAAATCTTCTATCCTTTTCTCTTTTTCTGAGGTGTCAGTAACGAGAGCCAAAATGGCAGTGTGCCCCTTTCGCAAGCACTTTTGGGCCTTAAGGAGAGAAATGACGTTCTCAACAGCACTCCTCTTGTCGCCATGAATCATGAGAGGTTCACCATCGGGACCTGGAATACGGACAACCTTCTCGTTGCAAAGAATCTCTGCTCGGTGTTGGGATAACCAATCCATCCCAATGACAACGTCGAAACTACCCAAGACAATAGGAATGAGGTCGATAGGGAAGGTCTGGTCAGCGAGAATAAGTTTACAACCCTTGACTACGTGTGTGGCTTCTAAACTCTTACCATTTGCTAGCTCTACGGTGTGCTTGTTGTTCAAAGGGGTTGGAATACGCTTAAGCATTCGACTAACTTCTAGTGACACGTAGCTAGTATCGGCACCCGAATCAAATAAAACTGAAACATAAAAGTCGTCGAGAAGGAACTTACCCGCCACAACATTGGGGTCATTCCTTGCTTCACCTTGTTCAATCACAAACATCCGCCCCTTGGCGCCATTGTTGTTGTTGTTCCCATTGTTACCATTCCCCTGATTATTGTTATTGTTGTTGTTGTTGTTCTGGTTCCTGTTCAGTTGGGGACAATCTCTCTTGAAGTGGCCCTCAGCTCCACACTGAAAGCACCCTTTGTTATCACCTTGCTGCTGCTGCTGGCGCTGGTTCTGTTGAGCTTGCTGACGATTCTGATTGGCGGGGTATAAGCTCCTGCAATCCTTTGCAGCGTGACCAGGCTTGTTGCACTGATGACAGTTGCCCCTGGTGCATGGCCCGCTGTGGTGCAGGCTGCAGCGATTGCATTTGGGGTGATTTCCTTTGTATCCACCACCAGACGATTGCTGATTAGGGCTCTTGTAGTCCTCAGTCTTTCTCTGCTGAGACTGGGACTGAACAGAAGTCGAACCCCTACTTGAAGTTCCATCCCATTTCCGTTTGTTGTCACTAGAGGTACCAGTAGTAGTTGCAGCACCTATGCGTTTTGGTAACTTGTTCTGCTCCACCGCCTGATCCGTTAGACGGTGAGCCAACTGAACGGTTTGCTGGTAGGTGGCGAGGTTCGCTGAAGTCACATGAATTTGGATTTCTGGCACTAAGCCCTGAAGAAATAGTTCGATGCGTTTGATGGGAGGATCCACCATAGTAGGGCACAGAATTGCCAGTTCGTTCGACCTTTTCACATAAGCTTCAATTTCGGACCCTGTCATCTTGAGGTTGAAGAACTCCACTTCCAGTTTGTGAATCTCATCACGACTGCAGTATTCTTCCTTGATCATTTCCTTAAAAGTTTCCCATGGGGTGGCGTTGGCAGCAACCAACCCTAGCATCTGAACTTGAGCGTTCCACCATGTGAGGGCTAAACCCTCGAGAGTACCAGTAGCATACTTCACCCTGCGCGCCTCAGGGCATTCGCACATTTCGAACACAGATTCTAGCTTCTCAAACCAATGTAGGAGACCTACCGCTCCTTCAGTGCCGCTAAAAGTAGTTGGTCGGCAGTCCATGAAAGTCTTAAAAGTGCACACGGGTGGCTGAACGTGCTGACCTCCTGCGTGTGCAGCTGCAAGTGCTGCGGCAACTCGTTCATTGATCAGAGCCGTCAACTGGGCTTGTGTTAGGTTAACGCGTCCAGACATGATCTTCATATCAAGAAGAACGTGAGTGAGAGGAGTTCGCGAAAGTACGACGATAAAATTGAGCAAGCACGCACGTGTTCAAGCAACAGTAGTTATTCTAACCAAGCATACCATGAGCAATGCACTATGTAACTAACAAGTAGGCAATATATACACAGATCATATCACCTAGAATGTCGAGCCTTGCATGTGGAGTGAAGCATCATTGTGGACCGTCGAGCACTGTACAGGTTATAGTCTGGTTTTAACAAAAACGTTTTCCCCTTTATTAAAACCAAGTTCTCTATAACCAATGGCTCTGATACCAATCTGTCACACCCTCAAAATCCACCCGCGGAGTACTACCGCTTGGAGGCGTGACTGACCAGGATCCAGCCACCAATCATATTGAACAAGCATATAAGTAGTTATAAAAATTCAACCAATACAATTGGTGTTCAAACAAAGCATAGTTAAGTTGCAAGCGGAAGCATAAGTCTTAAATCAAAACATAAGTTTCATTGTTTCAAAGTTTAACATGGCACACAGTCGTCCATGTCCCACAACGATCCTCCTCCATGCAAGCTCCAGCTAAGAATCTAAGGACCTGCAAAGCATGTAGTAACGAGTCAACAACAAGTTGAGTGAGTTCACGGTTGGGTGTTCGTTTTAAGTTGTTTCGAAAACAGTTTCCTTTATCTGGCATCCTGCCGTGGGGGTTACCCCATAGTTAAAAACGTGACTTGTTTATTTCCGGTTACTCTGGCAATCCTGCCGTGGGGGCTACCCCGTGTAGTTATCTGGCATTTCGGCCGTGGGGGCTACCCCATGTATACACTAGACTCGTTACCATATCGACTGCTGACTGTAGTCATGTTTATGTGCCCTGAACTGTCAATGTCTATCATCATTGACGTGCCAGTAGTCCATTAGTTCACGCCCGTCCTCTGCGGCACGGTGTGAGGTTTGTCAAACCTAAATAGCGCTATCTAACAAATGACCCGCTCGCCATTGGCCTCGGCGATTAAGTCGATACAAAGATGAGGGACTTCGTGATAGAGTTTTGGTCTAGTACGAGTTATCTGTCCGTGAGGACGAGGAATTACATTCCTGAACCTTTGCTGTCCTACCCAAGGAGGACGAGGAACCCAGTTCCTTAACCCCATTCCCAACCCAGGGAATCCCATGCTTTGTAGAGGGTGTGAACTCACCTTGGTTTGCTCGGTAGATACACAGAAAAGTCAATCAAGCAATATTGTGGTTACTCACGTCCTATCATAGTTGTATCATACAATCAGGTTCGTATTCAAGTAGTGCACGTATGTTTCTAGCATAATGCATTCAAGTACCGTTCATGGCATACACGTTGATCATAGCAGTTCAACAATATTCATGTTCAACAGTAACATATAAGGTCTGTGCATTAGGCCCAAGAGTCCGGCCCAAACAATTAAGTCCGAAACGAGGTGAAAGCCCAAACAGCGTGTACATGCGTATAGTCTCGAGTCGCAACCAGGCGTTTGCGACTCGCAACCTGAGTCGCAATCATGGTTTCGGTTCGTGTTGTTTTGGTTACGAGTCGCAACTGGACTCGCAACCGAGATTTCGAGTCATAAGAGTTGTGCTTGATCGAGTGTGGTTTCGAGTCGCAACCAGGTGTTTGCGACTCGCGACCGATGTCGCAACCGGGGGTTTCGACTCATCATGTGATGGTCTCGAGTCGCAACTGGAGGTTTCGGCTGGGAACATTTGCTGAATTCAATAGTGTACTTGGCCAATCAGAATTCACTGTTGTGATTTTGTGTACTATCCAATAATACTACACTAACATGTTTAATTGTCTAACACATAACCAAAATAGATCAAACATGGCAATTTCAAATATTCACAACTTCTTCATATCACATTCAAGTGGTTCTTCCTATGTTCATGTAGTTCATCATCATTCATATGAACCTAAATCAAACAAAAATCATGAACAATCATCAAAACCCTTGAACATACCCATCTAACCCACATGTACATCATCCGATTTCATGAGTAATAAACCTTCTAAACATAACCAAGCCACTCGGATTTAAGCCTATATGGAACCGATAACATTTACTCATATTCAAGCATACATTATTCATCCCAACATAACCAATAAGTCATCATCAACCGAATGTAAACACCTAACATAGAACATTTATGCATCGATTTCTTGAACACTAACTCAACATCAATGTATACCATCAAAACATCATTCAATATATCCGAAGTCAAGACATGTTTAACCGATTATCAATATCATACACATCCGGTTCACAACCATCATCAAGCATACAACTACACTAGTTAAATCCTACCATTCATGCTATCATTTAACAACAACAAACATTATAAAATTACTAACCGGTTGATGAGTTTCAAAGGTGAGTATGAAGCTTCCGAGTGTGTGTGTGTGTGAGCCGATCCGCTAGTCCTAGTGTCACCGGTTTGGATCCGAGAAGAAGGAGGAGCAATGTTGTAGCTTAGGGTTTAATGGTTTCTAGAGAGAGAGTAGAGGAGTGTGTGTGTTGTCCAAGAAAGTGGCAAAGATGACTAACAACCGGATTATATACTAGCTTCAAGTGCACCCTAATGGGCTTTCAAATAGGCTAAGTGTGTGTGTGTGCGGCCCAACCGGCCCGTAAGTCATTGTTCACTCGAGACCACATGGTCTCGAGTCGGATTCGTGTTGTCTCGGTTCATATACATACTCGCATACATACACATAAGCATTCATGTAACATAACACATAATCATGTAGAGGTTCACTTATCATTCATTAAATCATCGAATTAGTTAGTCACTTAGTGTTCAAGCGTACAACGAAAGGTTCTAAATTTCGAGTTGTCACAATAAATTTCGGGAACGAAAACGAGTAGTGGAAACATATTTGGGCCGTTTAAAAGATTGTATACGAACTAACGGGGCCTTGGGCCCAACCCACTTACTAACCCTACCTATTTAAACACATTAACCCCTTCCCCTTCAAAAGAAAAAAAAAAAAAAAAACCCTAACCCACCTCATAATGAATGACGGCTGCCACCACCTCTTCACGTCCGCCGGAGACGATCAGAGCTCGCCAGAATTCGAAGAAACTGCCGGAGTTCACCACGGAACCGCCACACGTTTTCGGTATATTCCTTTAATCCCATCGTTCTTTTAGTTTTATATAAAATGGAATAACAATGGATGAAAAATGAAAAGGAACTATAACTGAATTTGTGAGTTTTGTTTTGGTGTCATGTTTTCTGATCGTTGGGATATAATAACAAAGAAGAAGATGAAACTGTGAAAGGAGTACTTGTGTTATACGATTTGCTAGTGACCTTAAATTTGAAACTAAACCATACTTACATATTCTATTATTAATCCACTTCTACAAGTTTTTATCAACTTTGAGTTAAAAAATTTGAGGTCTTATTCAACTTAAATCTAGTCAACAACTATTTCATTTTATGGATCTGATCGTTAGATGATGGGTTTTTTTTTTATTTGCCAATGAAGGCACTGTACCATTTCTTTTATTATTGTGTGGATATAATAAAAACATCCATGAATTACTAACTGATCATATGTTAACATTATTATTTAAAACAAGTTTGTTTTGTTTTTTTAGAATTCTTTTATTAAATCATTAACAGGTTATAATCAAACTATTATTTTATACAGAGAGGTTAGGTTACATTTAGTTTGGCTCGAATAAAAAAAAGTTCATTTTGTCTTTTAAAAACCTTTAAGCCAACTATATATACCGTTTACTTATTTATATATTTAAACACATTATATATTTAAACACATTAACCCCTTCCCATTCAAAAGAAAAAAAAAACCCTAATGTAACAACCTTGATTTTCAAACATGTACTTGTTTGATACACATATCATATTTTGAGATGCAATTTGTTTGATACATGTTTAGTTTTATTGTTGCTGCATGTTTTGCCGACCCAAACACGTGAATAATTTCAATTTGTTCTAGTTTCATACTTATAAACAAGACAATATTAATTACAAGGGCCTAACATGTCATTTTGTGAAAGTATAAGCTAAGGGACTTAATTGTCATTCCTTGAAACTTGTTTGAAAACTTCAATTTTTAAATCCGTATTTTAAAACCGCCACTATTTTACAAAATATAAAGTTCGGGGACAAAATTGTCATTTTTGAAACCTTATAAGTTTCGGGTTAAAAATGTAAATTTTGTAAAACATAAAGTTTAGGGTCCTTTATGACATTTTTGAAACTTGTTTTATAAATAAAAATATAAGTTTTTAAAACTTTTAAAAGTTTAGGGTTTAAAATGTAATTTTAGAAACCTATATTATATAAAATAAATAAACATATATTTTTAAATTTAAAGTCCAAGGACCATTGGGTCATTTTATGAAACTTGAAGTCTAGGGACCATTCTTGTCATTTTGAAACTGTTTTTCAGTTAAAAACCCTAACCGGGTTAAGTTTTATAAAAGGAATTCAATTTTAAAAAAATTAACTCAGTTAACATGTTCAGTTAACAAGTCCAGGGACCTTTCCTGTCCATTTTAAAATTGATTTAACCGGAATACGTGACTCAGTTAGACTTTTTATTGAGGAAACATGTATTTAAGGCTAACCTAGTTAGGTTTTCTGGTTAAATGTTGAGGGACCTGTTCAGTATAATTCAGAAACATTAGGGACCATTCTTGAAACTTCATTTCAAACCGGATTTCACCGTTTGTATCGCCGAAACCATTCCAATCCGCAAACAGACAAAGCTCTATGATCAACGTACACGCTTGCGTGTTTCCCTCGACATTTAGAGTCGTCCAAAGCTTTCAATTTCACCGTAACATGCAGTGATGTTCCCGGAAATCAGAAATCTTATAAAATTCTTAGTGGGATTGATTTTGTCTGATTCTGGTTGTTTTTGAATCAATTGAACGTGTTATAAGTTTACTGAAACCTTCACAAACCTCTGTGACTTCTCAAAACACTTAAACACTTCGTAAATTACCCCTGGTTCATCTCTGCAACTTCGCCGGATAACCAGTCACCGGAGCTTGCCGATTCCGTATTTCCAGACGGTACCGGTACGATCTTCTTCGTCCGTTCGGTATGATTTCACTCGTTTTACGTTCCTACAAGTTTAATTGAATTATAAACCGGGTTTTAATCGAAATCGGAAACGGGTTGACTTTCTTTGACTGATTTGGGAAGAAGACAACATATATTATATTTTTATTTTAAAAACAGAATTCAATCATTAAATCATAATAAATCGATGTTAAACATTTAGAATTTGAAAATTTTACCATATTTACTTTCAACACTGATACATTTATTAAAAATATAAAACCTGCAAACTTATTTATAAAACGGTTTTTATAAATTAAAACAATATTAATCTTTCAAAATTTATAATAAATTGATTTTAATGAGTTAATTTCTGAAATTTTTATGATAATTACTTAAGATGATAACCCTTACAGAAATAATTTTATTACTAATATTTCACATAATTTTGACATTTTTGTAAATTAAAATAGTGTTTACACTTTAAAATTTTGGCTGAATCTTATTTATTTAAATTAAATAACTATTTAATTTGTGCCCAAAATTATTTTTATGATATTACACACCTTATTATGAGTTTATATAAATCAGGTTACTGTTTGGATATTTACAGTTTATTTTACATAATTAAATCAGTTAAGTTACTTATTTAAACTTAAACTGTTTTATTTATATAATTATACAAATTCTGCCCAAAAATATTTTTATAACAAAGTACCTATTTTTCTAAGTTTATAAAAATTCAGAAACTAATTTGTTTATTTTCAAATTATTTTTAGTAATTAAACTGATAAACTCAAATACCGATATTTTAACTATTTTAATTCCATTTATTTATATAAAATTATTCCAGAACCCTAATAATTACTGTAAATCAGTAATATTACATGTTGATAATTAAAATGTTATTTTCAATTTTTCTGATGTAAATTAATTATTTAGATAACTAATTATAGAATTACAGATTTGAGTTAAATACATATTTATTTTCTGTTTTAACTATACACATATTAATTCTATATCCAGTAATTGTATAACTTAGTTATTCATACAAAATACACTGTTCTTAAATAATCCATGCATACTTATCCCCCGTTTCCCCAAATTAAGTTGTTCAAACCCATAGTTACCGTTTATGTCAAACCATACCAAACACCAAGGACTTAGTATCCAGTTTACAATTAACAATAATTATTGATACAAATTGCAATATTTTGTGCATGTTCAAACCATTAGAGTAACGTGGAAAAACCTTGTTCCCGCCAAAACTCTCACACTTTGCATACCTATTTGGACTTACCCGAAATTAAGGTGAGTACATAGTACCCCTCTTTTACTGTTTTCAAACTGTTTTGGGGTGAAACACATGTGCCTATTTGTTACTTTCATGCTTTCCTGTTTTTCACATCATATACTTGCTATGTTTATTAGTACACATATAGTACATGATTTACATTACATTTCTGCTATGTATGTTGACTTAGCATACTTAGTACATTGTTTACATTTAACTCGTTTACAATCGGTATAACATTTGGTTTGTACAAACGGAACATATATACGTTCATTAACATTAGCTACGCCGCTCGGTAGTAAGTAATGGTACCATAGGACTTGACAAATCCCGTTCCTAAAATCCTAGGTTTGTTTGGATGGATGGAATGACTGAATCCTAAAACAATTTGATAACCTTGACTAAAAGGGTTATCCAACAGTCACAAGGCTTGAATGTATGCGTTAACTTACCACATAAGTGTTGTACCAATAAAACATGCATTTACTTTGCAAAACATAACTTTTTGATATATTCAAAATACCTTGTTTTGTACATTTTTACATTTGGTTTATGTGACTACACTTTACTTATTATACATAACATTTGTTACACATCACTTGACTACATTTGACATGGTTTATACAAGGACTTTTTGACAATTGGTTTAAACATGGACTTTATACATCGATGGTTTGTTTAAGTGACTTAAGTAACGAGATGTATGTAGTATGATACAAGCATGGTGGATACGCCGCTGGCACTTCCTATATACAAGTGCTTGTATTGTACTACATGTAGTAGCGTTATTTAGATCATTCAATTTGGACTCATACATTTTATACAAACAACATATTTTTCACAAGACTTTGGTTAACAAAACAATTTACAAGGTTCATGACTAACTTTTATTAAACATTTCTTTAAACTCAAGTCATGAATCCTATTTTCATAAAACCTATGTATCCCACAGGCATTTTTATGCTGACGTACCTATTTTCACATGTGTTTCAGGATATGATGCGTAGGATTTATCAAGATACACCTAGGCTGACTTGGACTTTAGCAACAATAAAAGATGCAAGACTAGTTAATTATGTTATATTTCCTGTTTTGTTAAGCATGTAACTCTCTTAAGCAATAAAACAAAATTTCAATCTTCCATGTGTTATGAAACAATGATTCTGTTACAACACTCCCCGACGTTTCCGCCACGATTTGTTGTTTTTACGTGGTCGGGGTGTGACACCTAACCCACCTCATAATAAACGACGGCTGCCACCACCTCTTCACATCCGCCGGAGATGATCAGAGCTCGCCAGAATTCGAAGAAACTGCCGGAGTTCACCACGGAACCGCCATAAGTTTTCGGTATATTCCTTTAATCCCATTGTTCTTTTAGTTTTATATAAAATGGAATAACAATGGATGAAAAATGAAAAGGAACTATAACTGAATTTGTGAGTTTTGTTTTGGTGTCATGTTTTCTGATCCTTGGGATATAATAACAAAGAAGAAGATGAAACTGTGAAAAGAGTACTTGTGTTATACGATTTGCTAGTGACCTTAAATTTGAAACTAAACCATACTTACATATTCTATTATTAATCCACTTCTGCAAGTTTTTATCAACTTTGAGTTAAAAAATGTGAGGTCATATTCAACTTAAATCTAGTCAACAACTATTTCATTTTATGGATCTGATCATTAGATGATGGGTTTTTTTTTATTTGCCAATGAAGGCACTGTACCATTTCTTTTATTATTGTGTGGATATAATAAAAACATCCATGAATTACTAACTGATCATATGTTAAAATTATTATTTAAAACAAGTTTGTTTTGTTTTGTTAGAATTCTTTTATTAAATCATTAACAGGTTATAATCGAACTATTATTTTATACAGAGAGGTTAAGGTTACATTTAGTTTGGCTCGAATAAAAAAAAAGTTCATTTTGTCTTTTAAAAACCTTTAAGCCAACTATATATACCGTTTACTTATTTATATATTTGACTCAATAAGTTAACAATTCATTTTGTTTTATTGTTTCATTTTAAAAACCATTAGATTTTAATACTAACCTAAATAAATACTAGTTCCATATAATTCCTTTTATAAGTTTTAAGGTTAATAATGGAATAATAAGTATTATATAAATAATTTGTAAATAACAAATATGAGGAAATTTTAAGATAAATAATAACTAGTTCGTTATGTGATATTTTAAAGTATAGGGTAACCGTTCATTCGTTCTCTTGGATTTCTCAATCTTTACTTGTGCGTTACAAGAAATTCTCATACGCAACCAATGTGAGCATACTCGACCCCTTTTTACGCTTTATGCACTTTTGGGTATAACATGTATTAATTAACAAATCCACTTTGTACAATCAAACATACGCAATTGTGCATTCCAACGAACACGTTACTCGTTATACTTAGGAGGTTTATGCATGATAGCTTCAACTTGTATTTCCATGCCATTTGTTGTGTTTAGATTGTTTATGCATATCAATTTTTAATTTGTGTATCCATGCTATACGTTATGTTTAGATTGTCTATGTATGCTAGGTAGGACGTGAATACAAGTTTCCATGTTGGATTGAAACAAACTTTCGTACTTATACTTTTATTCAAACTTGCATGCTCGCCAATACTTTTGTATTGATCTATGCTTTTAATACATGTTGCAGGATTGATAATGAAAGGAATCTGATAGGATTGCCTAGAAACGCACTTAAACTTTAATACTTGCTGTATCGTACATTCTTTTCAAACATGTTGTATTTTGTTTCCAAACTTTGTATTAAACCGTCACTAATGAAATGAAATTTTATTTCTTTTTATACTCGACGTAAATTCGAATTTGTTATATTCTAGTTCAAGCAATGTAAAAACGTAATTTATTAAATACTTGACACAAATAGCGTTATGAAGCCTCTTGCAATCTAGTTTTCGTCTCACTTCGATGTTTCTGCCATCGGTTGGGGTGTGACAGATTGGTATCAGAGCCATAACTATAGAGACTTAGGTAGAATTGCCATGTTCGACCTAGTCTATAGTCTAAGTACCAAAACTTGACCATTCCTGATTCTTACTTAATATGAAATTCTCCCTATTTGCTTCTACCTCTTCGTTTTGTCTAAATATACAATGTGCCTTTCTAAGACATTTTACGCAATAAATAGCTTGAAGACACTCATATTCCACAATCGAAATAACTCATCAAAATAGGGGTGATTCCCGCCTTTGGTGACGAATTTCAATTCACCTTACATGTTATTTTGCACGAAATTTCACCATCAACTCAGGAGTGATATCCATATCTTGATGGGAATTTTCCATTTCATATTCTAGTGGATCCTTATTGACGACTCGAGATTTTATCTTGTTCGTTCAATAACCCACATTTTGGGGACGAAATTGTTAAGCTAGGGTTGATATCCACACCATGATGACTGGTCCCACTCTTCGATTTTCAATCTCGCCAAAGTTTCGTATCTTCCATCAAATCAGGGACGTGTATTAACTGGAAGGGTAAAATACCGTTAATCGCCTGGCGACGAGAGTATTATACCTATTAGGCCAAAGCATGTCTCCCTAATTCGAAAGGACTTACGATTCACTTTGGAATAGTCGAAGTTTCTCAACCCGAAACGCTCCAATACTTACCAAGTCTCTCTTTTACGTTATCTTAATTTCTATACAATTTAATACTTATTACCACGTTCATTAAAAAAAATCAATGTTATACTAGAATCGATTTTATGCACAACACACTTCGCAATTCCAAAATTCAAAAATTTATTTCATAACAATTCGATACATGCATACTAATACGTTATACTTGGTTCGGGATTGCTGGGATATTCTTATGTGATAAAATGGTCATTAATTTCGTAAGAAGCCACACCTTAACATATATAGTGCTTGTGTAGCACTATAGGAGTAACGCACCGCCACATGGATTTGTGGTAATGTTAAGTCATTTATTCATACTAGCGGGAACGATGGGTTGACAATTTGTCTTTAACTTCGTAAGAAGCCACACCTTAACATATATAGTGCTTGTGAAGCACTACAGGAGTAACGCACCGCCACATGGATCTGTGGTAATGTTAAGTCATTCATTCATACTAGCGGGAGCGATGGGTTGACAACTTGTCATTAACTTCGTAAGAAGCCACACCTTAACATGTATAGTGCTTGTGTAACACTATAGGAGTAGCGCACCGCCACATGGATTTGTGGTCATGTTAAGTCATACATTCATACTAGCGAGAGCGATGGTTTGACCTGTTTATTCACATGCCAGCAATGCGTGAATCTTGTTATAAGTTTGTAATGTGGTTTATTCAAAGATTTACTCGTACCCATACTTAAACTCTATACTCTCATACTTAAATACAATCATGCATGCATACTTAAATTTCTATACGCTATCATTCTCACTCGTAATACGTTAATATACCCTGACTCGTACACTACTGGTACAAACTATGCGGATCATGCACAAACCAAAATAATCACAGATGCATACATGATTATATTGGTGGGCGCATGAGAACCATAGTAGGTTCTACTGTGTATCATAACACGGAACGTAACATGACATCGAATAGCGAAACGGACGTAATATGGTGTGGACATGGTGGATACGCCGTTGGTACTTCCTATATATAAGTGTTCCTACCATATTACCAAACTTTCATAAAAACGTGCCATGAGAAATTCGGTGTATCCCCTATTATATTGAATACAAACTTTGATCACTCACAATCTATTCCTCGCATTATATCAAACACACTTCGAAATACTTGATGCTCGATTATTCATGACAAAATATCGCACTTCGAACTTCAAAATTTGATTTTTTTTTACTAACCGTTTTTTTAAAGGTCTCCTCTTGAATAAATTTCGGGACAAAATTTCCTAAAGTAGGGGAGACTGTAACGCCTCGTATTTCTGAATTTCTATCTTTAGCAAATTTATATTCGCCTTCTTTTTTTTTTAGAATCACAGTCGAAAACGGATGGAAAAATTGACAAGAAACGACCACCGAAGCATTTTTACGTGATTTTACCGCAACTGACGAACGTACGCGTCAAAACCGACTTCCAACATACGTTTACGTATGCTAGGTAGGACGTGAATACAAGTTGCCATGTTGGATTGAAACAAACTTTCGTACTTATACTTTTATTCAAACTTGTATGCTCGCCAATACTTTTGTGTTGATCTATGCTTTTAATACATGTTGCATGATTGATGATGAAAGGAATCTGGTAGGATTGCCTAGAAACGCACTTAAACTTTAATACTTGCTGCATCGTACCTTGTTTTCAAACATGTTGTATTTTGTTTCCAAACTTTGTATTAAACCATCATTAATGAAATGAAATTTTATTTCTTTTTATACTCGATGTAAATTCAAATTTGTTATATTCTAGTTCAAGCAATGTAAAAAAGTAATTTATTAAATACTTGACACAAATAGCGTTATGAAGCCTCTTGCAATCTTGTTTTCGTCTCACTCCGATGTTTCCGCCATCGGTTGGGGTGTGACAACGCTCAACACCACCATCTAAACACCGCCGAGGCTCAAGAAAATCATTGTTTTTGCCCCGTCTCCTCCACCTCTGAAATCAAAGAACAGATCTAGGATGGATGGGTTTGAAGATTTGCCGAAGTTCCTAAATTTCGACGAGTCTCCGGTTGAACACAGAAGAGCGACAGAGAAGAAATTTTATCGTAACAGAATGGGTAAAAGTCTAAGCGATGTTTCTAGTTCGATGTTATACCCAACTTGATTCGAAATGCGACATGATTGAATTGGGTTTTTTAAAACGAAATTGATTAAATTTGGGTTTCAAACGGAAACGATTAAGATCTGCAAAGTGGTTGTTGGAGAGGGGTAGTTTGGTAATTAGGCAAGTATGGTGGCCGGCGTCGAGCCAACGTTGGATGGAGGAGCGGTCGCCGGAGGAGAGGATGACGGGGTCGTGTAAGATATCTTATAAAGGAAGGAGATGAAGGTGACACGTATTTGCCACATAATCATGTCCACGTAATCAAGTCTGTGCCTCGTAGGATCAGAAACTAACTCAGTTAGTAAAGAGTTAACGACGTGGTGCCAACACAAACTAAAAGTCAAGTTCGAGGTGTCGGGTGTCAAAGTGTTAGTTGGGGGTGGCAACGGCCAAAAGCCGATAGTTGGGGGTGATAAAATCCAATAACCCTATTTTATTTTACTTTAGGTATAACATTTGCTATAAAGTGTTTGTTGCTGTGAAAAAAAAAAATAAGGTACAACATTACACTTTAATTCTCTCTTATTATATTATTCCATATATAAATTAGCAAGTTTTTTGTGTATTAGAAGTTGTACCCCTAGCTTGGGGAGTTTTAAAAAAAAAAAACTTTGATATTTCACTTTCAACCTAGAAGTTTTATCTTTTACATTTTAACCCATTTGAAATTTTTACTTTTAGCTCAAAGTTTTTCATCTTTTGTAATTTAACATAACACTTTATTATTTACGACTTTGGTCCCCCATACTTTTTATCTTTCGCAAGTTTTTTGTTTTAGATTTCTTTCTAAATTTTGCGAGTTAACATGTCGTAGTGTGCATGTGAGGTTCAACGTTTTTTGCTATATTTTTTCATATTTGACAGACCCGTAGCAACGCGTCCATTTTTTCCCTTTTGAAAAGTTCGCCGCAACGGGTGGGTCCTAGATCGACTAAGTTATTATTTTCTACGTTTTACATTTCTGGTTAATTTCTTCGCATTAACACACTGTAACGGGTGTGCGTGGTTCAACGATTTTAGTCTGTTTTTCGTTTAGTGTAATCTTTACCATTTTATCTATTTTATTTTTACGATGTTGAGAGTCAATGTGGTTGTGGCATTGGTGCTACTTGGCACGGTTTTACGAACGTTTTTAACCGATTAATTTTTTTTACTAATATTTTGTTTCGGTTTACCCCTATACTTCATTTACTTAAAAACTATTTTTACGTGCATATTTTATGTACGGGTATGTATAAATATGATTTGTTCTACATCCTGATGTAAACTTTTTTTATAGACGAGTCAGGTCAAATATAATACGTTTTCGTTTAAAGAAACCATTTTTACGTGCATATTTTTATGTACGTTTTCATATAAATTTAAGTTGTTCTACGTTTTAACGTAAACTTTTTTGGGAAATGATTCATGTCAAATATAATATGTTTTCGTGTGTCACACCCCAACCGATGACGGAATCATCGGGGCGTGGCACTGAGCGAAACAGATTGTTCAAGAGAATCCATAACAACTATTAATGATGATATATTTAACGTTAAAGTACCATACCAATAACATATAAAGTAAAAACAATTATTACAGACAGAGTTTCTCAAAAACAAGTAAACTGTTTCGACAACTCAGATTTCTTATTTGGTGGGTTTCTAGACATCCTACTTGATTCACCAAAGCATAGCAAGCAAAGCATCCTAATCAACCTGTCATAAACGTTAAAATAAAGTCAATACACAGAGTGTAAAGGTGAGTACACAAGCTTGCATAGCATATAGGATAGCGAAAGCGTTTACGCATAACTAGCATGTAACACGTAGGAATGTGAATCAAGTAGATTATCGACAATGACGTATGCAACCGACATGACTGCGAGTGTAGAATGCGCAACACATTATCACCACTGTGACCATGTGAAGTAAGGCCCTTAACAACCCTTGTCCACGACAGGTGCTGAGTCCAAACTATAGTACTATCGTTGTTAAGGTGTCAAGCAACAATCACTATGTAAACATAACATATAAGCATTCATCGAGTCACGTATAACATGCGAGAGCGGTTAGCATTAAAAGTGTTATCATTGTGTTTCGATGTAATTTGATATAGAACATATGTAACACCCAAAGTGCGTTAAATAAAATGGGTTCGAGTATACTCACAGTTCGTGTTTAGCTAGTGAACACCGTACTTGGATTGAAGGGAGCGCGTGGAGATTAGCCTTAGCATAGAACAGTAGCGTAAGCGTTAAACAACGTGTAAACAGTGCGTTGGACGAGTTGAGCATCGAATGGTGAGTCGATCAGATGGCCATCCGGATGGATGGTCATCCGGACGGATGACCATTCGGACGGTTGGTCATTCGATTGGGTGAGTGTGTTTGTAAATCGTTTTGAAACTTTTGAAGTTTCGTTGTAGTATAAATCAAGTCATTCGATCGGATGGTCATCCGGACAGATGGCCATTCGATCAGATGACTATTCGATTGAAAGTGTGATATTCTTTGAAGTTTTGATCAAATCGTTTAAGTGTTGAAAGTTGTAAAAAACAAGTCACCTGGTCGAACAGTCATTCGATTGGATGGTCACCCGATCGGATGGCTATTCGATTAGGTGATCTGTTGTTTGAAAATTTTGAAAAATATACTAAGTTAAAAAGTTTTGAAGTTTTAACGAAGACGATGTGATGACGTGTCAAACAACGGAAACACACCATGGTTCAACTCAGTCGATCGGATGGGAATCACCCCCATTCGATCAGACTTAACTGTTCTTGAAGGAGTTTCTTGTTCAACCCGTGAATCGGTCGTCTCTCCGGTGGAAATCTGTTTTCAGACCGATTCTTAAGTAGAGAGCCTGAATGGGTCCGGATTCCACTGTTTCGAGTAAAAAGTGAATAAAAATTGAATAAAAGTTTGAATCCATAAAGTAGTGTTGTAATCTAGTTAGGATCTATGTAAATCGTGTAGAAATCCTTTAGATCTGAACAAATCTTGATGAGATGATGCCATACCACAGTTTGCATAAGAAACCGTGATGACGTCACCTTCAAGTAGTCCAAACCAGGTGATTTCATGGTGAAAACGTAAGATTTGATGGAGAAAATGATGAGAAAGTGTGTAGTGATGATGGAAGTACAAGATTTAGGGTGAAATACTTATGGAATTGCCTTGAATCGAGAGAAAAGTGCTTGAAAGAGACTTGGGGGCGTCTGGGTTGGATAGCTGTCACATCAGTGAACAGTGATGTAACAGGTGGGTATTTATAGTGTGAGAGAGAGTGAGGCGGTGTAAGTGAGGTGTCGAATGGCCAGTCGATCGGATGGCCATCCGATCGGAATCGGATGGTCATCCGGTCGGATGTCCATCCGATCGGAATCGGATGGTCATCCGGTCGGATGTCCATTCGATCAGGTGGTCATTCGACCAGCCGAGTTGCATTTTGTTGGTTTCCGACTTTCGTTTCGCGCGATAAGTGTTGCGTTGCATCTAAGCGAGTTGCGAGTAAGCGTTGTGATGAGATAACCACATAACATTAAACAAGTATTCACACAAATAATACACATAACACATAAAATGCATAAAAGTAAATCTGTGTTTCGAGTTTGCGATGAGATTGCAATGTGATGTAATATGCGATAAAATGCGTTTAAATAGTATGCATTGTAAACTACGTTTAAAATGCGATATCTGCATTTTGAGTAAGCGTTGTGAATGCGTTGTAAAACATAGTTTTAAAATATCATTTTAAAAAAATAGTCAACCCTTAGCGATAATCAGAATCTCGAGAGTACAAGTCAATTAAGTACGAAATGACAGATCTAAGTAACGGCCTGACTTTGACTTTGACTTTGACTTGGCCCAGAAAGTTGGGTTGTTACAACCTCCCCCACTTTAGGGAATTTTGTCCCGAAATTAAGGCGCAGGCATAACGAAGAGATGTGGGTATTTAGCTTTCATATCACTTTCGAGTTCCCAAGTGAACTCGGCGCCGTGTTTGCCTTCCCAGCGAACCTTCACTATAGGAATGCGAGAGCGTCGGAGTTTCTTGGTCTCTCGGTCCATGATTTCTACTGGATTTTCCACGAAGTGTAGGGTTTTGTTAACTTGCAAATCCTCAAGAGGGACATGTAGGTTTTCTTCGGTTGGACATTTCTTGAGGTTCGAAACGTGGAAAGTCGGATGTACGTTGCTGAGTTCCTCTGGTAATTCGAGTCGGTAGGCCACTTTGCCAATTTTTTCCAGAATCTTAAAGGGTCCAAGGTATCGAGGTGCTAGCTTTCCTTTCTTGCCGAATCGGATCACCCCCTTCCAAGGTGAAACCTTTAGGAGTACGTGATCACCAACTTCGAACTCAAGGGGCTTGCGGCGTAACTCTTTTGATGACTCCGAGCTTTCAAGAGATTGTCTCGTATCTGGAGGATCTTGTAAGTTGTTTCTTGTAATAACTCAGGACCGGTAATTTACGCGTCTCCGATCTCGTGCCATACAAGCGCGATCGACATTGTCTTCCATATAATGCCTCAAATGGTGCCATTTGAATGCTAGAGTGATAACTGTTTTTGTACAAGAATTCGACTAAAGGTAAATGCGAATCCCAATTACCACCAAAATCTATAACGCACGAACGAAGCATGTCTTCAAAGGTGCGAATCATGCGTTCAGTCTGACCGTCGGTCTGGGGATGGAAAAGTTTCCCAAAGGCGCGAGGAAAATCGACCATCACGGTCGGAGATGATGTCACGAGGTGTCCCATGTCGACAAATGACTTCGTCGGTATAGATTCGTGCTAATCGTTCAACCTTATAGTCTTCTCGTATTGGTAGAAAGTGGGCGTATTTCGTAAGACGATCAATGATAACCCATATGCTATCGAGACCTGATGGCGTGAGAGGGAGTTTCGTAATGAAGTCCATAGCTATACCCTCCCATTTCTACATAGGGATCTCGGGTTGTACAAGTAAGCCAGAGGGTCGTTGATGTTCAGCCTTGACTTTCGAACAAGTCAGGCACTTCGAAACGTAGAGAGCGATATCTTTCTTCATTCCAGGCCACCGATACCTGGCACGCAGGTCCTGGTACATCTTGTCGGCACCGGGATGAATCGAATATCGGGACTTGTGTGCTTCGGTCATCAAAACATCCCTGATGTTGTTGCGATTATGAATCCAAAAGCGATCGCGACAGTGAAAGATGCTGTTGGATTTGGTTTCCAATTGGATTTCGGAACCAAGTATTCTTTCTTCCTTCAAAGTGTGTTCGGTGAAACATGCGTGTTGAGCTTCGCGAATGAGAGCTTCGAGGTCGTGTTGAGCTTGAACGTTACAAACACTATGTAAATAACTTCGTCGGCTAAGAGCATCGGCAACGACATTTGCTTTGCCTGGGTGGTAGCTATCTCACAGTCGTATTCGTTGAGAAGTTCGACCCATCTGCGTTGGCGCATATTCAGCTCTTTCTGGTTTAAGATGTGTTGCAGGCTCTTATGGTCGGTGAAGACCGTACACTTGGTACCATAAAGGTAGTGCCGCTAAATCTTTAACGCAAAAATAACTCCACCGAGTTCGAGATCGTGGGTTGTGTAGTTTTTCTCATGGACTTTGAGCTGGCGAGAGGCGTACGAGATAACCTTGTCCCGTTGCATAAGGACACAACCAAGACCTAGGTTAGAGGGATGGCAATAGACTACAAAGTCGTCATTTCCATCAAGTAGCGCGAGTACAGGAGCGTCGCAAAGCATACGCTTACGAGTTTTAAAGGCATCCTCCTGTTCGGTTCCCCAAACAAAAGTCTTGTCTTTATGCGTAAGAAATGTGAGAGGGACGACGATTTTAGAGAAATCAGCAATAAATCGACGGTAGTAACCCGCCAATATGAGGAAAAAACGAACTTCGGACGGGGTTTTCGGTGTAATCCAACTCTTAACTGCTTCAATATTTGTGGGATCGACATGAATACCTTGACTATTGACGATGTGACCGAGGAATTGAACCTCCTTAAGCCAAAATTTACACTTGGAGAACTTGGCGTAGAGGCGATTCCCTTGGAGAAGTTCGAGAACTAAACGTAGGTGTTGCGCGTGTTCGGCTTTCGACTTTGAATAGACCAGGATATCATCGATAAACACGAGGAGGAAGCGGTCGAGGAAGGGTTTACACACGCGATTCATCAAATCCATGAAAACCACGGGTGCGTTGGTAAGACCAAAGGGCATAACGATAAATTCATAGTGGCCGTAGCGAGTGCAAAAAGCGGTTTTAGGGATATCTTCCTCCTGGAATCATAACTGATGATAACCAGAGCGTAAATCGATCTTAGAAAAACATGTAGCACCTTGCAATTGATCAAATAAATCATCAATTCAGGGTAGAGGATAGCGATTCTTGATGGTAAGCTTATTGAGTTCCCTATAATCGATGCACATTCGGAACGATCCATCCTTCTTTTTCACGAAAAGGACAGATGCGCCCCAGGGAGATGTGCTAGGGCGTATGAAGCCTTTATCAAGTAATTCCTGGAGTTAACTAGAAAGTTCACGCATTTCAAACGGAGCGAGACGATAAGGGGCTTTAGCGACAGGGTTAGCTCCAGGAATGAGGTCGATACGAAAATCAATATCACGAGTCGGCGGTAGACCAGGTAAATCGTTAGGAAAGACATTAGGAAAATCACGAACCACAAGTACCTTTTGCATTGCTTTCTTTTCCTTCTCCGCTACTACGATGTGTGCCAAGAAAGCCATGTATTCCTTTCGTAGATACTTGCATGCTTGAATGCACGACATAAGTTTAAGTTCCTTCGAAGACACTTCGCCATAAACACAGAGTTGATCACCGTTTGAAAGAGAGAAACGAATCATCTTTTCGAAACAAACAATTTCAGCACTATTTTAACGAAGAAAATCCATGCCTACTATGATATCGAAACTACCAAGTTGCATTGGGATGAGATCGATCGGGAAAACATGATTGTTGAGTTCGAGAGTACAATCACGGAGAACAGAACTAACGGTGACGATTCTTCCGGTGGCAATTTCTACGTCGAACATCATTGGGAGGTTAGCGCATTTACGGTTTAGGAGCCTTTCGAATTCAAACGACACAAAACAGTTATCAGCTCTAGTATCAAATAAACACGAAGCATAAATACCTTTAACGAGAAACGTACCATTGACAACATTGTTGTCAGTTTGAGCCTGGCGGACATTGATGTTGAAGGTTCTTCTGCGGGCTGCTTGTTGTTGTGGCTGTTGCTGCTGTTGTTGTTGTTGTTGTTAGGATCTGAGTTTCTTATGATTGTGTTTTTGTTTGAGAATTATGAATATGAATGAGTAATTGCAGCGGAATTAAAATGGAAAGAAACTTTCACTACACAATCAAATGGAAGAATTGCTTTCAACACACATGTTTGCCATGGAATCGAATAAATATATTTATTACAATGATTCAATTACACTTTGCATGCATGCAATATAATCTCCCCCTCAGCCTGAGCTCACACTGGTTTGTTCGTACAGAATGACAAGTGATGAAAAAGCTAATAGAACAGTACAGGGTACTGTTCTATTTATAGGCACGAGCAAACCACTGAAGCATCTTTGCTGACGTCACCATGAAAGTGACATCTAACCTCCTAACAACCTACAACCACTGATCTAATACAACTACTGCTATTACAAACAACTGATTACAATACAAACAAAAGATAGACTAAACTACTACTTCCCATTCCACTATTGTGACTCTAGTTGTACTTTGTTTCTTTAGCAGTGCTTGACCCATATCAGTAGATTGAGCATCAGTGTTTGTATTCAACTGTCTTTAGGTCTTCATCAGATGTTGAATGATCAGCAGTTGTTGTAGATGGACAGTGGATGGAGGTCATCAGTTGTTAAGGCCACTTCCAAGGGGAAAGATTGATGTAAACATCTGCTTATTCTGAATCCACTGATCTGATCCAGTTTTGGCTTTATCAACTGTTCCTTTGGTAGGGTTTAATCCCAACAATCTCCCCCTGGAACAGATGATGCCAAAACCCTTCATTATTCTTGGATTTTTATTGCCTCATCAAAAATTCCCTAACTTGTCCTTTGAATTGTAATTCAAAGTCCATGGAACTTGTGTCATCCTCATCCCTGCACAGTGGAAGCTCAAGGAGATCTTGAAGATCCTTTTCACCCAGGCCAAGTGCTTGTTCCTTTGATATGTGCTTCACTTCACCATTGGATCTGAGCAATGTCAATACGTGAGTCTGTTTATCAGACTTCCACTTTAGTATTTTTGAATCCTTTGGGTTTCTTGGGAGAGGTTTATTTGAAGATGAGTTTGGAGATGAAGGCCTGGTGATGACTGGTTGAGCAGTGTTTATAGTTTTTGCCAATTCAGGATTTTCTGCTATCATCTGTTGAAGGACCATTTTTCTAATGTAATCCCCTTGTTCTATATCTTCTGCTGTTTCTTTATCCATCTGCTTTTGTTTCCTTCTTTGATAAAGGAGGGCAGCAGGTGGAGCAGTGGATCTCCTGATTTGTAGCTTTTGTGGTTTGGTTGGAACCACTGCTTCAGGATAATCAGGCTTTTGTGGAATATTTGGATTTTTCTTTCTCAACTCCTCCAACTTTTTGTAAGAAGCTATGACATTATCCTCTGACCATCTTGTGACCTGATTCCTTGACCCAAAATCAGCTGTAATAAGTTCTTCTTTCATTCTCTTCAGCTTTAAAGTTCTTTCAGGTACATTTTTCTTGTACTTTGACCAAACAGGAGGAGTGTGCTTGACTTTGTCTTTGTTCATCTTTTGTACTCTTTCTAACTCCTCTTTTAGCTCAGATATGGTCCATTCTTTATATTGAGCTCTATCTGCCTTGTATTTCTTGAATTCCATGATGTGATCAAGGTAATCTTTTCTCAGGCTTTCATCATCTCTTTCTGAAAGCTTTTGACAAAGATCTTTTGCAAATGGCTCCAAGGTTCTGACTTGGGTGTAACACCTCGAAAATTTACGTCCTATAATGTCTTGACACGTGTCATAACCTTTGAACGTGTGAAAGAATGTTCTTGAAGGACTAAAGTTGACAAACAATGAAACTGTGCAAATATACAGGTTCAAAGTGTCAACAATGAATAAATATACTTTACAATAACCCTACATGATGTTTAAAACCTTAAACGAATGGATCATGGATCATACGAAGCGACTTGTGAAAGAAAGTGAGAGGTTACAAATTACGGGGGGTTAAATGTGTCAACATGTTTAAGATATACCTCTGAGTGACCTTTTAGTAAACCCGAAGCCTTGTAACGATTAATTATGCTCACTAGAATGTACCATAAAAATTTCACCAAGTTTCGTTACCATATGAGAAAGTTGTGATAAAATTCGTGTATGAGGGTTAGAATCGTCAACAATGAAAATTAGGGCTTTTCGGGGGATCACGAAGTTACCCGAGGACTTGACAAAGTGGGTATAAGTATTAAAGCCCTCATATGTCAATATTAAAGGATAAGAATGCTGGAAAACAAGTGAAAACGACCTTTCGGGGGACCAAGGACCAAAACGCAATAAAGAAAAAACATGTTACCTGATCAGAAGGGCCACGCGGCCCGCCTAAGATATATCAAAATCTAACGCGGGCCGCCTGCGACTGCCAGATGCGAAATATAACAGCCAGCTGCCTGTTGCTGTCATAACCGACTTAAAACACCGGATTTCGATTCTATGGGCTTGTCTATACTGGTATATAGCTTATAGTGGACACATGCATGCATCTTGGATCATCCTAGACCCATTTGGCATCAAATTGGAAAGATCAAAGTTCACTTATAAGTCACATTTTACAACATACAAGCATATTTCAACTTCTGGACATTTTGAGGAGCTCAAGAACTGATACAAGACTTCCCAATCATCCATTAGACGTATGTAAGTACTCTTGACCCTTCTCGATTGGGTTATGCTTAGTTTATAGCCTAGAAGTCAAACCGTCGTAATTACGGTTTGACTTGACGATAAATCATAAACGGTCCAGAGTTTTGTCGAAAGGAAAGTTGTTACAAGTTGGTAATATTGTGGACAATTAACCCTTAAAAGGGCACCCTTTGATTCCCGATCTAACTATGTCGTTTGTCGAGTCAAACTTTTTCCGAAAAAGTCAACGGAACCATTAAACATGTAATTAACGATACAGAAGGCGTGTAATCTGTTGTAACATGCATATAACTTGAAAACAAGTATAATAACTTGTCTAAGCTTGTTTGAATCGACAAATCTCTGTTTTGAACCGATTCGGAGCCGAAAGTCGCGTAGTTTGACTTTCTGCTTTGACTTCGATTCTGACCCGGTTTTGATAGGTTTAGACATGCCTTAAAGTTCCATTAGGACCTTGTTACATGTTAGTATAATCCTCTGCGTTTATACTACCCGAATCCTTAACTATCCGACGTTTCCGTTAAATGCCTAAATAATGACCATAATGCCCTCATGACCGTAGAACGAGATTTTTTAAGATGTGAAAGTACAAAAGTCTTTGTTACTGATTATTGAACATGTCTGTAAATTTTCACGTCAATCGGAAGTCTAGATTAGGAGTTATGCTTAATGACGTAATTATAAACACTTTTATTAATTAAACAACGTCATTAGCATAAAGCCTATCTAAACCAAATTTTTGACACCAAACCTTTTACCCACTGATGTTAAATAATATTTTAGGATTTTTGAAGATTTTTAATTATTTTTAAACTGATCATAAGCTAGGTTTATCGCCTTAATTCGGTAAATACCGAATATGCCCTTTTCGGGTATAAAATGAGTTTTAGAAGTTCTTTTGCTACAAATCCAATTGCTACTGATTTTAAATAATAAATGAAGTGTTTTGAGCCTGTTTAAATGATCAGAAAACTTAGAATCCTATTTTAAACCGTACGTCGCTTAAAACGGCTTTATACGCGTATTATACGCGTAGTTTGAGTTTAAAACCATTTTGTTTCATAAGACTTAACATCAAATGTTATAACCTGTTAAAATAAATTATTTTCCTGATTTATTCGGACCCGAATCACAGGAGTTGAATTAATCCCTTTTTATAATCTTTAAAATGACCAAAATACCCCTTCGGGGCTTAGTTATAGATTAAACTCGTTTTGGGCATAATGGAAGGTATCCTACTGATATCACAACATATTTAAGGCATGTTAACTTAGGAAACCTGTTTAGGACTCTTACGGTTACCCGCTACGCTTCATACGCGTTCGGTTCGGTTTATGTAACTAGTTTACATAAATTAGCCGAAACGGGTCAAATCTTATCGTTTTTATCTCAAAATCCAGAATGTGTATAATATACCCATATTATACAAGTCTCCGAACTTGTCGGGTCTAAATCACATTCTATTCCGGTCTTCGCCTTATCATGCGTTTGAACCGTATCTTCCTTTTGAAAACTAACTGGTCTAAGTCATGACTTAATTAAAGACCCGTTAGGATTCTAATAGGTTATTAAAAACCTTCGTTCCAGATTTAGGAGCCCAGTAAAAGCTATCTGTACTTGCTGATTTGATACGGCTGGGATTGAATTTATATTTGGCTCAGGTAAATACTTTTAACTTATTTTCCCTATACGGGCTTGGGGTACGGTATATAAAATACCGCTTGGTCGGGCATTGAATCTTTAATTGTATGATGGTTAAAGTATTGAGATGTCTCGTTTAAATTGTTTTGTTTGCTTAAAGCCTTTGGGGGGTTAATGACCATGTCCCGGATATCCCTGGCATCATTTTACGAAATGGCCACGACCTAAGCACGGGGCGTAGGCGTACGCCTGTCGGTGTCTCATATACATAATGTGGTGTGTCTATTGATCTTTAACCTGGCTCGATCCGGGCTACTGAACGCATAAGTAACATGTAAATCCTTTACAAGCTTATATATTTAAATAAGCATCCCAAGTTATAAAATATTATTTGTGCCATGTGCATTCAAATCAATCATTTTAAAAACCTTTTCAAATGAGTCGGTTGATTGTATTTACCAGTGTAAACTGACGTATTTTCCCAAAAGGCTAAGTGCAGGTACTAATCGGAATTGGCTGGCTACTCCTAGCATCAATAAAGAGTTTCGCAAGCTTAGATGCCTAAAGTCTGTTGAACAGTGTTATTTTATCTTCGATCCGCCTGTGGATCCTTTACTTCCGTTGTAATACTTTGATGTTACACTATTTCGGATTGTATTTTTATCCTTTTGCTTCCGCTGTGCATTTATATATTGTGCTGTTTGACTATGATGTTGCCAACCACGTCACGTTACTCCCCTACCGGGCCCACCGGTAATACGTGGAAATTTGGGGTGTGACAGGTTGGTATCAGAGCCAACATTGAGTGAATTAAACACTAGCCTTTTTGTGTTTAATCTCAGTGACACAGTAGCACATTCTTTGACCTTCTGAGTCTAGACTTAACATAGGAATATTCTCATTCCTCATCTGTAAATTTTGCTTGCAATTTTTTTTATATATATCGGATACGTCGCCAAGCAAAGAAGCCGTAGTAGGAATTCTCCACACCCGGATCCTTAAATTGCTGACCTTCGTACAGCGGCTAGGATGAAACGTGCAACCAAGGAGAAAGCATACAGAAATAAGATGAAGAAGAAACTCCTTTTTGCTGAAGATCGTTTCCTTAAAAGTCCTTATAACGATATTTATCTTTTAGTCCCTACGAGGACAAACATTATTCCTTTGAAGTCCCGTTTAGGGCAACCCTATACTTGTTTAAGTTTTAAAGGAACGATTATGTTTAAAATATCATTCCTATATTATAAGATCTACCATTATAATAAAATGGCAAGATGGCAGTTTCTCATTTTAGGTTCAGATCCTTATTAACACCTCAATTTAAAAAATTGTTCTGCATAAATTATAAATTAAGAATCTTGAGAGTGAAACCTAGCCTGCGGTGTCACACCCCGACCGCGTAAAACAACAAATCGCGGCGGAAACATCGGGGCGTGTTGCAACAGAATTAATGTTTCATAACCATGGATATCAAAAGTGTTTCGTTTTATTAAACATTGAGTAATTACATCGTCTGGAAATCTAAATACACTATTTAAACATAGTCTATCATTGTTATTGAGTCACTAAGGCCTTGTCCAGTCCTATGTGAGCATGCATCTTATCAATCGATATCATCCAACAATACCTGAAACATATGTGAAAACGAGGTCAGCAAAGAAATGCTGGCGAGTACATAGGTTTTGTGAAAATAAGATTCATGACTTCTGTTTAAGAAAATGTTTAGTCATGAACCTTGTAATTTGCTTTGTCTTTGTAAATCATTTGAAAAATAATAAGTTCGGATGATAAGTATAAATAAGAGAATAATGCATGATTAAATGAATAACCATGTAAATGAGTTTGCATAAGATAAGTTGTTTATAAATCAATGTCTTGTGAAAAGTATGTTATTTGTATAAAATGTTCTATGTCTCAAACTGAAATGATTCAAATAACGCTATGATATGTAATACCATACAAACACTTATATATAGGAAGTACCAGCGGCGTATCCACCATGTTTGTATCATATTACACACGCATCGTTACTTAATCACTTAACCAAACCAAACCAAACAATGTAAAATGTCTATGTTTAAATCAATTGTCAAATGTATATGTCAAATATCCATGTCAAATGTCTATGTCAAATATCCATGTCAAATGTCTATGTCAAATATCCATGTATGGCAAGTGAAATGTCTCAACTAAACCATATGCACAAAAACAAAGTATTGAAGTAAAACTTGGTTTAAATCAAAGTTATGTTTTGTGGAAAATACATGATCAAATGTCAATCATGTACAAATGTTTACCCAATCGTTAACCCATTTTGTAATATCGTTCTAGTCGTTCTTGTTTTAATTGTGAAACTACTTTATGGTCGATTCTCTAATAACATTCAAACCTTCTTGACGCGTTCCTCGCTCCATCTCGCTCTCGCTCTCGTTCTTAACAAACCCTTACCAAAGGATAAGTTAATAATTACAGATTCAGTCGCTACCCACAACCCCCACACATAACAATGGGTGCAGCAAATAACGGGATTTGTCAGATCCTATGGTACCATAACCTAATACTGGTCGGCTTGATCATTGCTAATGAATGTCATCGGTCATGTAAACTACAACCAACAAGTTTGTTCACTTTTTGAAATTGTTATTAGTTTTTGAAATCATTGTATTCGTTCTTGAAATCATTGTTAGCGTTCTTGAAATAATTGTTATTGTCCTTGAAACCACATTGTAATTGTTCTTGAAACCATTGATAAAAAATTTAGCACATATGAGTCACCCCAAAACAGTTGAAAACAGTAAAAGAGGGGAATAATGTACTCGCCTGGGAGTGCTTAGGAGTCTTGAACAACTACCAAGTAAGCTAGAGGAGTTCCGGAAATCAAACGGTACTTAATATAGGTAACTACATAATTAACCCGGACCTAAATCGGAAGACTGGGTAGCAGGAGGGTTTGTAAACCAAATGAGTGTAGGAACTCATATGATATGGTTTAACAAAGCCTACATACTAAATGAAACTTAACCTAAGTATTATCGACCCATCGCGACCCATTAAGGTAACTTATGCTACTTTAACGCGTCGTGCGCGTGAAACGCGTTCGGACCGTCTAACTAGCCCTATGACAAGTGTTATATGCCTAAACATGTTACATAATCAGTTATGTGACAAAGGTTTAGGTTACATATGCTTAATTACCAATTATACATGAAAAGGGTATTCTGGTAATTTACCTAAGGCATATGAACCACCTATCATACAACTACTCAAACGATGTGACCATAGGGTATAACCTCGGAAGGTTATTCCCTACCTACTATGGTCACCTAATGTATTTGGTCGGATCCTAATGATCGACCAAACTGGGTCGGGTTCGAGGTATAAGCGATTTATTAGATCGCTTACCCTACGACCCTAGACAACGTGGTAATCAGTAGGCATAGTCCCAAGGGACTATAACCATCGTGATTACAATCACGTTGCGAAGTTCAAACGAACTTCGCATTGACCATTACTGGTCAACGCTGAAAGTCAAACAAAGTTTGACTTTTTGACTCGAAAAGCAGTAAAATAAGGAAAAGAACGAAAGAATACTTACGAAGGGTCCCCGAATGCTAACCTCGATTCAAAAATCTCAGGTATGAAACAATAGTTTCAACTTAGAGTTTCTCAAATCAAAGTTCTAGTGATTTTAGCAATGGGGGTGGATGGGTATTTATAGGAATACCCGAACCGTTAAGATCGTTTCATGGAAAACGTGCCTTAATCCCATCCGTACATGTGTTGAAATGTCATGGTGTTTAGGTGTTTAAATTCCATCCATACATGTGTTGAAATGTCATGGTGTTTAGGTGTTTAAATTCCATCCATACATGTGTTGAAATGTCATGGTGTTTAGGTGTTTAAATTCCATCCATACATGTGTTGAAATGTCATGGTGTTTAGGTGTTTAAATTCCATCCATACATGTGTTGCAAAGTCATGGTGTTTAGGTGTTTAAATTCCATCCTTATCCGCTGACTAAGCATTGTTAGAATGTGTGGTTGTGAATTAAACAACGGTTAATACATCGAATCTGGTCCCGAATGCGAAAAACGATCCAAATGACGTGACGAATGGATTTTTCTTATGGCGAACACTAAAATAAAATATTTTAGTGCTTACATAAATTTTTGGATGTCCGGATGTATTCAGAACGTAAGTTATGCGCGAAAATGCAAACTTGTGCACTTTTTGACACTTTTAGTCCCTGAATGACCCAAAAGTTTATTTTAGCACACCGAACCCCTCAAAGCCTATTTCTAAGCTATGTAAAGGATATTTATGGTATGTTTAACTTATGGTCATGTTCCGGAAGGTCTGTTACAGTTCAAATTGGCATACTTTCGCAGTTTGTCAACTTTAGTCCCTGTAAGCGAGTTAACTTGTTTTCGGCATACCAAACCTTCCAAAACTTATTTCTAAGTTATGTAAAGGTTATTTAAGGTATGTTAAGCCTATTTCACTATTCCGGAGTGTTCGTTGCATTAAACTGGTTATATTTACGCATCGGTGCGCGTATAACCTTCCAGAAAGCGATTTAGAGTTTGAAATAGAACAAGAATTGATATGTGTAAATGATACACACATTTTTACAAATCCCAAGTATGAAATATAATATTTCATTGGTTCGGTATTTGTTTGATGGCCGTGGAGGCACAGGTGTTACATGCGGGTCAATTATAAAACCGGGCCAAGATGGTAAGACATGTTTAAAAGATCCAAATCCCTGTTAACATCTTAAAACATGTTAACACTCCCGACAGACGTGATTCGTTGGAAATCACACACGTTATTAAGGATTCTTCAAAAGATTCCTAACCCAGTATAATGATCTCTGAATCCTGGGTTTACATCTTTAATTAAGATGATCATATTTTAACCATACGTGGTAATATAGTGACTACGGGCCTTGCTCATTTCTACATGAGCCAAAATACAGTGGTAGCTATGACTCCCTGTCAGAAAAAGGTAATGAATTAGGTTTAAACCTCAAGGCTTTGATTCTCTGAAATCCTAGCTTATAATTTATAAATGTCCTTGTGACTAGGCCATTCGTACTATTATTAAAACCCTAATGCCTCGATTCTCTGAAATCATGGCTTATAAATTAAACTTGTCTATGCGACTAGGCCATTTGTGCTATTATTAACTTGTAAATCAGGATTTATGATAGAAATCCTGAATAAAATAAATATCATTCTTTTCCTGCCAGTATAATTATTAAAGGAGAATCTTAAAAGGTTTGACCTAGCTTGAATGTCATTGAAGACCTAGCTAAGATGGTAAAATCTTGTTAGTGTACTACGTCTATTGACTTCGTCTTGTATCATGAGATAGGATAGAATTTCTAGTGCACGAGGTTCGAGAAACTGAGAAATGTGGTTTAAGTGTTGATTTCGCTTCAAGTGAACTTGTTACAAGTTCAAGCGAAATCACATACAACAGATTTCGCTTCAACCTGTTCAGGTTGTCTTCAAGCGAAATCATCACCTCTATATATAGTGCACATGTCATTTCACTTGGTACGCGACTTCCAGAACTGTAACGAAGTGCTGCCAATTTCTGTTCAGGTTGTAAACATTGTTATTATCAATACAAGCAACAGATTAAAGATTACAAGCTGTATTCGTGTCCGGTTTACTGATTCCGCCTTTAAACTGGATGTAAAACTCTTCTGAACGACTCAGTCGGGTCAAACAACGATCCAACAAGTGGTATCAGAGCTCAGGAGGAAGAGTTTAGCTCGATTGCAATTAGATTCTGACTTCTACACCTTCTTTTTCAATCTGAATGTGATTTCACGGTTAAAATGATCTGAGTTTTTCACCGAACGTGTAAAACAGTATTCTAACAAATCCTTGAAAGTTTCACGTCAAAATTCAAAGTAAAAATGACAAAAACTGGACAGAAACTAGATTTCGCTTGAAAGAGTTCGAAGATAACAGGTTGTTTTCGCTTCAAGTTAGACATTTTGAACTATTTCGCTTGAAAAGTTCTGAAGCGAAATAGACTTTGCTGGATTTCGCTTGAATATATCTGAAGCGAAATAGTTGTTTTCGCTTGAAGCTGATTCGATTGAAACTTGTGTTGTTGAAGCGAAATAGAGGATTTCGCTTGAATCAGATCTGGACTTGGTTTTCGCTTGAGATCAGTTGAAGCGAAATAGTAGGTTTCGCTTGAAAAGTGCTTTGAAACAGAATTTCGCTTGAAACTTCAAAGTCTTGATTTCACTTGAAAAGTGGAATTTCGTATCGAGATCATTTCACGTCAACCGAGTGTCAGTCTATTTCAAGTTGTTTGATATTGTTTGAATTGATTGTTTTGTTTGTTTGTTTCTAGATAATTGAAAATGATAGGAGAAAGTGCTCATGATAGATGGTGGAGAAGAGACAGTGCAAGATGGGAGATTGGCAAATTGAATGAACCATTTAAGGAAGCACAAAGAGCCAAGAGATGGAATGAAGAACTAGAGTGTTACATGGATCCACAGGGTAATCCAGTAGTTGATCCATCAAAAGTGGATTTTGATGCTGTAACCAATGTGTTTCCAAGTGAGGGCACGTTCAACACAAGAAGGCTTTCTGATAAAAGCTATTTGCCAAATTTGATGATCAAGTTAAGAGAAGTTTTTGAAGCAAGTTTACCGAAGGTGGTAGAGATGAAGAAGAGGAAAGAAGAAGAACTGAAGAAGATTATTGAAGAAGTGAAGACTGTTGCAAAGCTTGCTGGAGAGGAACAGAAAGCTGAAGAAGAACAGAAGAATGTAGAAGCTCAGAAAGAAGAAAAGGAGAACGATCAGAAAGTTGAATCAGAAGAACCGGTGCTGAATGAGACTGAGGTTAGAAAATCTTCTGATTTATCTAATGTTGAAATGGTTGATGAAAAAGAAAACAAGTGCATGAATTGCATAGAAATGTGCAAAGCCTGTACTGAAAAAGATGATATAATCAAAAGAAAAGATATTGAAACAAGTAAACTTGAAAATGTTTTCAAAATGAAATGTAAAGAAATGATTGAAAAAGAAGAAATTTTGAAACTAAAAGTTGAAAATTTGACACAGAAATGTCAAGGTCTTGAAAAGGATAATGATGTTTATAGACAACTGTGTTCTACAAAATGTGTTGATTGTGTTGAAAAAGAATCGAAATTTCAAGATTTACAAAAACAGTATGATTCTTTAAAGTGGTCGAGTCAGAGAGTACAAGAAGCTTATGATACTTTGAAGAGCCAAGTCAAAAGTTTTGATCAAAGATTGTCTGAAACTTTAACAACCAAAGAAATGTATGAGAGACAGTTTAAAGAAAAGCAAATTGAATTAAACAAATGTGTTGATGAAATTGCTAATCTTAAACAAGTCTTGGCTGAAAAAGAAAAGGTTGTTACAAAACTTCAAAGTTATCATAACTCTTCGTACATTCTCGAACGCATTTTCAACATCACACCAGATGACAAAGATACTGAAAATTGCAAAAAGGGTATTGGTTCAGAATTTCATCAGGTACCACCACCATTGAGAAACAACTATACTTTTTATGATGAGGAAAAGGTGGCAAAGGGTTTGAATATAGCTGACCAGTTACCTGAAAGTATCGATGTGACTTACTCCAAATCTGATGATGCTAATGATTCAGAGGTGGTAAGTAAGGTTGTTGAAAGTGTTTTGAAAGATGAGTCTACAAAAGGTAAGTCTGAATCACAGGATGAAGATGAAGGAAATTTTTATGATGGTTATTCGAAAAACACAAAATCTGAGAAAAATTTGAATGATGATTCAAAAGGATTGGTTTATACCATGATTGGATCGGACAAACTATTCTTAGATGTTGTTTTCCCGATTCAGAATGTGATTTCAGAAAAGGTCAATCAAGTTTTCAAAATGGTTGAGATTGAGAAGTCTGAGATTCCAAAGTTTGCTGGTAAAGGTCATAGATCTTTTTATAACAAACCTGGTTTTAAGAAGAAAAACATGAAGGCTGGTTTGGGTTATAAAAAGAAACAGAATTGGAATCAAAGTAAAAAACCAAATGTGCAACAAAAATTGAATTTTGTTCAAGGAAAAAGTTTGAAAGAAGAGGAAAAACTCAAATTTAGTCGACAGTCTAATGATGAGTTTGATGCTATGAAAAAGAAACAACAACAGGCCAAGGATGTTTCAAAGAAAGTGTGTTTTAAATGTGATCAAATTGGACATGTTGCACGAAAGTGTCCAAATCCAAAGCCTGTTGATGTTGAAAAACAGAAATCTGAGAATGTGAAATCAAGGTCAATCAGATTTGATTCGAAACAAACTTGGAGGTACAATACAAACAAGTTTGCTTCAAATCAAAATTGGAAATCAAATCCGAACAGGTTTGATTCAAGACAGACCTGGAATTCTCACACACCCAGATTGAGAACAACACAGAGTTGGAGAAAATCTGTTGATATGATAAAACCTCAAGAGTTTTGGAAACCTAAAAATGTTGTTCAAAATCAAAAGGTTCAAAAAGAGACAAACTTTTACAAAAGAGGTACTCCGGAAGGTCAAATGTGGAGTATTAAGAAACAAGTGACGTCTGTAAAAGATGAGAAAGTTGAAGTCAAAGTTGAACAAGTTTTAAATGACAAAGAGTTTCCAAAATTGAATGAACATTATTGTGTTGAAATGCCTAAGGTCCAACAGACCTGGGCTAAATTGTTCAAGTAATTCAGTTAGTTGAATGTGCAGGTGCTCAATGAAGCTGAAGACTGTGAGAATGGCATTTGGAGTAACCTGGCACAAGAAGAGGTTGCAGGACCCTGGTTTGGTTGAACAGGGAGTTTAGATTGATTGTTTTCTGTATATAAATAAACCATATTCAAAAATCCTAAAAATTTGAAAAATTAAAAAAAACCAAAAATATGTTTTTAGTTTGTTAAAATTTGAAAAACCAAAAATATGTTGTTTTTAATTTTGTTTGAATGTATGTTGATCGAATACGCCGAAACCCTCATGGCTGAACAAACATGATTACTTTCATCAGATTGAAAAACGGTTTTCAAACTGTTAAGATCAATGGGTTGTAAATCATGGGGGTAATTAGTACGTTATATTTTCTGCAAATCAGAGCACTTGAAGCAGAAAATGGATGGCGAGATAAAGCTATCAGTGTTGGTTGTCAAATTTTTCTTCATATGGTTTTGCATTTTAGGGGGAGAAAAATTGTTGTTAGAAAATACAAAAACATTTGAAAAATTTGAAAAAGCCAAAAACATGATAAAATTGAAAATTGAGTTTTGCGTAAAAAGAGGAAATGATAGTACATCAGTAGACAGTTACAGTACGCTAAAGAAATGGAAAGTATATAAGAGTTAAACAATCTTACTGATGATGTGTCGATAGGTTTTCACACATTTAGTAGATTTATTCGGGATATAAACCTAAAATTCAAACTTGTGAATTCGTGGGGAACACTACTTGGATATATAGGTAACCCCTGAAATCTCGTTTGAAAGGTCTCTTAATCTGATATACTAGGTCTTTATACTCTATGATATCTGGGGTATTATTCCGGGACTTCTGCTGAACGGTAGTTCTGACCTAGTCCCTGGCTAATACTTGCTTCAATGCTTGAAACACAGCATTACACCCTCAGCATGCTGAAACAATTAAATTGATAAATGCTGCTGTTGTAAGCAAAAAGATCCTCTAAAGGGGACACACCGAAAAGTCGAAGCTGATATCTCTCTGCGTATATGGAAGTATTGATCTGAGATCCCTCGGCCCTCGCATACCTAAATTATATACAGATATCATTGTAGTATTCTCACCTGTAAGACTGATTATTGAGATTCTGGATACAGGAGTATATTCAAGAGGTGGGACACATGAATGATCTATGTTCTTAATTCATCTAAATCGTATCCTGAGTAAATTGAAATTTGTGTGGAAATTTAAGATGGATCAGTATATCGACAATCGAGGTGAATTGTTTAAGTCTGAGTATGAAATGTAGCTTAACGGTACTTGTGATTTGTCATTAACTGATATGATCCTCTGACGCATACTTAAAACAAAAATATTATCTGTAAATATGTTTGTACATATTTCTTTATAGCTTTATGTTTTTCAGAAAATACAAAAAGATTTTGATTCTGCTTTATTTTCGACAACTGATGTCTGAGTGCTGAGTTTCAAAATCTAAGTATGCTAATTGTGTTTCTGAAAATAAAACAAGTTCATTAATTTGAAACTTGATGTTTTAAAATCAAAAATCAAAAACAGTTTGTGATATCTCCAAGGTCATTAAGTTGGACTTGGATGATAAACTGTGAGGGAGTTGGATTCTTTAACACTGCCATATCAGTAAAGTTTGTTGATAGGGGAAGTAGATTAAAGAAGATTGATTGATTTCATGAAAATGTTGTTACTTATAAATGGATGAGAAATTGCAGATGATAGTCCAGATTACGATCCCGAGAGCAAAGTCTAAGGGGGAGTCTGAAGACAAGCTTGAAACATGAAAGAGCTTGTAGATGGAAAGCTAGGTGTCGATCCCAAAGCACGGAAGCTTGATGAAAGGGGGAGCCTGAAGCTAATAGAAGAAGAGAAGTGATGGATGTGTAAAATGTTACAATCTGAGTGAGGAGGCAGAATGATCAAGACTGAAGAAGGTGTCATAACAGATAATAGTCACTGAAGACTTCGTCAATATCCGAGGGGGAGTCTGTTAGTGCACTACGTCTATTGACTTCGTCTTGTATCATGAGATAGGATAGAATTTCTAGTGCACGAGGTTCGAGAAACTGAGAAATGTGGTTTAAGTGTTGATTTCGCTTCAAGTGAACTTGTTACAAGTTCAAGCGAAATCACATACAACAGATTTCGCTTCAACCTGTTCAGGTTGTCTTCAAGCGAAATCATCACCTCTATATATAGTGCACATGTCATTTCACTTGGTACGCGACTTCCAGAACTGTAACGAAGTGCTGCCAATTTCTGTTCAGGTTGTAAACATTGTTATTATCAATACAAGCAACAGATTAAAGATTACAAGCTGTATTCGTGTCCGGTTTACTGATTCCGCCTTTAAACTGGATGTAAAACTCTTCTGAACGACTCAGTCGGGTCAAACAACGATCCAACAAATCTGTTTAAAAAGAGATTCAGATCCTTGTTAACATCTGAAAATGTGTTAACACTCCTGATAACAGTGATGCGATAAAATCACCCTTGTCACCCTTATATTAGGAATTTTCCCAAATCCCTTACTTAGCGTAAATGACCAATAGGAATCTTGGCTGGTAGACGTCGAAAATGATGTACGCATCAAAACATCCATTTGGGATGTATACCTACGGGAAAAGGTGTATACATGAAAAGGTAGTTTTTATTTCATAAATTCTTGTCAAGACAAGGAACTATGAAATTTTCTGATCCAAAGGAATCATCGATTATGTTTTAGATTTTTCCCTAGTGACAAGGCCCAGTGCCATCAAGAGTCCTTGGGAACAAGCTCTTGTGCTATATAAAATGTCAGTACGACATTGACAGTCGTGATTTATCTCCCCTGTCTAATAAATATGATGGATTATATTATGTTTACACGCCAAAGATGGTTTATTTAAAAACCTAGGCAAAACATAATCAAACAATTTAAATACTATCTATTCGCCTATATGGTTTATTTGTACCATGGCTATTTAATCATCAAATTCGACAATTCACTATAATTAAGCCAATTATTACTACTTGGTTTGTAGCCTTCAAAGCTTCACCATGGCTGACTCCTCAGAAGCCCAAAATCGTTCAGTTGATCAGAATGATGAAGTAAGATTGAACTTAACAAGAACCGAGTTACAGGCTATGTTAAATACGGCCATAAATAACGTTGTGGATCGCGTGCTGAGGGATCACAAACGAAAGGGCGATGATACCCCAATTCAAGGTTGTAAAAAGGGTAAGACCGGTTCAAACTATAACCAGTCCAAGCTAAAGGAGGCTAAACCCGAATGTAAGAATTGCGGGAAAAAGAGGCACTTCAGTAAATGTATATATGAACAGATCAGGGGATGTGGTATCTGTAAAGAGATGGATCACAAGACCCATGATTGCAAGGAATTGAATAAAAACCAACAGTCGGGTGAAAAACCCAGATGCAAAATCTGCAAGAAACAGCACTTCGGGAAGTGCAGGTATGAATCAAACTCGCATACACAGGCGAGAACTTTTGCATGTGGGATATGCAAGTCCAAGAGGCATAAGACCTTGGACTGCAAGAAGATGGAGGACGCAACCTGCTATGGTTGCAATGAAATAGGGCACATCAAAACTAATTGCCCTAATAAAACCAAGAAGTCTGGGAAGGATTTGAAGGACAAACAGCAGACCAGTGAAAAGATCAAATGCAAAACTTGTAGGAAATACCACCTCGGGAAATGCAGATATGAATCCCAGCCTCTACCCTGTGGAATCTGCAAGTCCAGGGAGCATAAGACCTTGGATTGCAAGGGATTGGGAGACGCAACCTGCTATGGTTGCAATGGAAAAGGGCACATTAAGACCAACTGTCCTAAATACGCTAAAAAGCTTGAGGAAGATAAGAAGACCAAAGCTGGAAGCTCTCAAATGGATGCTCAGGAGATTGTTCAGGATAACAATGTCACCACAGGTACTTTCTTTACCAGTAACGCTCATGCTAGAGTATTAATTGATTCATGTTCAGATAAGTCTCTCATAGACAATAGATATTGTAAATCATTAAATCTGCCTGATAAAACTCTAAGCGTTAAGTATGAAGTAAAATTGGCCGATAGTACCTCAGAGACTAATTCAGCAATATTAGATGGATGTTTTATATTCATTAAGAATTACCCTTCTCCGCTGTCCTTGTTCCGTTAATAAGAGGACTCTATATAGTAATAGGTAAGGATTTGTCGTCTTGTGACCAAGCCCATATTGTGGGTGATAAGAAGCAGTTAATTATCAAGACTGTCATTTTGAAGGTTTGCTTCGGATCAGAAGATCCATGCGGCCCGCGTAAGCCCTGGGTGATACCTTACGCGGCCCGCGTCAAAAAAATGGTGGAATTGGCCGTCCCCGGAATCGAACCTGGGTCTAGGCCGCACCTTTTCGCGCGCCTAGCCAACCGAGCTAGGTGCCTAGTTTGTGAAATTTCCATTTTGATTTGATATAAGCACATGTACAATAACTTCCTTGCTTCTTACTATAAGTCACCTACTTATCCTTCTTACGTTAACTAAGTATTTGAATCCAAGATTTTATCTCTGTGTTTTAATTACTCTTGGCTTGCTTATGTTGACTAAACACTAGAAAGGATGAAGTAGAAACCATTAAGTATATCGGTGGTTATGCTAGAAAGGACATGGTAAGGTATACATCACAGTCATTTGATGGCAATACTCTTAATGAGTAAGGACATTAATGAAATCCTCAAGTAGGATCCTCTTATACATTGTGGAACGGTCCAAGTTTTAAGGACCTTATTAGAAAAACCTGATATCCGTTTCGCGAAAAAGGGAAAAGACGGAATAAGAATTTTCTGACTCTCGCCATAAAAGTTCTAGACTGTCGACAGTGTGTCGCAAATTTTAATTCATTGGCTGAGATAGTACCCTATTAAAGCACATAATTATTAGTGGTTAGCATTGGCAATAAGAGGGCACATTCAGGTTTAAAAACCTACTCATTAAAAATCCATTATGGATCTACCTCAGCTACCCACGTTATAATGATTAAGAAGTAATCAGTCAAAGTTGAGACTGCCCTAAAGTTATCTAAGATTTTACAGCTAAGTTAGAAGGATTAATAATGGAGGCGTTTAACCCTCCTGTTGAATAATTAGAGACAGCTCACATTGTGAATTTCACCAGATAAACCCTTATTTGTGAATTTATTGCTATAAATTACATGTGGTTTCGGGTGCTGTTAAGTCTCTCACCAGACCATAAACTTAGCAAACTTTTAGAAATTTTTCCCTGTAAGAACCCCAGATGTTAAGTGTAAGGTAGAACCTTCAGGCAAATCATATGAACCATTTCTTCTGTTCTTGTCAGAAACCTTTAGGCATAAAATTTTAGAAGTATCCTCTCTCTAAAAGGAAGTGCAAAAGCATATATAGTTGATATCTCTTTAATCTCTACCGATTCCGAATACCAGATGGTATGATAAAAGCGCCATATGAAGATTGGTGTATCTTAATAAGTTCCATAGATTGCTTCCATGCCTGATCAGTATGGAGGTTTAATGCATGGGACCACAAAGGTATTCCGAGAGGTCATATGGTACTAAAGTCAACTAATGGTATTCAGAGGAGATATCCAGGATGGAATTATCCAAGTAAATGTTCCAGATCAAGAAATTCGTGGACTCGTAACGTAAAAGTGTCACTTAATTGACACAAGCAAAGATGGATGAATTGGAGCTTGAGATTTATAAAATCTCTGTAACCTCCTTATATCTTGATCATCTTCTTCTAAGATTACCCTGTTTACCCCAGAGAGGCAGGTAGAGTTAAGGGTTATATCCCATTTAGGGCTGCATTATTATGAGATCTCCAAGACAGCTAGTACCATTTTTGACAGAATTGAAAACCCTGGTCAAATAAGTTTTAAGATATAGATTCATATAGCCTAACTCAATATCCTGAGAGTTCGGTATAGTTAGATATGAAAGACGGTTCATTTTGCTTATGCATTATCACCGCAACCCTAATTAGGCAACGATTAAGAAATTGCCATCAGCTGCCCAGGATAGTCGAATTGTTCGACTAGCGGCAAGGATTAGCTATTCCTTAATTTTAGTTTTGAGCAGTGGTTGGAATAACCATCTCACCTTAAAATAAGCTTTTCTATAATAATTGATATGTAAGTATTAAGGCTACTCCTTTGGAGACCTTGTATAGATGGAATGTTAAATGTCTATTGTTAGATAGAGAATTGGTAAGTCCAATTATCTAGATCTGAAAGTTGCCTGGGAGACAACAAATAAGATTATACAAATCCATAATCGATTGTAGGTTGCCAGTATACGGCAGGAAATCAAGGAGTTATGAAAATAGCAAACTTTCTAAGTTCTTGTTAAGGAAAATGGTTTAACAAAAGATATCACCCAGGAAGGGTGTACCAAAATTGTTAAATTATCAGGCTAGTTAAGCTCTGAATATATGGAAATCATTTGAAGGAAATCGAATGTATCAAGATCAAGTAGCTTGTAAGCTAAAACCTATTTAAGTAGTTTGGCGGAGCTCGAAATACATTGCACACTAGTGACCGAAGGAGGTGTTCCGCCAATAAGTCAAGGAGCACTATCACAAATTGGTATGTGGATTTACGATGTGATAAACATCCTATATCGATTGAGGATCGACAGGTTAAGAAGCTTCGAAGGAAGCAAGTACCAATTGTAAAGTTCAAATGGGATGCCCGTAGAGGTTCCGAGTATACGTGGGAGGTTGAGTCCACGATGAAAGAAAAGTACCCTTATCTATTTCAGTAAATCTCGAGGTCGAGATTTCTTTTAAGGGGGTGAGGATGTAACACCTCGAAAATTTACGTCCTATAATGTCTTGACACGTGTCATAACCTTTGAACGTGTGAAAGAATGTTCTTGAAGGACTAAAGTTGACAAACAATGAAACTGTGCAAATATAAGGGTTCAAAGTGTCAACAACAAATAAATATACTTTACAATAACCCTACATGATGTTTATAACCTTAAACGAATGGATCATGGATCATACGAAGCGACTTGTGAAAGAAAGTGAGAGGTTACAAACTACGGGGGGTTAAATGTGTCAACATGTTTAAGATATACCTCTGAGTGACCTTTTAGCAAACCCGAAGCCTTGTAACGATTAATTATGCTCACTAGAATGTACCATAAAAATTTCACCAAGTTTCGTTACCATATGAGAAAGTTGTGATAAAATTCGTGTGTGAGGGTTAGAATCGTCAACAATGAAAATTAGGGCTTTTCGGGGGATCACGAAGTTACCCGAGGACTTGACAAAGTGGGTATAAGTATTAAAGCCCTCATATGTCAATATTAAAGGATAAGAATGCTGGAAAACAAGTGAAAACGACCTTTCGGGGGACCAAGGACCAAAACGCAATAAAGAAAAAACATGTTACCTGATCAGAAGGGCCACGCGGCCCGCCTAAGATATATCAAAATCTAACGCGGGCTGCCTGCGACTGCCAGATGCGAAATATAACAGCCAGCTGCCTATTGCTGTCATAACCGACTTAAAACACCGGATTTCGATTCTATGGGCTTGTCTATACTGGTATATAGCTTATAGTGGACACATGCATGCATCTTGGATCATCCTAGACCCATTTGGCATCAAATTGGAAAGATCAAAGTTCACTTATAAGTCACATATTACAACATACAAGCATATTTCAACTTCTGGACATTTTGAGGAGCTCAAGAACTGATACAAGACTTCCCAATCATCCATTAGACGTATGTAAGTGCTCTTGACCCTTCTCGATTGGGTTATGCTTAGTTTATAGCCTAGAAGTCAAACCGTCGTAATTACGGTTTGACTTGACGATAAATCATAAACGGTCCAGAGTTTTGTCGAAAGGAAAGTTGTTACAAGTTGGTAATATTGTGGACAATTAACCCTTAAAAGGGCACCCTTTGATTCCCGATCTAACTATGTCGTTTGTCGAGTCAAACTTTTTCCGAAAAAGTCAACGGAACCATTAAACATGTAATTAACGATACAGAAGGCGTGTAATCTGTTGTAACATGCATATAACTTGAAAACAAGTATAATAACTTGTCTAAGCTTGTTTGAATCGACAAATCTCTGTTTTGAACCGATTCGGAGCCGAAAGTCGCGTAGTTTGACTTTCTGCTTTGACTTCGATTCTGACCCGGTTTTGATAGGTTTAGACATGCCTTAAAGTTCCATTAGGACCTTGTTACATGTTAGTATAATCCTCTGCGTTTATACTACCCGAATCCTTAACTATCCGACGTTTCCGTTAAATGCCTAAATAATGACCATAATGCCCTTATGACCGTAGAACGAGATTTTTTAAGATGTGAAAGTACAAAAGTCTTTGTTACTGATTATTGAACATGTCTGTAAATTTTCACGTCAATCGGAAGTCTAGATTAGGAGTTATGCTTAATGACGTAATTATAAACACTTTTATTAATTAAACAACGTCATTAGCATAAAGCCTATCTAAACCAAATTTTTGACACCAAACCTTTTACCCACTGATGTTAAATAATATTTTAGGATTTTTGAAGATTTTTAATTATTTTTAAACTGATCATAAGCTAGGTTTATCGCCTTAATTCGGTAAATACCGAATATGCCCTTTTCGGGTATAAAATGAGTTTTAGAAGTTCTTTTGCTACAAATCCAATTGCTACTGATTTTAAATAATAAATGAAGTGTTTTGAGCCTGTTTAAATGATCAGAAAACTTAGAATCCTATTTTAAACCGTACGTCGCTTAAAACGGCTTTATACGCGTAGTTTGAGTTTAAAACCATTTTGTTTCATAAGACTTAACATCAAATGTTATAACCTGTTAAAATAAATTATTTTCCTGATTTATTCAGACCCGAATCACAGGAGTTGAATTAATCCCTTTTTATAATCTTTAAAATGACCAAAATACCCCTTCGGGGCTTAGTTATAGATTAAACTCGTTTTGGGCATAATGGAAGGTATCCTACTGATATCACAACATATTTAAGGCATGTTAACTTAGGAAACCTGTTTAGGACTCTTACGGTTACCCGCTACGCTTCATACGCGTTCGGTTCGGTTTATGTAACTAGTTTACATAAATTAGCCGAAACGGGTCAAATCTTATCGGTTTTATCTCAAAATCCAGAATGTGTATAATATACCCATATTATACAAGTCTCCGAACTTGTCGGGTCTAAATCACATTCTATTCTGGTCTTCGCCTTATCATGCGTTTGAACCGTATCTTCCTTTTGAAAACTAACTGGTCTAAGTCATGACTTAATTAAAGACCCGTTAGGATTCTAATAGGTTATTAAAAACCTTCGTTCCAGATTTAGGAGCCCAGTAAAAGCTATCTGTACTTGCTGATTTGATACGGCTGGGATTGAATTTATATTTGGCTCAGGTAAATACTTTTAACTTATTTTCCCTATACGGGATTGGGGTACGGTATATAAAATACCGCTTGGTTGGGCATTGAATCTTTAATTGTATGATGGTTAAAGTATTGAGATGTCTCGTTTAAATTGTTTTGTTTGCTTAAAGCCTTTGGGGGGTTAATGACCATGTCCCGGATATCCCTGGCATCATTTTACGAAATGGCCACGACCTAAGCACGGGGCGTAGGCGTACGCCTATCGGTGTCTCATATACATAATGTGGTGTGTCTATTGATCTTTAACCCGGCTCGATCCGGGCTACTGAACGCATAAGTAACATGTAAATCCTTTACAAGCTTATATATTTAAATAAGCATCCCAAGTTATAAAATATTATTTGTGCCATGTGCATTCAAATCAATCATTTTAAAAACCTTTTCAAATGAGTCGGTTGATTGTATTTACTGTGTAAACTGACGTATTTTCCCAAAAGGCTAAGTGCAGGTACTAATCGGAATTGGCTGGCTACTCCTAGCATCAATAAAGAGTTTCGCAAGCTTAGATGCCTAAAGTCTGTTGAACAGTGTTATTTTATCTTCGATCCGCCTGTGGATCCTTTACTTCCGTTGTAATACTTTGATGTTACACTATTTCGGATTGTATTTTTATCCTTTTGCTTCCGCTGTGCATTTATATATTGTGTTGTTTGACTATGATGTTGCCAACCACGTCACGTTACTCCCCTACCGGGCCCACCGGTAATACGTGGAAATTTGGGGTGTGACATTGGGTGAGCAGATATTGAAAGTTTCTTTGAATCTCTTTGTCTGATTTTCCTTCTGTGTTTCTTTTAGAGATATCCTCTGCCTGTTGAGCTTTTAGCTTCAAATATTCTTCTATCTTGTTAGTCCTAGGATAACCTTGAAGAGATGGAAGACTCCTTTTTGCAGGGTCATCTTCAGAGTAGAAGGATTTTATCTCCTCTCTCACTGTTGGAATCTAAAGGGTACTGGACTCCTGCAGGAGTAATGGCAGTGTTTGTATTAATAGCTTGTACTGAAGAGAGTGGAACAACGTTTGGAATGGTTGCATGGGTCAGTGGTTTTGAAGAAGTTGGAGGTGGTGAAGAATCATCATCTAGGATTATCCTTCTCCTTTTTGGTTTAAGAGAGGTTGGTGGTGTTATGGTAGGTTGAGTGGTGGTGATTTGAGTGGTAGGTGGTTGACTAACAGCTATTGAAACAACTGGTGTTTCAACCACTCTTGTCATTACAACAGATGATGTGTCATCTGATGTCTTCTGCTTTTTAGCAGGTGGCTTTTGGGATGGTGGTGAGGATGTTTTTGGTGTGGCAGTGGATTGAGTGGTGAGGGCAGTGGTTGAAGTGTATGTTGAAGTGGTGGTTGTTGGGTTGACATCTGTTGAAACCACTGAAGTACCAACAACTGTTGATACAACAGGTGTTTTAACATCTGTTGGTTTGGAGGTATGATGAGATGAGCTTTTGGGAGTTTGAGGAGTGTGTTTTTTGGATTTGGGAGGTGTGATTTTGGGTTGCCTCACTTTTCTAGTGGGCTGTCTTCTTTTAGGCTTAGGATTTTCTTGCTTTTCTTGCTCATCCTTAGGCTCAAAAGTACCCTGTTCTTCCATCTCCATTAAAAATTTATTCTCCTCCTCAAACCTTGATTTACCCTTTGCCTCCATATCCTTTTTTAGCCTTGATTTTTCATCAGCAAAAGCATTCAAGGTTACATCAACCTTTTTGGAACCATCTGGCCTAGGGAGATCTGCAGCCAAGTTAGATTTTGCATCTGGTTCAATGTACAGACCATCTTCCCATCCTTTTTTCTTTAACTGCTTCATTTTCTCCCCCTTTTGGCATCATTAGGTGGTGGGTTATCCACAAAAATGATTGACGGAGGAGCAGTGCCAGTGGTTTTCAACATATGGGCCTTAATTACCTTGATGTCTGCCTATGTGTCCTTGAACCTAGCTTCCATTAAATTTATGATCTTTTGAACTTGAATTTCATGTTGCTGATCAGCATATTCTCTTTGTTTGTGAAGCAGAGGTTGAAATAAACTCCAAAGCTCAGTGGCAGTGGGAGCAGATGATGAAGCAGATGTTGCAACTGGTGCAGCAGTGGATGGTGCCTTTTGTGCTTGTAACAACTGCATCAGCATTGTTTTGATCTCTGCCACAGTTGTGTCAATCTTGTCAACCCTCTCCGTCAATTCTCTATACATTAAACCATCACCCAAGTTAATGGGATCATCTGATTTCCCACCAGTGGTGGTTGTATCAGTGGTTGACTTAGGGAAAGTTTCCCAAAAATCATCCACTGATGCCCCTTTTTCTTGGTACTGGGGACTTCTTTCCTTAGGAGGGGTAACCATTTTAAGTGTACCAGTGAATACTGGAAACACCCTGGTGCCCAAAGAGGAAATTGCCTTCAAGGGAGTTTCACTTATGAAACTACTGTCCAAGTGTAAACCAGTGGGTTCAACACTTGTAGTAGTTGCTCCACTTGAACTACTGATAGGAAGTACTTGTACTTCCTGCAGTATAACCTCCTCAACTATTGGTGGGTTAACAGAGATTGAGACACCAGACTCAGTCACTTGTTGTGGCATAATCTCATTGACAGGTGATTGAGATGAACTGATTTGTGTCTGGGCTAAATCAACTGCATCCAATAGAGGTAATATGGTTGGTGGAATTTGTGCAGTGAGGATAGGGGTGGAAATAGAATTTGCCCCGGGAGGTGGGCTGTGGATGATGGAATCAAGTGATTCCAGAGCATCATAACGTGGTGTCCCTATGCTTACAACCTGATCTTTTTATGAAGATGCAGGAGGAGTTTTAGGCTCAGGTTGAGATCTTTCTTCCAACTGCTATGAGGAAGTAGCAGCAGTGGTTTCTGGTGACTTTTGTGTTGTCACTGGTAGTTGCTTTGGGATCTCATCTTCCAGAGTTGCCTTTTTTGTAGGTTTGGGTTTTTTTTTGGATTTTTTTCTGTTTAGGCTTTTTGGTGGGTTTCGGTGTGGGTTTCTCAGCAGTGGTTTTGCTGCTATGATCATCTTGTGCAGTGGGCTCAGCAGCAGATACCTGAGGAGTAGTGGTTGCTGCTAAAGTCTGCTCAGGAACCTCTGCTTGTGTTTTGGAAATTTTTTACAGCCGTGTGAATGTTTCAGGTGTTAGGCTGTTTATTTGACAAGGTTCTCCTGTGACATATGTGCTTGTAATCATTGTAAACAGTTCAGTTATCAATGAAATAAAGTTATTTGATCCCAATGTTTGTTTGTTTATGTTTTACATTTTTCATGTTTTGACTTTTATTCAATTCCAAACTCTATATCGCTTTCTAGAGAATTATACGCAAACTGGTGTGTAAACGTAGTCAGTTTAACGCGACAAATACTCCGGAACATCAATTTATGCTTAACATACCTTAAATAACCTTTACATAACTTAGAGATAAGTTTTGAAGGCTTTGGTATGGCAAAATCAAGTTAATTCGCTTACAGGGACTAAAATTGACAAACTGCGAAAGTATGCCAATTTGAACTGTAACGAACATTCCGGAACATGGCCATAAGTTAAACACACCCTAAATATCCTTTACATAGCTTAGAAATAGGCTTTGAGGGGTTCGGTGTGCTAAAATAAACTTTATGCTCATTCAGGGACTAAAAGCGTCAAAAAGTGCATAAGTTTGCATTTTCGAGCATAACTTACGTTCTGAATACATCCGGACATCCAAAAATTTATGTAAGCATTAAAATATTATGTTTTAGTGATTGGCTTGTCAAAAATCCATTCGTCGCGCAATTTGGACCGTTTTTACGTCCGTTACGACTTCCGTCGTAATTAACCGAACAACGCAACCGTACGGCCAAACGAACCGACATCCGACATATTTTTGAGCACATTATAAGTTCCCTATACTTTAACTTCATTTTAGAGCTTTGAAATAGGGTTAACGGGCCTTAAACGTGTCGGAAATGACTTAAATGCATGACAGGGACTAAATTTGTAATTTTGCCAAAGTTGTTACCTTGCGCACCTCAACACTCTGAGTGTTGAGGTCTGTAAGCAAGTCACCAGCACAGCAGAATGTTGCAAACAGCCTGTTTTCAGCTGTTATGCACTCCTTTCTCACTTGCAACTGGTTTCTAGCAATCCTATGGGCTCCCATGGGTTTTTAAATCATGGTCAACGCGAAGTTCGTTTGAGATTTAACGTCGGGGAGTGTACGACTGAGATTTAACGCTTGAGAAACAAGAAATGATCTTAACGGCTCTACATTTCCTATAAATACCCCCCATGTCATGCTCATTTCCCTCACATTTGAATCTGATTCAAAACTCTCTAAGTGGAAGTTTATATGCTTCCTACCTGAGAGTGAATCGGGTCAAATACTTGCGGGGACCTTCTGTAAGTATCCTTTCGCGTTTATCATTCGTTTTAGCGTTAAAGTCAAACTGTGTTTGACTTTCTGCAATGACCAGTTTATGGTCAACGCGAAGTTCGTTTGAACTTCATAACGTGAGCGTAATCACGATGGTTATAGTCCCTAGTGACTATACCTACTGATTACCACGTTATCTAGGCTCAGTGACGAGTCGTAGTTTCGGGCAAAATGCGTGTTCTCGCGTATTTTGTAACCAAACTACTTGTGGGTATCAAAACCGTTTGTTTTGATACCAAACCTGTTTTTAAACCTTGTTAAACATGTTTTAAACATGTTTAGCTCGTCACTTTTAGATTGTGCTTGTTTAGGGTCGTAAGGGTAAGCATTCTAATCAATCGTTTATGCTTTCGAACCCGACCCATTTGGTCGATCATTAGGATCCGACCAAACACTTTAGGTGACCATAGTAGTATAGGGAATAACCTTCTGAGGTTATACCTTATGGTCACGTCGTTTAAGTAGTTGTATGATAAGTAATTCCTATGCCATAGGTAAATTACCAAAATGCCCTTTTTGCGCCAAAATTCATTTTAAGCCTATGTAACATAACTTTTGCCATCTAAACTGATTTAACAACAATATTAAACATGTTAAGGCATATCTTACTTGTCATAGGGCTAGTTAGGCGGTCCGAACGCGTTTTACGCGAACGACGCGTTAAAGTAGCATAAGCTACCTAAACGGGTCGTAACGGGTCAAAAGCACTTAGGATAAGTTTCGTTTTAGTATGTAGGCTTTGTTAAACCATATTTCATGAGTTCCTACACTCATTTGGTTTACGAACCCTCATGCTACCCGATCCTCCGATTAGGTCCGTTTATTAATATAGTTACCTATATTAGGTGACGTTTGAATCCGTGATCTTCTAACCTTGCTTGGTGGATATCTAGAATCTATTGAGCAATCTCAAGTGAGTACATAGACCCCTCTTTTACTGTTTTCTAAACATTTTGGGGTGAAGCACATGTGCCTACTTGTTATTTTCATGCTTTCCCTGTTTTCATATCATATACATGTTATGTTCATTAGTACATTATTAGTACATCGTTTTACATGACATTTTATGCTATGTATGTCCATTGTGTGCATACTTAGTGCATTGTTTTACATTACCTTTTCATGCTATGTATGTTCATCATGCTTAGTACATTTTCATTTCATCACATGCTTACATTTTTTATATGACATTTGGCTTGTTTAAATGGGACCATATACATTCATTAACTTTGATCACGCCGCTCGTTAGTAGGTAATGGTACCATAGGAATTGACAACTCCCATTCCTAACATCCTAGGTATGTTTGGATGAAAGGAATGACCGAATTCGATAAAACATAAGACATATAGACCTTTAATTTGTTTAAAGGCTCATCACCACAGTCACAAGGCTTGAATGTATGCATTTTAACAATACCGCATAAATGTTTGTATTCAGTATAGCATGCATTTCCACAAAACATAACGTTGATTTAAACCACGTTTTAGTTCAATACATTGTTTTGTGCATTTTTACCTATGGCTCGGTGGATATATATATTTATATATTTCATTTGCCATACATCACATTTTGTTTACACATTGACATTTGACATAGACATTTTGATATTGATATACATATTTCCTGGACTGTATTTTGACATAGATATTTTGACATGGTTTACACAAAGACATTTGACAAATGATTTGATATGGGCAAATTTACATTAGTGGTTTGTTTGGGTAAGTGATTTAAGTAACGAGGCATATGTAATATGATACAAGCATGGTGGATACGCCGCTGGTACTTCCTATATATAAGTGCTTGTATGGTATTACATATTGTAGCGTTAATTGAATCATTTCAATTTAGACATATAACATTTTATACAAATAACATATTTTTCACAAGACATTGTTTTACAAACAACTCATTTTATACAAAACTCATTTTACTTGGTTATTCATTTAACCTCACATCACTCTTTTTCATATCATCTACTTTATCATCGTTTTTCAAATGATTTATAAAACAAAACATTTTACAAGGATCATGACTGACTTTTGTTAAACAATCTTTTTCTAAACTTATAAGTCATGAATCCTATTTTCATAAAACCTATGTATCTCACAGGCATTTTTATGCTGACGTACCTATTTTCACATGTGTTTCAGGAGCTGATGCTTAGGATGATCGTGACACTAGGGCGGACCTATGCCTTAGAGACTTAAAAATAAAGATAGACTTAGTTTAATTATATGATGTACTCTTTGGTTCTTGTTTTGAAACAATGTATTCCACTTTTGGTTGTTGAATAAAATAAAATTTTAATTACCATGGTTGTGGAACAATAATTCTGTTACAACACTCCCCGACGTTTCCGCCACGATTAGATGTTTTACGTGGTCGGGGTGTGACAGAAGAGTTGGTATCAGAGCCAATGGTTATAGGGAATTAGGTTATTAGTAATGCTTTAACCTAGACTATAACCTTTCTAGGACCCCTACACAAGTTGTCTTGTGTTTAGATCTTAAAACATGCACTTCACCTATCCTTAAGTGATCACCAAAACGAGAACCCAATTTCCTAAAACGATTTTTGAAAATGCAATCTCTGTTTTTTTTTAAATAAATTGTTATATGGTTTTGAACCCTTTTGATTCTTTAAATTGATTTTGAAAATTTATCATTTGTTTTTGAATGATTCTTTTGGCCTTGTGCCTTCCAAGTTTTCAAAATCTCGTCAAAGTTTTGGGTTCTAAATGGTGTGAACACGTGCAAACTGGAAGGGTGAATGCCTGTACCCTGGGTTTTCTGTCTAAGGCTAGAGTGTTCGTACAAATCCACATAATCGGACCAGTCACTCTTACCTGGGAACTCTTGGGGTGAGTGTTCACTTATAGGCGAGCAAGTCTTCGCTAAGCATTATTTTTGAACCCATTTACTTTGATTAGTCACTGTGTGTCGTTTGTTTACTTTGTGATACGGACGAATGACCACTATCTTTGCTTTTGTTGATTTTGTTTCATCTCGCTCTTTTCATCAAATCATCTCACTCGTTTCCTTTCATGTTTCCTCTTTTAGAATGCCTCCTCGACGCGAAAATCCGCTACCAGTTGCCGAACTGGTAGAAATTATTGCGCAGCAAATGGCTGCTCAATTCCCAAACCTCTTTGCTCAATTGAACCAAGCCAACAACAACAACAATGCTCCATGCAATTTCAAGAGTTTTAACTCGGCTAAACCACTCAATTTTAGTGGTACTGAGGGAGCGACTGGGCTTCTTCAATGGTTCGAGAGCATTGAGAATACTTTCCGTCACGTTCAGTGTCCTGATAATCGCAAAGTCGAGTTTGCTTCAAGCGTATTTCAGAAGAGGGCTTTGACATGGTGGAACGGGGTTATAAGAGATCGTGGTGCTGAGGTTGCCTTGGCACAAACATGGGCTGAACTTAGGACTCTTATGATGAGGGAGTTTTGTCCTCGTCATGAGCTACGAGCTCTAGAAAGGGAGTTTAATGATCTAAAACAGGATAGTGGCGAGCACCGGGCGTATACTGATAGATTTGAGGAGCTGAGTTTGTTATGCCCAACAATGGTTACCCCACTCGACAAGGCTATCGAAAGGTACATCGATGGTCTACCTGACTCCATACAAGACACCGTTACTGGTAGTAACCCTACCACACTCCGTCAGGCAATCGAGCTATCTGCAACATTGACCGAGTCGCAGATTCGAAGGGGTAAGCTGCATAGAAAAGGTGACAAGGGTAAGAAGCAGTCGTCTGACAAAGAAGATAGCAAGAAGGGTAAGAACGGAAAGGGTAAGGATTCTGGATCCTCAAGGAACTCAAGGAAGCGTAAGGCTTCCCAAAATTACGCCGTTACTGCATAGGCAAACCAAGCTGCACCAAATCAGCCAGCGCAGCCTCCAGCAAAGAAGCGGTATGAAGGGAATGCTCCTTTGTGCAATAGGTGCAATAGTCATCATCAACAGCAACTTCCGTGCCGTTTCTGTACAAACTGTGGGAAGTCTGGACACCTTGCAGAAGTTTGTCGTTCTGCTCGTAATCAAGCAGCTCAGAACCCGGCTCAACAAGTTGCTCAGCCTCCTGCTCAGCAACAAGATCAAGCTGCACGACCTCACTATCCTCCTGGCTCGTGTTATAATTGTGGAGACCTGACCCATTATTGAAACCAGTGTCCAAGGCTGGTTAATGCGAATCCGAATCAGGCTCCAGCTCGAGGTCGAGTTTTTAACATGAATGCACAAGAAGCGCAAGCAGACAATGAAGTGGTGAACGGTACGTTCTCTGTTAATAATCAACCTGCATCTATTCTCTTTGATTCTGGTACTGATAAGAGTTTTGTGTCATTATCTTTTGAGCCATTGCTTCGCGTGTCTAGAACGAAACTAGGTAAACCCTTGACAGTAGAGGTTGCCAGTGGTGAACCCATTATTCTTAATTCTGTCCTTCGCAACTGCCAGTTGAACCTTAATAACCATCTTTTTCCCATCGACCTCACGCCAATGCAACTTGGAAGCTTCGACATTATAGTGGGTATGGATTGGTTAGCCAAGCATCGCGCAGAGGTAGTTTGTTTTGAGAAGATCGTTCGTGTGCCGCTTTCGTCAGCTGAGATCCTACAGGTTCGTGGTGAGAAACCTGCTAGTAGCCTCAAGCTTATGTCTTGTACTCAAGCTCAGAAATATCTATGGAAGAACTATGTGGCCTTTTTGGCACATGTTACAGAAGATAAGGGTAAAGATAAGTCCATTCGAGATATCCCGGTCGTTCGGGATTATCCGGAGCTATTTCCTGAGGAGTTACCTGGATTACCCCCAGCACGCTAAGTCGAGTTCCGTATTGATCTCATACCTGGTGCAAATCCCATTGCCAGAGCTCCATATCGTCTTGCACCGTCTGAGATGCAAGAGCTGTCTAAGCTGCTTCAGGAACTTTCTGACAAAGGTTTTATCCGTCCTAGCTTTTCACCTTGGGGTGCTCCCGTTCTTTTTGTCAAAAAGAAGGATGGATCTTTCAGAATGTGCATCGATTACCGTAAGCTTAACAAGCTCACCATCAAGAATCGATATCCCCTACCTCGCATCGATGACCTCTTTGATCAGTTACAGGGCGCTTCTTATTTCTCGAAGATTGATCTTCGTTCGGGGTATCATCAACTTCGTGTGCATGAAGAAGATATTCCCAAGACAACGTTCCGTACTCGTTATGGGCATTATGAGTTCACAGTTATGCCATTCGGTTTGACTAATGCTCCTGCTGTTTTTATGGACTTGATGAATAGGGTCTGTAAGCCTTATTTAGATAAGTTCATCATCGTTTTTATTGATGATATTTTGATATACTCTAAGACACAAGCTGATCATGAGCAACATCTTCGTCTTACTCTGGAACTCCTAAAGAAAGAGCAACTTTTTGCCAAATTCTCCAAGTGCGAATTTTGGCTTAAAGAAGTTCAATTCTAAGGACATATTGTCAACGAACAAGGTATTCATGTAGATCCCTCCAAGATCAGTGCGATTAAGGATTGGGATACGCCTACTACTCCTACTGAGGTTCGTTCTTTTCTTGGTCTTGCGGGTTATTACCGCCGCTTCATAGAGAACTTCTCGAAGATTGCAGTTCCTCTAACTGCTCTAACTCAGAAGAACAAGCCCTTTGAATGGGGTTCTAAACAAGAAGTAGCATTTCAGACCTTGAAGCAGAAGCTTTGTGACGCACCTATTCTGACTTTTCCTGAAGGCAATGATGATTTTGTCGTATACTGCGATGCATCCAAATTGGGTCTTTGCTGTGTTCTGATGCAAAGGAACAAAGTCATAGCATATGCATCGAGGCAGTTGAAGGTGCACGAGAAAAACTACACCACTCATGATCTTGAATTAGGGGCAGTTGTGTTCGCTCTTAAGATCTGGAGACACTATTTGTATGGAACAAAATGTGTGGTTTCCACTGACCACAAAAGTCTTCAGCATATCTTCAATCAGAAAGAACTCAACATGAGGCAAAGACGTTGGGTTGAGCTTCTGAACGACTATGACTGCGAAATTCGCTACCATCCGGGTAAGGCGAATGTCGTAGCTGATGCTTTGAGTCGTAAGGAACATGTCAAGCTTCATTGTGTTTGTGATCAATCTAATATTCAGGCTCGAGCTGATATTCAAGCCCGCATTTCTCAGGCTCAACAATCTTGTGTTTCACAAGGTTTGATGGATAAGGAATTTCCCTATCACATAACTCCTGATCTGGTACTGAAGGACAATGGATCATACTATTTCATGGACCGTTTATGGGTCCCAAGCCAAGATGGTCTTCGCACTTTGCTTATGGATGAAGCTCATAAGTCTCGTTATTCTGTCCATCCTGGCTCGGACAAAATGTATAAGGATCTTCGTACTCAGTATTGGTGGCCTGGTATGAAGAAAGACATTGCCTTGTACGTTTCAAAATGCCTTACTTGTCTTAAGGTTAAGGCTGAACACCAACATCCTTCTGGTCTTTTGGAGCAACCAGAGATCCCAGTTTGGAAATGGGAAAACATCGCTATGGATCTCATTACCAAACTTCCGCGCACTAAGAAAGGTCATGATGCCATTTGGGTAGTTGTTGATCGTCTTACAAAGTCAGCGCATTTCCTGCCAATCCGTGAGGATTTTTCTGCTGAGAAACTGGCTAAAATCTATGTGGATGAAATTATAGCTCGACATGGTGTTCCTTTGAACATCATTTCTGACAGAGATGCTCGTTTCACTTCTCATTTTTGGAGAACCATGCAATCTGCCATGGGGACCCAACTTAATCTGAGCACTGCTTATCATCCGTAAACGGATGGTCAATCTGAAAGAACAATCCAGACCCTGGAGGATATGCTTAGAGCTTGTGTGATCGATTTTGGTGGTAGTTGGGATTCACATCTTCCACTAATTGAATTCTCCTACAACAACAGTTATCACTCCAGCATCAACATGGCTCCTTTCGAGGCTCTCTATGGTCGAAAATGTCGTTCACCAGTCTGCTGGAATGAGATCGGCGAGGCTCAGCTTACTGGACCTGCCCTCATTTTAGAGACAACTGATAAGATTAAGAAAGTTCGTGATAACCTTCAGACAGCTAGAAGCCGTCAAAAGAGTTACACGGACCCAAAACGCAAGCCCATGGAATTTCAAGTCGGTGATCGAGTATTACTTAAGGTCTCACCTTGGAAAGGTGTGATCAGATTTGGAAAGACTGGAAAACTTGCACCTAGATATGTTGGACCATTCAAGATCGTCGAAAGAATCGGTAAAGTAGCCTACAGACTTGAGTTACCTCCTGAACTTGGAAATGTTCATCCAACCTTCCACGTGTCCAATCTCAGGAAGTGTTTAGCTGATGAGAACCTCCACATACCACTTGACGAAATTCGTGTTGATAAGACACTACATTTTGTTGAGAAACCTGTGGAAATCATGGACCGTATAGTCAAATGGCTTAAACGCAAGCGCATTCCTTTGGTCAAAGTTCACTGGGAATCTAAGCGTGGACCTGAGTTTACTTGGGAACGCGAAGATCAAATGAAGGCGAAGTATCCACATCTTTTCCCACGAGTTTCCTCTAAACAAATTTCGGGATGAAATTTCCACAAGTAGGGGAGACTGTGACATCTGTGCTTGTAATCATTGTAAATAGTTCATTTATCAATGAAATAAAGTTATTTGATCCCAATGTTTGTTTGTTTATGTTTTACATTTTTCAGGTTTTGACTTTTATTCAATTCCAAACTCTATATCGCTTTCTGGAGAATTATACGCAAACTGGTGCATAAACGTAGTCAGTTTAACGCGAAAAATACTCCGGAACATCAATTTATGCTTAACATACCTTAAATAACCTTTACATAATTTAGATAAAAGTTTTGAAGGCTTTGGTATGGCAAAATCAAGTTAATTCGCTTACAGGGACTAAAATTGACAAACTGCGAAAGTATGCCAATTTGAACTGTAACGAACATTCCGGAACATGGCCATAAGTTAAACACACCCTAAATATCCTTTACATAGCTTAGAAAAAGGCTTTGAGGGGTTCGGTGTGCTAAAATAAACTTTATGCTCATTCAGGGACTAAAAGCGTCAAAAAGTGCATAAGTTTGCATTTTCGCGCATAACTTACGTTCTGAATACATCCAGACATCCAAAAATTTATGTAAGCATTAAAATATTATGTTTTAGTGATTGGCTTGTCAAAAATCCATTCGTCGCGCAATTTGGACCGTTTTTACGTCCGTTACTTCTTCCGTCGTAATTAACCGAACAACGCAACCGTACGGCCAAACGAACCGACATCCGACATATTTTTTAGCACATTATAAGTTACCTATACTTTAACTTCATTTTAGAGCTTTGAAATGGGGTTAACGGGCCTTAAACGTGTCGGAAATGACTTAAATGCATGACAGGGACTAAATTTGTAATTCTGCCAAAGTTATTACCTTGCGCACCTCAACACTCTGAGTGTTGAGGTCCGTAAGCAAGTCACCAGCACAGCAGAATGTTGCAAACAACCTGTTTTCAGCTGTTATGCACTCCTTTCTCACTTGCAACTGGTTTCTAGCAATCCTATGGGCTCCCATGGGTTTTTAAATCAGTGGGTATGTGTTGTACGGCTGAGATTTAACGCTTGGGAAACAAGAAATGATCTTAACGGCACTACATTTCCTATAAATACCCCCCCATGTCTTGCTTATTTCCCTCACATTTGAATCTGATTCAAAACTCTCTAAGTGGAAGTTTATATGCTTCCTACCTGAGAGTGAATCGGGTCAAATACTTGCGGGGACCTTCTGTAAGTATCCTTTCGCTTTTATCATTCGTTTTAGCGTTAAAGTCAAACTGTGTTTGACTTTCTGCATTGACCAGTTTATGGTCAACGCGAAGTTCGTTTGAACTTCATAACGTGAGCGTAATCACGATGGTTATAGTCCCTAGTGAATATACCTACTGATTACCACGTTATCTAGGCTCAGTGACGAGTCGTAGTTTCGGGCAAAATGCGTGTTCTCGCGTATTTTGTAACCAAACTACTTGTGGGTATCAAAACCGTTTGTTTTGATACCAAACCTATTTTTAAACCTTGTTAAACATGTTTTAAACATGTTTAGCTCGTCACTTTTAGATTGTGCTTGTTTAGGGTCGTAAGGGTAAGCGATCTAATCAATCGCTTATGCTTTCGAACCCGACCCATTTGGTCGATCATTAGGATCCGACCAAACACTTTAGGTGACCATAGTAGTATAGGGAATAACCTTCCGAGGTTATACCTTATGGTCACGTCGTTTAAGTAGTTGTATGATAAGTAATTCCTATGCCTTAGGTAAATTACCAAAATGCCCTTTTTGCGCCAAAATTCATTTTAAGCCTATGTAACATAACTTTTGCCATCTAAACTGATTTAACAACAATATTAAACATGTTAAGGCATATCTTACTTGTCATAGGGCTAGTTAGGCGGTCCGAACGCGTTTTACGCGAACGACGCGTTAAAGTAGCATAAGCTACCTAAACGGGTCGTAACGGGTCAAAAGCACTTAGGACAAGTTTCGTTTTAGTATGTAGGCTTTGTTAAACCATATTTCATGAGTTCCTACACTCATTTGGTTTACGAACCCTCATGCTACCCGATCCTCCGATTAGGTCCGTTTATTAATATAGTTACCTATATTAGGTGACGTTTGAATCCGTGATCTTCTAACCTTGCTTGGTGGATATCTAGAATCTATTGAGCAATCTCAAGTGAGTACATAGACCCCTCTTTACTGTTTTCCAAACATTTTGGGGTGAAGCACATGTGCCTACTTGTTATTTTCATGCTTTCCCTGTTTTCATATCATATACATGTTATGTTCATTAGTACATTATTAGTACATCGTTTTACATGACATTTTATGCTATGTATGTCCATTGTGTGCATACTTAGTGCATTGTTTTACATTACCTTTTCATGCTATGTATGTTCATCATGCTTAGTATATTTTCATTTCATCACATGCTTACGTTTTTTATATGACATTTGGCTTGTTTAAATGGGACCATATACATTCATTAACTTTGATCACGCCGCTCGTTATTAGGTGATGTGCATGCGGTGTAATATATTTTATGTATATTTTTCGCCCTTTTTACGCTTTAGTCAAGTTTTAAATTTATAAAACACGATATTTTACTAACACCAAACACACATATGGGCAAGTGCACCCATCGTGAGCGTAGTATAGTGTTGGTAAGATACCGAGGTCATCCAAGGACACAAGAGCTTTTAATACCGGTTTATCCTCAACGTCTAATCAAATCAAAAGTTTAGAAAAAGGTTTTAAAACTAGAAAATAAAAACTTAAATTGCTGAAAAATAAAAAAAAATAAAAACAGATAGACAAGATGAATCACTTGCATCCGACTCGCCTTTAGTGTAACCTTTGATTATTTTTGCACTTTTGCACTCTTGCACTTTTTAAGAGATTATCTTAGTTATAGTAGTAGGCCGCTCTTTTGAAGGTGACGTTACCCTCAACCCAGTAGTTTGAGTCAGCAAGGATACAATCCTAAAGGGTTGGATTATTGAAAGATAATTAATTAAGTTATTAATGCATAATGTGGTAGGCCCCTCTTTTGAAGGTGACGTTGCCCTCGGCTAAGTAGTTTGAGTCAGCAGGGATACAATCCTAAATAGCCGAGTTAAAGTTTTAATAGTAGTTTACATATGAGGGGGGTCAAGGAGTTCGAACCCCCGCCATCCAATACCAGTGGGTATTGAAGGAGGTCCTACTAAAGTTGACCCAGGTCATTGCAGGATCTATACACTGAACAAGGCAAGACTCTTACCAAACCGTTCCCTTAACCCCCGACCAGGGAGCCAACATATCTCCATATAGACCGTGGAGATATGAATGGTGTAAATCTTTTATTTTATATAGACAATAAAATAACGCCAAGACACCACGGACAAACGATAAGGAAGATTCACCTTCAACAAAAGAAACTAGTTATTAAAGTCATTAATACATAACCAAATAAAAAGTGCGAAAAGATTAAAAATAAAAAGTATTACACTAAATGCTTGTCTTCACCAAGTGATGTAAGAGACTTAGGCAAACATGGCCTTTGATTGTCAAGAACTCTTACGATCAATGTTGGATCCCGAGACTACTCACACACTCTATGATGGATGATGGATGATGGTGGTGGATGTGGTTTGTGATGGTGGTGGTGGGTGGGTGAAGTGTGAGAGAGGTGGTTTGCCAAGGGATGGTTTGCAAATGAGCCAAGCACCCCTATTTATAGCCTGCACAGAAGCCCGGACACGGCCCCGTGTCCACCCATCTTCTCTTTCCTCATTAATTGCAGTTTGTCTGCATTAGTTGATCACGCCCCCGTGTCCGCTGGGAACGACCCCGTGTGCAGAAGCGTATCTGTACTATCAAGATTTGCCTAGATTCTATGAATCTTTGCGTTGACCACGGCCCCGTGTCCGCTGGGCACGCCCCAATGGTGGGTGATAGAAGCTTTTACAACTTTGTCTTTTCTGCAGACACTTGGGCATGCCCCCGTGCTCACTGAGCACGGGGCGTGTTCAGCCTTCTTTTCTCTTGTTTTTTCTTGGGGAGATGCTGTCGAGGGGTCGGGCATGCCATGTTTATTCCTTTTCTTGTATTATTGTTAGATTTGGCTGCATTTTTGCTTCTTTTGTTCATTTGAGCTCATTTAATCCTGAAAATACAAAAGGAAGACAAAAACATACTTTTTCCAACATTAGTACTAAAAAGGGTTAGTTTTATGTCACATTTGATGTAATTTATATGTTGCATTTTGCACAAATCATTAGGAAACCACTGATGGAACAATTATCAGTGGTTTGCAACGGTAACAAATGAAAACAATGGGTGATGTTAACTATCAGTGGATAGCTTAACAGTGGATGGAAACACTGATGTTTGAGCAACAATATTTACAAGGAAAATGAGAGAACAAAGGTTGACTTTCAGCAGTGGACTGCATTTAGCAGAACAGATGTTTGAACCAAACAGTGGTTATGACAGACTTTTAAGGATTTAATGAAAACTTTCATTTTTAGCTATTTTTAAGGATGGATTTTTGATTTTCTTAAAACATTTTAATGCTTTTATTCATAGAAAAACAAGATTTAGCTTGTTATTCCATGTTCGGCATGCCAATCCTAGAGATCAAGCTTTAAAAGGTGGATGTATCTAATGCTTTTGTTAGCACATCTACCAGCTGATCTTTAGTTGGAACATGATGCAGAGAAATCAAACCTTTTCATAGCAATCCCTCACAAAGTGATGTCTGATATCAATGTGCTTGGTGGTTGAATGAGAAACTGGATTTTTGATGATATTTTCTGCTGCCTGACTGTCCAACATGAGAAGTGTCTTTAAGGCAGTGATACCAAAATCCAGCAATTGATTTTGAAGCCAAAGCAGTTGGGCTGTACAGCTTGCAGCAGCTATATATTATGCCTCAGCAGTGGATGTGGAAACAGCTGCTTGCTTTTTGCTTTGCCAAGACACTAAGAAATTGCCTAGGAATTGGCACCCTCCTGAAGTGGACTTCCTTGTTGTGTTACATCCAGGACAGTCACTATCTGAGAAACCTGAAAGCTTGATATTACCATCAGCTGGATACCAGATACCAAGTGTTGGAGCACCTTTTAGGTATCTGAATATCCTTTTTACAGCAATAAGGTTAGGCTTTCTAGGGGCTGATTGGGATCTTACATAAACACATTTTGCAAACATGATGTCTGGCCTAGATGTAGTTAGGTACAATAAAGACCCAATCATGCTTCTATAAAGTGTTTGATCAACCAAATCATCCTTTTCATCAGACATGACTATTTTTGTGGTTGCTATGGGTGTACTACATGGTTTACAATCATCCATCTCAAATTTATTTAAAAGTTCTTTGGCATATTTGCCTTGATGGATGAAGGTTCCATTTTGCAGTTGTTTTACTTGGAGACCAAGAAAACATTGGAGTTCACCCATTGCACTCATCTCAAACTCAGCTGTCATGAGTTGTCTGAACTCTTCACACATTTTGTGACATGTGCTTCCAAAAATGATGTCATCCACATAAATCTGGACAATCATCAAGTCTTTCCCTCTCCATTTTAAAAACAGTGTTTTGTCAATTTTACCTCTTGTGAAACTAATGGACAGAAGAAAGGTGGAAAGAGTTTCATACCAGGCTCTAGGTGCTTGTTTCAAGCCATACAAAACTTTATTTAGCTTGTAGACATGATTTGGATAAAATGGATCCTCAAAACCTGGAGGTTGACAAACATATACCTCTTCTTGAATTTTACTATAGAGGAATGCACATTTGATATCCATTTGATACACCTTTATGTTGTGGTTGACAGCAAAGGCCAAAAACAGTCTGATAGCTTCCAATCTTGCTACAGGGGCAAAAGTTTCATCATAGTCAATGCCCTCTTTCTGTCTAAAACCTTGAACCACTAGCCTTGCTTTATTCTTGACAACAATGCTCCTTTCATCAGTTTTTTTTGAAGACCCACTTTGTGCCAATAGGACTTACATCCTCTGGCAGTGGTACAAGCTCCCATACTTGTTGTCTTTTAAACTGTTGGAGCTCCTCTTGCATGGCTTCTACCCAGCTGTTGTCTTTTAGTGCCCCTTGGTACTTGACTGGCTAATGTAGAGATAGAAAACCAGCAAAAAGACAGATGTTTTGGGATTGCTTTCTTGTGAGCACCCCTTCATTGATGTTGCCAATAATTTGGTCAGGTGGATGAGACTTCATGAAGATTAACTCTCCTTTGTATGGAACAATGGCATTTAAGGGTGAGGGCTGCAGATGTGAATCATCTGAGCTAACGACTGATGGTGACTTTGATGATCCATTAGCGGCTTGAAATGGAGGTGGAGGAATAGGTGGAAGTGGTGTGGACATATGTTGACTTTTATCCACTATTTGAGGATTTTTATCAACAGTGTTTGATGATGTGGAAGCAGGGGTTAATGGGCTACTTTGATCAACAACTGTTGAGGTAGCAGTGGTTGAGCTTTGACAGCTGTTTTGAACATCTGCTGCTCTGGCAATGGATTTGAAGGTTTGTTGTGGAAGGATCACTTCATACCCATTATCTGATGGAAGATTTTCTGATGGACTTGCACTGTTAGTCTTGACAGTAACATTTTCAAAAGTAAATTTATCAAGATCAAACAATTCTGCAGGGTTTTCAGGGATTTTCATTGAAGAAAGTTCATTGAACTTCACATTCAAAGTCTCTTCCACTGTTTTGGTCGTTGTGTTAAACACTTTGTAGGCCTTAGCAGTGGTTGAGTATCCCAAATGATATCCACTGTCTACTTTGGCTGCAAATTTTGAAATTGAGTCTTTTAAATTCAAAATAAAGCATGGGCAGCCAAACACTTTAAAGTATGAGATCATTGGTTTGATTTTATACAGAAGTTCATAGTCAGTCTTTTGATGCCTGAGGTTGATTAAAACTCTGTTCTGGACATAGCAAGCAGTGTTTACTGCCTCTGCCCAGAAAGTTAATGGCAAGCCTGAATCAGCAGGCATGGTTCTGGCAGCCTCAATTAATGTCCTGTTCTTTCTCTCAACAACCCCATTTTGCTCTGGTGTCCTTGGAATGCTGTACTGCCTTACAATTCCTTTTGACACAAAAAACTCATCCAACTCCCTATTTCTGAACTCTGTGCCATTGTCACTCCTGAAGACTTTTACTGGCAAGTCAAATTGCTTTTCAACCTGTGTAACAAAGTCTTGCAAAATGCCTACAGTCTCATCTTTGGAATGTAAGAAATAAGTCCATGTAAACCTAGAAAAGTCATCTACAAACACCAAACAATATCTTTTTCTTTTTAGGACTCATGGCTTTTACTTGTCACACCCCGAAATTATCAGAGCATTGGCGTGACTGGACTGATATCTTCATTGCACAGCGGAAGCAAAATAAGCTAAGTCTTTTAGAAATTGAACGCCCACTAAGTACTCGACTCCACATGGTTCTCCTATTCCAACCGTGCCTTGTCTTAGAAATGCAACCTGAGAAAGAAACATGCGAAAAATCAACATAAAGTTGAGCGAGTTCATAGTTTGTTTGTAAAAGATTTGAAATAAATCTTTGGAGTTGTGAAAGATTTGGAATAACCGGTTTTTGAAATAGTATTGAGAAAACGAATCAAAAGTCATTTTCTTGCCAAGTTATATGAAAACGTTGTGTTTGTAACACAGTATGTTCATAAAAACCATGTATTGGTAAAGTCTTGTATTTGTAATGTTCGTATAACCGTCAATGCCCACCCTGACTTTGACTCCATGCCCGCATAATGCCTTGAATTTGTATAAAACATAGTAGTTAATTTGTATGAACAAGAAGTTTCCATAAGTATAAAATCCCTGGTATGTAGCAATAAGGAAATAAAGAGATCACCAATGGTTTGCAAGGCCATTAATATGTGTGAAGTGCAAGTAGGAAGACTCAAACCTAGAAAATTTATGCGTCGGGCACAAAGTCACCCCGAGGTCCGTTCTGTTTGGCCTGGGGGCTGGGCTCGCTACACCCAGATAGATCTACCGCTCCCGTCCCTCGGTCCTACAATGAGGATTAATGATCCCAAGTTGCGCCTACCCACTCACATGATCTAAGTAGTAACCCTCCTTACGCTAACCATACCATGTATAAAATAAATCCCTGGTCACCCTGACCAAATTCCTGGTCACCCTGGCTGAATATCATTCACATTTTGAAAATAAGCATTTGTTTTTGTAAAAACCGGTATGTTTAGTATAAACCTTTCGTAATTCATTTGTGTTCCTCGAAATCCCTTCGTAATATGATTTAGAAATACGAGTTTTGCGTTTGTTCTAAACTTTGTATGTTTTTGCAAAACGTGCATGTCTTTCCACCCCGAAAACATCTATAAAAATGTAAAGCCGTAAAAAGGGGGGTTATGAACTCACCTGAATATTCTTGTGCAAAGCGAGCTAATTACGACCTCGTGATGTCGTTTCCAAGATGAGACTCGCTAGCGTGCATTCTACAATATTCCTAACACGGAATATCTAATAAGTTTCTAAATAAAAGCGGTAACTAGTCTACGTGTCACCGAGCTCTACCGAATCGTTAGCCGAACGATTCGACAGTAAGTTGTTAACTTAATGGAAAAGATTAAGTTATATGTGTTAAGTCTCGTTTAATGTCAGTAGCAGTTTAATAAGTCTTGCAAAAGACTTAGTTTCCGAGAGACTTAAAATGAATCAATATTTATATAAAAATATATAAATATATCGTTGTAAGTGTGTTAGCCGTCTCGAGTAGTCATACGTATATAAAAGAATATTTCTATGAAAATATCATATAACAAACTCGTATCATATATCGCGTTTCGTATGAAATTTATCAAAGTGTATGTCTATGCCATTTAGGCGTTTGACGTGAATATAAAAAGTCATATTCATGAAAGAATCGTCGGATTGTCGTGTTTGAAAATAAATATATAACTATATTTATTTTTATAAACGAATGTGTGTTCGGCGTTTGAAACAATATAAATAATTATATTGAATTTAGAAAGGAGTTGTCGAAATTCCGAAGTTTATAATAAATATAATAATTGTATTTATTTGTTGTAAATAAATTCCGAATCTTTGATACCGAAAGTTGTAAGTTGTTGTCGAAAGAGGTTTTACATTCGTATTTGTCTTTATAAAAGCTCCTCGGATAAAAAGTTTCGTCTCATAATAAAACGTGTTTTGTTTACGGGTTTTCTCGAAAAACGGGCAGAGTTTCCTCTGTTTTTGGACGATCCCGACAACTATGTGTCGATATATTTTTTTTTCCAAGATTCAACAACAACACTATATGTAAAGTTTTTCTTCAAGGCATTAAAAGTAACTAAACTATAAACGAATCGGTTCAAGCTCGTTTTTCACGTAATAAATAAAGTTATAGAAATAGTCGCGCTGTAAATTTTTACCGAATCTTCAAGTCGTTTCTGTTACGCGTTGACCAGCTGACTTTACTGAGTCAACCGGGTTGGCCGGCTGAGTTCGCTTGCTGAGTTGACCCGAGTTTGACCGAAGACCCGACCCGTTGACTGTTGACCGAACCCGGATGTTAACTGAGTTTACTTTCCGACCCGAACCCCGACTGAACCGAACTTGGACTGAGTCTGAATCGAGTGAGCCTGAACCCGTATTGCTTGAGTTGACTTGGTTTGACCGAGTCAAACCGAGCTGAACCAGAATTGACTCGTTTAAACCTGGACCGAACTGAAACACGAGACTAAGCTACTTACCGGAGCCGTGAATAACCACCATCGCCGCCGCAGATGTACCGCCGGCTCCGGTCGCCGGTCCTTTGTTTTCTCCGATCTCCTCTCTCATCTCTCTCTCTCTTTCTTCGTCTCTCTCTCTCTCTTCCTCGTCCCGATCTCTCTCTCCTGTTCTCTCTTTCTTCGATCGCCGCACCACCACCGGACGGTGGTGGTGGTGGTGCTCTGTGTTGCCGTTCAGAGGGGGGTGTCGCGGGTTTGTGAATGTTATCGGGGGAGGAGGGTGGCGCCGGAGCTCGGTCGGAACTCCGACTCCGGTCGCCGGTGAATATGCCGGAAGAGAGAGAGGAGACATGTGGGTGTGTGTCTGCATTAGGTATCGAGAGAGAGGAGGTGGTGTTTAGATCTAGTGGTGTTATCTTGAAAGTTGAAGAAATGGGGGCTCATATATGTGTGGGTGTAATCAAGAAAGAGAGGAAAGGCAGACATAAAGTCTGTGAGTTTCTTTGTGTGTGTATACAATTGTGAGTATGGAAAGAGTGTGGGTGAAAACCCCTTATATAAAAATATTGGTGAGATCTTATGATCTTTAGAGATCTTAAAAAAAATATTTTTCCAAGATTTACTATAGATCTCATAAGATTTTATATTGATTTACTAATATTTAGTAAGATTTGACAAGATTTTGTAGATCTTGTGTATTATGCACGGGTTTAGGCTTGTGGGTTTTGGGCTTGGGCCCGGGGCCCACAAGCCCATCTCGTGTGTAAGTGGCTCGTAATTCCTACGAGACCCGTTGTCAAAATCCCTGAACTCCGTTTAACGTTAAAAATTAAAATACACAAAAATACGGTCGGTAGTTGTTGTTTGCGCGCCCGTTCGTCGGTCACGGTAATAATCGCGAAAAATTGTATCGTTGTCGTCTTTAATCCGTTTTTCGATCCGGTTCCGACTGTAGTCACTAAAATTTTAATTACGAAGCTAAAACATATCGTAAAAATTTAATATTTGTCGGCGTTGTCAGTATCCTGTTCGGTTTCAATCCGTTGCCGTTTAACGTTTCACAGGTTTCTTTGTAAACCACCGTTCGCGCATTGTAAAGTCGGATAATCGTTCCTGGGCACTCCAAAGGCCTAATTAGGTTAATTTGCGTTGTAATCACTAGTCATTATCGTGTTAAACACCTGTTAATCACGTAATTAAGAGCCGTAAATCACGGGTTGTCACATTCTCCCCCTGTTACAGAAATTTCGTCCTCGAAATTTAGACTATGTTATCTCCTCGGAATTGTATTGTTCGCAGGTAAGTCCGAATAATAACAAAGTGAATGACCGCGTAATCGAAACAAGACTTAATGATACAGTCACCAGTGCGACTAAGTTAACAAGGATCCAACAATGAACAGGAACTTCGACCAATCGAATTCCATATGAATGTTTATAACATGTAAATGAGCTCTAGAAGCAATAACATCCACCGGATGAACTTAGAATTAACAATCTCAAATGTACTAGTTTGCATGGAACGCTCGATCGTGATCAGCGCAAGCTGCAAGTTATACCGACGACACAAGGTGTCGCAATGAATGAAACAATTTAATAATAGGGGTGATCGAACAAGTAACACCTGTGTTTTGCATGAAACGCTCAATCATCATTAGCCCAAGCTACAAGTTTGTGCTGACACCACAAGGTGTCGTAGTGATTCAAATGATTCAATAACAGCGGTGATCAAACAAATTCACCGTGTTTGAAGTCAAATGAAAGCGCAATAAAGTGAATCCTGAAAGTTTGTTTTAAATGACATCATAGGATTTTCAATTGAAATGGAACATCAAGGAAATAATGTTTCCGATCGGAGATGAAGAAGCAATGAATTTTTCAAAACATTCGATCGATAATGAAAGAACCGTTAATAGGTACACCGGAATATAGAAATAAGTTTGTGTACCACTGTCTTAACACACGATTGTGTTAAGACTGTTGTAACGTGATAAATCAAAACGGATTTAATCTAAATCAATAAATAAATAATTAAATCCGTGCATAAGATATGTAAACGAGTTTAGCGCAAGGTTCAAATAAGTGATAATACCACCACAAGGTGTCGAAATCAACAAACAATTTAATGGAGTCGAATGCCAAACAAGTTTACTTCGACTCGGAACAATGAAACACTTGTTAAAACGAATTTGAATATGTTGTCTTCAATACATCATATGGTATATTGAATTGAATGTGTGTAATGAAGAAGTTCAAACAATCGAACTTGGTTTTAGCGCAATCCGACAATAAATATATGTATTGACAAGAAAACTTTAGGCATGGTTACAACGAAAAACCATGTATGTAACTTGTAAAGAAATGATCGTGATACAATGACCATTAAGAGGAGTAGAGATACGAAAATCTACTCTGTAAGTGTGAAATTCGAAATTTCAATAGAAGAAATTTGAGGACTTTACCTGGGGTTTCGTGTGACGACCAATTGTTTGGTGACATTACCATGGAATGTCGAACATAGCGTATTCGTCGTTAGTTAGGTAGGGGGGGAATGCGGAGACAATCGTCTTCTCCCTGGCGTGATTCATGTCGTTGCAGGATCGCGTGACAAGTTGTCGTTTCCTGATCGTTAGTTCTCCTGCTGACAGGGATCTAGCGTCGTCGTTAAATTGCGTCATCGTTCCTTCTCAAAGGCCTTGCCTCGATAGTCGTATGTGTCGTACTTCAACCTCCGTTGATGTATAGCTTAAGTTTCACGTATACCTGTGCACTAGCGTTGTGTGCCGCGTAGAAGGTGATGTACCCCGACATCCGTTGACGTAGAAATTGAGTTCCATGTATTCTCGTGCGCTAGTGTTTCGTTATACGTAGGCTGCCTGCTCGGGAAGTCAAAATATCATAGACAATATGGATAATAATATGTGCCCGAGTTAATATTCGCGGTTCCTACGTGATGACCTTTAATAAACACACACATGCACAAATAACCAATAAGCAATCAAATAGTCCTCCTAGTCCCACTAGCCTATCCTCCCAGCCTCTCAGACTGAACTTCCTAGTCCCACTAGACTATCCTCCTAGCCTCTCAAACTGAACTTCCTAGTCCCACTAGACTATCCTCCCAGCCTCTCAGACTGAATCTCCTAGTCCCACTAGACTATCCTCCCAGCCTCTCAGAATGAATCTCCTAGTCTCTTAGACTACCTTCCCAGCCTCTCAGACTGAATCTCCTAGTCTCTCAGACTGACTCCCTGTTCCGAAGGTCTTAAATGCATGTTTCCTAAACTCTCAGATTTTTGTGTACTGTATGTAATCGTTTCGTGTACCGTGTATAAAACATCACAATAGCGTATGTTTGAAAACAAAATTTTGACAGTTTGCTTTTCGGCAACGGTTGGAGACCATATTCGAGTATTAGGCGTTCTGTATGTATTCAACGTCTTAATAGTCTAAGTCCTAGAGAAAAGTGAGGTTAGAGCCTAGGTATCACAACAGAAACCTAATTCGCTGTAACCTATAGCTCCGATACCAATCTGTCACACCTCGAAATTTATCAGAGCTGGCGTGACTGGACTGGTATCTTCATTGCACAGCGGAAGCAAAATAAGCTAAGTCTTTTAGAAATTGAACGCCCACTAAGTACTCGACTCCACATGGTTCTCCTATTCCAACCGTGCATTGTCTTAGAAATGCAACCTGAGAAAGAAACATGCGAAAAATCAACATAAAGTTGAGCGAGTTCATAGTTTGTTTGTAAAAGATTTGAAATAAATCTTTTGAGTTGTGAAAGATTTGAAATAAATCTTTGGAATAACCGGTTTTTGAAATAGTATTGAGAAAACGAATCAAAAGTCATTTTCTTGCCAAGTTATATGAAAACGTTGTGTTTGTAACACAGTATGTTCATAAAAACCATGTATTGGTAAAGTCTTGTATTTGTAATGTTCGTATAACCGTCAATGCCCACCCTGACTTTGACTCCATGCCCGCATAATGCCTTGAATTTGTATAAAACATAGTAGTTAATTTGTATGAACAAGAAGTTTCCGTAAGTATAAAATCCCTGGTATGTAGCAATAAGGAAATAAAGAGATCACCAATGGTTTGCAAGGCCATTGATATGTGTGAAGTGCAAGTAGGAAGACTCAAACCTAGCAAATTTATGCGTCGGGCACAAAGTCACCCCGAGGTCCGTTCTGTTTGGCCTGGGGGCTGGGCTCGCTACACCCAGATAGATCAACCGCTCCTGTCCCTCGGTCCTACAATGAGGATTAATGATCCCAAGTTGCGCCTACCCACTCACATGATCTAAGTAGTAACCCTCCTTACGCTAACCATACCATGTATAAAATAAATCCCTTGTCACCCTGACCAAATCCCTGGTCACCCTGACCAAATTCCTGGTCACCCTGGCCGAATATCATTCACATTTCGAAAATAAGCATTTGTTTTTGTAAAAACCGGTATGTTTAGTATAAACCTTTCGTAATTCATTTGTGTTCCTCGAAATCCCTTCGTAATATGATTTAGAAATACGAGTTTTGCGTTTGTTCTAAACTTTATATGTTTTTGCAAAACGTGCATGTCTTTCCACCCCGAAAACATCTATAAAAATGTAAAGCCGTAAAAAGGGGGGTTATGAACTCACCTGAATATTCTTGTGCAAAGCGAGCTAATTACGACCTCGTGATGTCGTTTCCAAGATGAGACTCGCTTGCGTGCATTCTACAATATTCCTAACACGGAATATCTAATAAGTTTCTAAATAAAAGCGGTAACTAGTCTACGTGTCACCGAGCTCTACCGAATCGTTAGCCGAACGATTCGACAGTAAGTTGTTAACTTAATGGAAAAGATTAAGTTATATGTGTTAAGTCTCGTTTAATGTCAGTAGCAGTTTAATAAGTCTTGCAAAAGACTTAGTTTCCGAGAGACTTAAAATGAATCAATATTTATATAAAAATATTTAAATATATCGTTGTAAGTGTGTTAGCCGTCTCGAGTAGTCATACGTATATAAAAGAATATTTCTATGAAAATATCATATAACAAACTCGTATCATATATCGCGTTTCGTATGAAATTTATCAAAGTGTATGTCTATGCCATTTTGGCGTTTGACGTGAATATAAAAAGTCATATTCATGAAAGAATCGTCGGATTGTCGTGTTTGAAAATAAATATATAACTATATTTATTTTTATAAACGAATGTGTGTCCGGCGTTTGAAACAATATAATTAATTATATTGAATTTAGAAAGGAGTTGTCGAAATTCCGAAGTTTATAATAAATATAATAATTATATTTATTTGTTGTAAATAAATTCCGAATCTTTGATACCGAAAGTTGTAAGTTGTTGTCGAAAGAGGTTTTACATTCGTATTTGTCTTTATAAAAGCTCCTCGGATAAAAAGTTTCGTCTCATAATAAAACGTGTTTTGTTTACGGGTTTTCTCGAAAAACGGGCAGAGTTTCCTCTATTTTTGGACGATCCCGACAACTATGTGTCGATATATATTTTTTTCCAAGATTCAACAACAACACTATATGTAAAGTTTTTCATCAAGGCATTAAAAGTAACTAAACTATAAACGAATCGGTTCAAGCTCGTTTTTCACGTAATAAATAAAGTTATAGAAATAGTCGCGCCGTAAATTTTTACCGAATCTTCAAGTCGTTTCTGTTACGCGTTGACCAGCTGACTTTACTGAGTCAACCGGGTTGGCCGGCTGAGTTCGCTTGCTGAGTTGACCCGAGTTTGACCGAAGACCCGACCCGTTGACTGTTGACCGAACCCGGATGTTAACTGAGTTTACTTTCCGACCCGAACCCCGACTGAACCGAACTTGGACTGAGTCTGAATCGAGTGAGCCTGAACCCGTATTGCTTGAGTTGACTTGGTTTGACCGAGTCAAACCGAGTTGAACCAGAATTGACTCGTTTAAACCTGGACCGAACTGAAACACGAGACTAAGCTACTTACCGGAGCCGTGAATAACCACCATCGCCACCGCAGATGTACCGCCGGCTCCGGTCGCCGGTCTTTTGTTTTCTCCGATCTCCTCTCTCGTCTCTCTCTCTCTTCCTCGTCCCGATCTCTCTCTCCTGTTCTCTCTTTCTTCGATCGCCGCACCACCACCGGACGGTGGTGGTGGTGGTGCTCTGTGTTGCCGTTCAGAGGGGGGTGTCGCGGGTTTGTGAATGTTATCGGGGGAGGAGGGTGGCGCCGGAGCTCGGTCGGAACTCCGACTCCGGTCGCCGGTGAATATGCCGGGAGAGAGAGAGAGGAGACATGTGGGTGTGTGTCTGCATTAGGTATCGAGAGAGAGGAGGTGGTGTTTAGATCTAGTGGTGTTATCTTGAAAGTTGAAGAAATGGGGGCTCATATATGTGTGGGTGTAATCGAGAAAGAGAGGAAAGGCAGACATAAAGTCTCTGAGTTTCTTTGTGTGTGTATACAATTGTGAGTATGGAAAGAGTGTGGGTGAAAACCCCTTATATAAAAATATTGGTGAGATCTTATGATCTTTAGAGATCTTAAAAAAAATATTTTGCCAAGATTTACTATAGATCTCATAAGATTTTGTATTGATTTACTAATATTTAGTAAGATTTGACAAGATTTTGTAGATCTTGTGTATTATGCACGGGTTTAGGCTTGTGGGTTTTGGGCTTGGGCCCGGGGCCCACAAGCCCATCTCATGTGTAAGTGGCTCGTAATTCCTACGAGACCCGTTGTCAAAATCCCTGAACTCCGTTTAACGTCAAAAATTAAAATACACAAAAATACGGTCGGTAGTTGTTGTTTGCGCGCCCGTTCGTCGGTCACGGTAATAATCGCGAAAAATTGTATCGTTGTCGTCTTTAATCCGTTTTTCGATCCGGTTCCGACTGTAGTCACTAAAATTTTAATTACGAAGCTAAAACATATCGTAAAAATTTAATATTTGTCGGCGTTGTCAGTATCCTGTTCGGTTTCAATCCGTTGCCGTTTAACGTTTCACAGGTTTCTTTGTAAACCACCGTTCGCGCATTGTAAAGTCGGATAATCGTTCCTGGGCACTCCAAAGGCCTAATTAGGTTAATTTGCGTTGTAATGACTATTCATTATCGCGTTAAACACCTGCTAATCACGTAATTAAGAGCCGTAAATCACGGGTTGTCACATTACTGGGCCAAACAGATTCATGCGCAGCATTTGCAGGAACTTGGTTGTTTTGGACTCTTCAATGGACTTAAATGAGCTTTTATGTTGTTTTCCTTTTAAGCAGGAAACACAATGCTCAGGACAGGTGGACAATTTTTGAGGAAGACCTCTTACTAACCCCTGTTTTAACAAAGCAGTGATTGTCTTGAGATTTGTGTGCCCCAATCTCCTGTGCCAAAGTTCTGTCTCTTTGTTAGAGGCAGCTGAGAACAGACATGCATCAGTCCTAGGGCTATCTTTTGACAAATCAACCACATAAACATTGCCACTTCTTTGAGCAACAAGTTGAGTTTTTCCATTTTTTATTATTTCTTCAATCTTTTTAACCATTTCTGGCCCAACAATCCTACAGCAATCGTTAGTAAAGAATGAGCCATAGCCCTTATCACTCATTTGAGAGACACTAAGAAGGTTGAATTTTAGATTGTCTATCAGATTGACATTTTCAAACTTAACATTTCCAGACTGAACGGTACCAGACCCCATCACCTTCCCTTTATTATTATTACTAAAGGATATATCCCCCCCCTCCATGAGTTTTGAATTCTTTGAGTAGGGCTCTATATCCTGTCATGTGCTTGGAGCCTCCACTATCTACATACCAAAGACTATCTAAGCATGCAGAAGCTCCCTGCACATCAAGTAAAAGGTTAGTTCATGAGGGTCTCTAAAGCCAATAAGGCTTTGGATGGGGTCTCAACAGTGTCTATGTTAAGTTCAGGTGGATGGACAGTGCTTAGCTCAGGGGTTTGGACAGTTTTAGAACTGGTTTTCTCTAACCACTGTTGGGGGTCTTGCCCTATCATCGGCTGGTACCCAAAGGGATGCCTGTTCACTCTTGGTTTAGAAGGCTTTTTATAAGCCTCATAAACATGTGGGACCCTAGGGTATGGTGGTTGACCTTTACCTCTTCGGTATTGGTTTGCAGGGGGTGCATCAGTCACCTGAACTTCTCTTTTAACAGAGGTTTGGTTCAGCTGTTTTGTAACAGCTGTTTGAACTGGCACAAACAGTGGTTGTTGTTTGACTTGTGGTTTTGATGAACTCATTGGTGTTTTTGACATGAACTCTTCCTTTTTGACCTCAAACGATTTTAGGTACACATACTGTTAAGTAGAATGGTTTGATTTACCACAGATGGTGCAGCTCTGTGAAGGAACAATAGTACTTGTTTTGTTAAGATCATAAGCTTTTAAATGAAAACAATATTTGGTCAAGTGATTTTTCTTTTCACAAAAGTCACAAAACAAGTTTTTAATCTTTTCTCTTTTCTTCTTCTTTTCAGACTCCTTTACAACAGAGTTTTGAACTACTGTTGGGATGTCCTTAAGAGGAATGACCTTGGCCTTAGGAGCTTTGACACCATCTATAGTTGTGAAGCCTATGGTTTTGAAGTTTTCAAGGATGTCACACTCATCAGACCATGTGAGTTTAAATTGGTATTTCTCAATCTCCTCAAAAGTTGAGGTCTCCACAGATCTTTCCAAAGTGATCTTGTTACCAAGTTTATCAGTTATTTTAACCTCTTGGCCATCCTTGTTTGTGGGAATGATTTCAACAAAACCAGATTCATTTACAGCACTGTTTTCAACTTGGTCATGTTTTCTAAAACCTACATCAAATTTTACATTGCTTTTGATCTGTTTTTCAAGCATAACTTCATAACCTTTGCAGGATTCCACCCATTTTTCACAAGTGATTTGGGTGGATTCCAACTCCTTTTTGCAGGCTTGATATTTTTCTATCGTAGTCTGGAGTTGGTCCTTGGTTATGCTATGCTCTTGTTTGAGACTGCAGATGTCATTATCTTTTTCTGTCAATTTGATTTTCAGTTCTTTTAAAGACTTTTCAAATTGAACTTCATCATTTAACACTCTATCCCTAAGGTTTTCATCACCTCTTTAATGTTAGAAAATGTTATGATGCATTTGTCTGAACACAGATTTTTAAGAACCTGAGGTGATACCTTGGCTGCAGCCATCATGGCACAATCACAAACATGCTCTTTCTCATCAGCCACCTTCTCTTCATTTTCACCATGTTTCTTCTCTTCTTCTTCAGACCAGGGGTCAGACAGTGGTTCTAACAGGGGTTCTGAATTATCTCCCAACAGTATTTGATAAGCAACAACTGTAACCACTGCTTCAGCAATTTTGTCCACTGCTTCATCACTTGACTGTCCTTCTTCAGTTTCCAGCCCTTCTTCTATTGACTCTAATGCCATAAAATAGAAATCATCATTAGAAGCATAATTAGTAGCATAGAGTGCAAAATTTTCATCACCTAGCTCACCAGGTAAGCTGCTTCAGTCAACAAAGCCTTGGGTGAAAAATCTTTGCTGATCTGGTTGAACCACTGCTGGTGCAGTTTGTTGAGGTGCAGCTTGTTGTACCTGAACCTGAGGAGCAGGGGCCTGGACATACTGTATCTGAGGAACAGTTGTTTGAATATAATGCACAGGCACAGGGGTTGCAGGGTGTGCATAATGAGCAGTGTTTACATGAGCAGCAGGGGCATATTTGGTTATTTTGTGGTCTAGGGTTTGAGCTAGGATGTGTGATAATTGGACCAGTGGTTTGACTCCTGCATTCCCTAGCAAAATGACCTAAGCTATTACACTTATAGCATTTGATCTTTGATTTATCCAGCCCCACTTTTAGGTTCCCATGTAACCTTGGAAATTTTCTCCCTGTCCTTTTGTAAAACGTGCTGGTTCTAACACTCAGCAGTGCAAGTTGGTGCAAAATGTCCATTTCCTCTAAGTCAGTTGGATCAAAATGCTGAAGGTTATTGATTTCAAAGCATAGATTGTCAGAGTTCTGGCTTTCTCCATTTGCTGTGAAAGCATAACTGGATGAGTGAGGATCAGAGTTGAAGTTTACACCAGCAGTTATGTCAATAAAGTGATCATAACTCTGATCCTTACTACTGCCAGACTCTTCCTGACCCAAAAGAGCTGTGTTGCCAAATGAGTAGTCATCAGCAACTTTTCCAGACTCTTGCCACTTCTTTTTCTGGTTTAACTCTCTTTCATAGGTCAGGAGTCTACCATGAAGTTGGGTCAGGGTCAGATCTTTGAACCCAACAGAATTTCTGGTCACAAAGGCAATTGTATCCCATTTTTCAGGTAGTGATCTAAGAAACCTGCTATTTTGTGTTGAATTAGCAAATTCAACATTAACAAGTCTTAGCTCACTAATGAGACAACTGAATCTCTTAAACTGCGGTGTTAATGTTTCACCCTTAATGTGACAAAAGATTTCATACTCTTGATTCAGAATTTCCCTATTATTTTCAATTACTTCTTCAGTTCCCCCAAACTGTTCCTTCAGTGCATCCCACAATTCCTTGGCACTGTTACAGTGTAACAGCCTAGCATAAATTTTATTTGGTAGTGCGGATGCAACGATGCTGAATGTCTTGGCATCTAGTTCAATTTTCTGAAAATCCTGGTCCGTATAGTTCTCAACTTTCTTAGGAACAAAAACCTTTAGATCCTCATCACTCGGCACCATTGGAACATGTGGTCCAAAGATAACCGACTTCCAACATCCGGTATTTTGTTGAGCAAGGATGTGACCCATCCTTCTCTGCCAGATTTTGTATTCATTTCGTTTCAACATGGGTGGTTTGAAGAGTCAACCGATGCTATTGTTAACATCTTGTGATTGTGACGTCATCCTGGTTATTTTACAGGTACTGATTAATCAACTTTGCTCGTGATTAAACCTTACTCTATTTTTCAACAAAATGAACAATTATAAGTATCAACGACTATGAGCTGAACTTTTACGTCAAAATGATTGTTAGATCAAATTTGACTGTCCCAGCTCTGATACCAATTGTTAGGATCTGAGTTTCTTATGATTGTGTTTTTGTTTGAGAATTATGAATATGAATGAGTAATTGCAGCGGAATTAAAATGGAAACAAACTTTCACTACACAATCAAATGGAAGAATTGCTTTCAACACACATGTTTGCCATGGAATCGAATGATTATATTTATTACAATGATTCAATTACACTTTGCATGCATGCAATACAATCTCCCCCTCAGCCTGAGCTCACACTGGTTTGTTCGTACATAATGATAAGTGATGAAAGAGCTAATAGAATAGTACAGTGTACTGTTCTATTTATAGGCACAAGCAAACCACTGAAGCATCTTTGCTGACGTCACCATGAAAGTGACATCTAACCTCCTAACAACCTACAACCGCTGATCTAATACAACTACTGCTATTATAAACAACTGATAACAATACAAACAAAAGATAGACTAAACTACTGCTTCCCATTCCACTGTTGTGACTCCAGCAGTACTTTGTTTCTTCAGCAGTGCTTGACCCATATCAGTAGATTGAGCATCAGTTTTTGTCTTCAATAGTCTTTAGGTCTTCATCAGATGTTGAGTGATCAGCAGTTGTTGTAGATGGACAGTGGATGGAGGTCATCAGTTGTTAAGGCCACTTCCAAGGGGAAATATTGATGCAAACATCCGCTTATTCTGAATCCACTGATCTGATCCAGTTTTGGCTTTATCAACTGTTCCTTTGGTAGGGTTCAATCCCAACAGTTGTTGTTGTTGTTGTTGCTGTTGCGGTGGTTGTTGCGGCTCTTGTTTCACCACACGGTTCGGGCAGACATTTTCAAAATGATTCGGGTCACCACAAGAGTAGCAAGCTCGTGCATGAGCAGTGGGAGAAGGAGCTGCTTGGTTGCCTTGAATAGCGAGAGGTTGAGCGGGTGATGCTGGAGGAGCTTGAGCTTGTTGACGTGGGCCAGTGCGACAGTTTGTTGTGAAGTGCCCATAGAGGTTGCAGTGGACACAGAAATGGCAAGCTATCCTAGCTGGGTGATGATAGGTGCAAGTAGGGCACAGAGGATGAGGACCAGTGTACGCACGCTTAGCAGGCGGTGCGTTGGTCATAGGTGCTGCAACTTGTTGGTTCTGGTTTGGGTTGGATTGGACGGGAACATCGTTGAGAGGAGCGGCAGTGGCAGCACAGTTCTTGTTGTTGTTACCCTTGCGCTTGCAATTCTGGCATGAAGACTTCAAAACTTGAGGTACTGTGGTTTCAGTAGCGGGAGTAGCAGTGACCTGGTGGAGATTCTTGGTTGAGGTCTTGAAATAACCAGCCAAAACTCGCTTATCATTGATCTCAGCTGCGAGTTGGAAGGTATCCTCAATGGTAGCAGGCTTCGCTGGTTGAACAAAATCAGCAACACAATCGGGTAAAGCGCGAATGTACTTCTTGATCGTGATGTCAAGCGTTGACACTTGACCAAGACAGATGATACGGAGCTGCTTGAAGCGAGCAGTGAGACCAGCGTTGTCACCTCCTTCTTTCTTGATACCCTAAAACTCGTTTTCCAGCTTCTGGAGTTCATGTGGGGAACAAAATTCTTTCATCATGACTTCCTTCAGTTCCTCCCAAGAGAGTCCTTAGGCTGCATCGTTACTGCGCCTGTTGCACTCCGCAGTCCACCAGTCCAGAACCCTGGACTGAAAAAACTCCAGTAGCATTAATAGTGCGGAGGTTGTCTAGGCATCCGATTTGATGAAGGGTGACTTCGATTGAGTCAAACCACTGGAACATAGCACTGGGCCCGTCTTCACCAGTGAAATCTTTAGGACCGCAAGCCTTGAATTGCTTAAAGCTGAAGGGCAATTTAGGCGCGTCGTTTTTAGATTCGACAAATGATTTGCTGCTGACCTCTTTGATCTCACTGACGATCTGAGGTATGACTTTAGCCATTTCCTTGGTGACGAGAGAAGCGATGCGCTTGTTATCTCTCTCTGACCATTTCGGCGAGTATGAGAATCAAGGGAAGACATTGTCCACAGCAGACATCATCAAATGATTTAGACGAGATTCGATTATATCGGGTCTTCGAGAAAGTTTAGCATTTGTAAAACATTCTTATTATAAAGCTCAGGAACACGTAGGTACATAACACATAGGCACATAGTCCACATAGGCACATAAGCACATAAGTATAGAAGCACGTAGTCCACGTAAGCACATATTTTGCACGTATTCACCTATATTTTGCACGTATTCGCCTACATATTTTGCACGTATTCACCCGTCTTTCAAGTTCCGCGAAGCGCGTTCGAGAATTGCGAGTAGTAGCGAGTGGCGATAGCGAGTAGCGTACGAGAGTTCATAGTTTGTATGCGATTTGCAGGCGTTTTGAGCAAGAGTGCTGTGCGGGTTGTGCGTGTTTAGTAAAGTGATGAGTGAAAAGCGAACAAATCTCCAAAATTGAAATATATAATCATATAAACACATAAAACTCGTGAAATCAGCGGCTGCGAGCTCAGAATCGAAACAGAGTGTCTTGCGTGTTTAGACATCGACTACCCAAAGTGATTCGACTATCCACAGCGACTTCGAGTACACGCTTTGGCCTCGTAGACTGTGCTCTCTCACCGCAACGTGGTGAACGGTACTCATCCTTTGGCTACCACGCAAATCGAGTCGTTGGAATCCATCGAGGCTTTGGTGAGAGTTTTGTAAAAATCCAAATAGAGAGTGGAACTAGCCATTAATATACAGGTTTCACCCCTAACTTAACAACCTTATTTCTGAGAGTGTGGTAAAACCATGAGATAGAGATGGAGAATTCTGTCGAGATATGGATGTCACTCGTAACTCAATGAAATTTCTCGCGCTGAGAGTAAAAATACGCGTAGAGTGAGCGATTTTATCGAGAGTTCTTGGTTTTCACACCTATTCTCGACAATGTCACACGATTGTGTTATGCGAGTGTTTTCGAAAACGTGTATATTGTGTCAGTCTTAGGAAAGGCAAAAATAGTATTCCAGCCTTAGGAAAAGCTTGATAGAGTATAGCGTGTTCGTACATAGGTTGACAATTCTGCACGAAGACAGCCTTTCTTTGAGAGTTCGAACGAGGGTATTGAAGGTAGCTCGCATGAAACCCCTACTGGGTTTGCACAGAGCGGGTCTGTTGGTACTTAGACTATAGACTAGGTCAATTCTAAGACAGCAAAACCCGAACTAGGTCGCGTCTTTCCTAATTCCCTATAGTTATGGCTCTGATACCAATCTGTCACACCCCAACCGATGGCGGAATCATTGGGGCGTGGCACCGAGCGAAACAGATTGTTCAAGAGAATCCATAACAACTATTAATGACGATATATTTAACATTAAAGTCCCATGCCAATAACATATAAAGTAAAAACTGTTATTACAGACAGAGTTTCTCAAAACCAAGTAAACTGTTCCGACAACTCAGATTTCTTATTTGGTGGGTTTCTAGACCTCCTACTTGATTCACCAAAGCATAGCAAGCAAAGTATCCTAATCAACCTATCACATACGTTAAAATAAAGTCAATACACAGAGTGTATAGGTAAGTACACAAGTTTGCATAACATATAGTATAGCGAAAGCGTTTACGCATTGCCAGCATGTAACACATAGGAATGTGAATCAAGTAGGTTATCGACAATGACGTATGCAACCGACATGACTAAGAGTGTAGAATGCGCAATACATTATCACCACAGTGACCATGTGAAGTAAGGCCCTTAACAACCCCTGTCTATGACAGGTGCTGAGTCCAAACTATAGTACTATCGTTGCTAAGGTGTCAGGCAAACAATCACTGTGTAAACACAACTACAAGCATTCATCGAGTCACGTATAACATGCTAGAGCAGTTAGCGTTAAAAGTGTTTACGTTGTATGTTCGATGTGATTTGATATAGAACGTATGTAACACCCAAAGTGCGTTAAAGAAAATGGGTTCTAGTATACTCACAGTTCGTGTTTAGCTAGTAAACACCGTACTTGGATTGAATGCAGCGCGTGGAGATTAGCCTGAGCATAGAAAAGTAGCGTAAGCATTGATCAGCGTGTAAACAGTGCGTTGGACAAGTTGAGCGTCAAATGGTGAGTCGATCGGATGGCCATCCGGACGGATGGTCGTCCGGATGGATGGTCATCCAGACTTATGGCCATCCGGACGGATGACCATTCGGACGGTTGGTCATTCGATTGGGTGAGTGTGTTTGTAAATCGTTTTGAAACTTTTGAAGTTTTCGTTGTAGTATAAATCAAGTCATTCAATCGGATGGCTATTCGATTGAAAGTGTGATATTCTTTGAAATTTTGATCAAATCGTTTAAGTGTTGAAAGTTATAAAGAACAAGTCACCTGGTCGAATAGTCATTCGACCGGATGGTCACCCGATCGGATGGCTATTCGATTGGGTGATCTGTTGTTTGAAAATTTTGAAAAATCTACTTAGTTAAAAAGTTTTGAAGTTTTAACAGAGACGGCATGATGACGTGTCAAACAACGGAAACACACCATGGTTCAGCTCAGTCGATCAGATGGGAATCACCCCATTTGATCAGACTTAACTTTTCTTGATGGAGTTTCTTGTTCAACCCGTGAATCGGTTGTCTCTCCAGTGGAAATCCGTTTTCAGACCGATTCTTAAGTAGAGAGCCTGAATGGATCCGGATTCAATTGGTTTCGAGTAAAAAGTGAAGAAAAATTGAAGGAAAGTTCGAATCCGTGAAGTAGTGTTGAAATCTAGTTTGGATCTATGTTAAACTGTGTAGAAATCCTTTAGATTTGAACAAATCTTGATGAGATGATGCCATACCACAGTTTGCATAAGAAACCGTGATGATGTCACCTTCAAGTAGTCCAAACCAGGTGATTTCATGGTGAAAATGTAAGATTTGATGGAGAAAATGATGAGAAAGTGTGTAGTGATGATGGAAGTACAAGATTTAGGGTGAAATACTTACGTAATAGCCTTGAATCGAGAGAAAAGTGCTTGAAAGAGACTTGGGGGCTTCTGGGTCGGATAGAGCTGTCACATCAGTGAACAGTGTTGTGACAGGTGGGTATTTATAGTGTGAGAGAGAGTGAGGCGGTGTAAGTGAGGTGTCGGATGTCACACCCCAACCGATGGCGGAATCATCGGGGCATGGCACTGAGCAAAACAGATTGTCCAAGAGAATCCATAACAACTATTAAGTGACAATATATTTAACATTCATGTCCTATACCATAAACATATAAAGCATAAACAATTATTACAGATAATTGTCTCATAAACAAATAACTGTTCCGACAACTCATATTTATTTAATGAAGTTTCTAGACCTCCTACTCGATTCATCAAACAAGCAAGCTTAGCATCCTATCAACCTGTCACATACGTTAAAATAAAGTCAGTACACAGAGTATAAAGGTGAGTACACAAGTTTGAGTAGCATATAGTATAGCGAAAGCGTTTACGCATAAACAACATGTATCACGTAACGGGCAATGAAAGTAACTATCAGGACAATGTTCATACTTAATCATGAGACTACGTTGTAGAGTATGCGCGACACATGTCCAGCGGACACGTGAAGTAAAGTAATGCGATCCCTAGCAACCCCTTCCACGACAGGTGCTGAGTCCATACTATAGTACTATCGTTGCTAGAGGCGATACCATGTAACACTGTCTAAGCATAGTAACAAGCATTCATAGATCATGTATAACATGCGAGAGCGGTTAGCATTTAAAAGTGTTTGCGTTGTGTGTTGTTCTGTTTTGATAACGAACGTATGTAACACCCAAAAGTGCGTTAAAAGAAAATGGGTTTGAGTATACTCACAGTACGTGTTTAGCTAGTAAACACAGTACTTGGATTGAAGGGAGCGCGCGGAGATAAGCCTGAGCATAAAGCAGTAGTGTGAGCATTAACAGCGTGTAAACAGTGCGTCAGATGAGATAAGTGTCGAATGGTGAGTCGGACGGATGGTCATCCGTACGGATGACCATTCGAACGGATAGCCATTCGAATGAGCGTGGGTGTTTATAATGTGTTTGGAAACTTTTGAAGTTTTCGTTGTAGTATAAATCAAGTCATTCGATCAGACGGTCATCCGGACGGATGGCCATTCGATTGGATGGCTATTCAATTAAGAGTGTGATATTCTTTGAAGTTTTGATCAAATTGTTTAAGTGTTGAAAGTTATAAAGAACAAATCACCTGGTCGAATAGTCATTCGATTGGATGGTCATTCGATCGGATGGCTATTCGATTGGGCGATCTGATCGTTTGAAAATTTTGTATAATATTCTAAGTTAAAGAGTTTTAAAATTGAACGGAGATGACGTGACAACGTGTTAAACAACGAAAACACAACAAGGCTCAGCCCATACGATCCGATGGGAATCACCCCATTCAATCAGTTTAACTGTTCTTGTCAGGACTTCATGTTTAACCCGTGAATCGGTCATCTTTTCAGTGGAAATCCGTTCTCAGACCGGTTCTCAACTAAAGAATGAGTAGAGAGCCTGAATGGGCCTAGATTCCATCGGTTTTAAGTAGAAGAGCGTAAAAGAGTTGAAAGAAAGTTTGATATCAGTTGAAAATGTTGAAATTTTGTTAAGATTCGCGTTAAAATGTGTAGAAATCCTTTAGATCTGAACCGATCTCGACGGGATGACGTCACACAACTGATTGCATAAGCAACCATGATGATGTCACCTTCAAGAGGTCCAAATCAGGCAATTTCATGGTGAAAGTCAGTGATTTCAGTGGAGAAGATGATGGAGAAGTGTGTAGTGATGATGGAAGTGCAAGATTTTGGATGAAATACTTACGGAATGTCCTTGAATCGAGTGAAATAGTGCTAAGGATGAACTGGGAGCGAGTTGGGTTAGATAGAGCTGTCCCATAAGTGAACAGTGATGTGATAGGAGGGTATTTATAGTGTGAGAGAGAAGTAAGGCGGTGCAAGTGTGGATCGGATGGCTAGTCGATCGGATGGCCATCCATCCGATCGGATGTCCATTCGATCGGTTGGTCATTCGACCAGCCGAGTTGCGTTTTGTTGGTTTCCGACTTTTGTTTCGTGTGTTAAGTATTGCGTTGCGTTTAAGCAAGTTGTGAGTAAGCGTTGCGATGAGATAACCACATAACATTTAAACAAGTAGTTATACAAATAACATAACACAAAATGCATAAAAGTAAGTCTGCGTTTCAAGTTGCAATGAGATTGCGTTGTGATAGAGTTGCGATTGCCTTTGCGAATAACATCCCAAACATATAAAGCACACACACAAGTAAAGCACATAATAACACACACATAGAACAATTCCAATAACTGCGTTTCGAGTTTGAGTTGCGTTGCGTTGCGTTGCGTTGTGATAGCGTTTAGTATAAACATGCGATGTAATATGCGATAAAATGTGTTTAAATAGTATGCGTTATAAACTGTGTTTAAATGCGCTAATTGCGTTTTGAATAAGCGTTGTGAATGCTATGTAAAACATAGTTTAAAGTATCGTTTAAAACCAATATTTTGATTACCGCAACGAGTTATACTATTATTGAATCTCGAGAGTACAAGTCAATTAAGCATGAAATGACAGATCTGAATAATGACCTGACTTTGACTTGAAAAGTTGGGTTGTTACAGCCTCCCCTACTTTAGGGAATTTCGTCCCGAAATTAAGGCTCAGGCGTAACGAAGAGATGTGGATATTTAGCTTTCATATCACTTTTGAGTTCCCAAGTGAACCCGGCGCCACGTTTGCCTTCCCAGTGAATCTTCACTATAGGAATGCGAGAGCGTCGAAGTTTCTTGGTCTCTCAGTCCATGATTTCTACTGGCTTTTCCACGAAGTGTAATGTTTCATTCACTTGCAATTCCTCGAGAGGGACATGCAAATTCTCTTCGGCTAGATACTTTTTGAGGTTCGAAACGTGGAAAGTCGGATGTAAGTTGCTGAGTTCCTCTGGTGATTTGAGTTGGTAGGCCACTTTGTCAATTCTTTCTAGAATCTTAAAGGGTTCTCCAACGTATCGAGGTGCTAGCTTTCCATTCTTGCCGAATCGGATCACCCCCTTCCAAGGTGAAACCTTTAGGAGTACATGATCACCAACTTTGAACTCAAGGGGCTTGCGGCGTTTATCGGTGTAACTCTTTTGACGACTCCGCGCTTTCAAGAGATTGTCTCGTATCTGGAGGATTTTGTCAGTCATTTCTTGTAATAACTCAGGACCGGTAATTTGCGCATCTCCGATCTTGTGCCATACAATAGGCGATCTACATTTTCTTCCATATAATGCCTCAAATGGTGCCATCTGAATGCTAGAGTGATAACTGTTGTTGTACGAGAATTAGACTAAAGGTAAATACTAATCCCAATTACCACCAAAATCTATAACGCACGAACGAAGCATGTCTTCAAGGGTGCAAATCGTGCGCTCAGTCTGACCGTCGGTCTGGGGATGGAAGGCGGTACTGAGATTGAGAGTAGTACCGAGAGCGGATTGAAAAGTTTCCCAAAGGCGTGAGGTAAATCGCGTCACAGTCAGAGATGAAATCACGAGGTGTCCCATGTCGACAAATGACTTCGTCGGTATAGATTCGTGCTAATCGTTTAACCTTATAGTCTTCTCGTATTGGTAGAAAGTGGGCGGATTTCGTAAGACGACCAACGATGACCCAAATGCTATCGTGACCTTATGGCGTGCGCGGGAGTTTCATAATGAAGTCCATAACTATACTCTCCCATTTCCACATTGGGATCTCGGGTTGTACGAGTAAGCCAGAGGGTCGTTGATGTTCAGCCTTGACTTTAGAGCAAGTTAGGCATTTCGAAACATAGAGAGCGATATCCTTCTTTATTCCAGGCCACCAATACCTGGCACGGAGGTCCTGGTACATTTTATCTGCACCTGGATGAATGGAATATCGAGATTTGTGGGCTTCAGTCAGCAATATCTCCTGAAGGTTATTGGGACTAGGGATCCACATGCGATCGAGATAGTGAAAAATACCATTTGGTTTATTCACTAATTGGTTCTTCTGTTCCAAGAATTCTTTCTTCCTTCAAAGTACATTTGGTAAAACAGTCGTGTTGAGCGTCGCGAATAAGAGCTTCGAGGTTGTGTTGGGCTTGGATATTACGAGCGCTATGTAAATAGCTTCGTCGGCTAAGAGCATCAGCGACGACATTTGGTTTGCCTGTGTGGTAGCGAATCTCACAGTCATAATCATTGAGAAGTTCAACCCATCTGCGTTGGCGCATGTTCAGCTCTTTCTGGTTCAAGATGTGTTGTAGGCTCTTATGGTCGGTGAAGACCGTACACTTCGTACCATAAAGTCGCCAAATCTTCAACGTAAAAACAACAGCACCGAGTTCGAGATCGTGGGTTGTGTAGTTCTTCTCGTGGACTTTGAGCTGACGAGACGCGTACACGATAACCTTGTCCTGTTGCATAAGAACACAACCAAGACCGAGGTTTGAGGCATCACAATAGACTACAAAGTCATCGTTTCCATCGGGTAGCGCGAGTACGGAAGCGTTGCAAAGCATACGCTTGAGAGTTTGAAAGGCATCCTCCTGTTCGGTTCCCCAAACAAAAGTCTTGTCTTTATGCGTAAGAGAGGTGAGAGGGATGGCGATTTTAGAGAAACCAGCGATAAATCGACAGTAGTAACCCGCCAATCCGAGAAAAGAACGAACTTCGGATGTGGTTTTTGGTGTAATCCAACTCTTAACTGTTTCAATCTTGGCGGGATCGACGTGAATACGTTGACTATTGACGATGTGACCGAGGAATTGAACCTCCTCGAGCCAAAATTCACACTTGGAGAACTTGGCGTAGAGGCGATTCCCTTGGAGAAGTTCAAGAACTAAACGTAGATGCTGCGCGTGTTCAGTTTTCATCTTCGAATAGATAAGGTTATCATCGATAAACACGATGACGAAGCGGTCGAGAAAGAGTTTACACACGCGATTCAACAAATCCATGAAAACTGCGGGTGCGTTGGTAAGTCCAAAGGGCATAACGACAAATTCATAGTGGCCGTAGCAAGTTCGAAAAGCGGTTTTAGGAATGTCTTCCTCCTGAATTCGTAGCTGATGATAACCAGAGCATAGATCGATCTTAGAAAAAACATGTAGCAACTTGCAATTGATCAAACAAGTCGTCGATTCAAGGTAAGGGATAGCGATTCTTGATAGTGAGCTTATTGAGTTCCCTATAGTCGATGCATATTCGGAACGATCCATACTTCTTTTTCACGAAAAGGACGGGTGCGCCCCACGGAGATGTGCTAGGGCGTATGAAGCCTTTATCAAGTAATTCCTGGAGTTGACTAGAAAGTTCACGCATTTCGAATGGAGCGAGGCGATACGGGGCTTTAGCGACAGGATTAGCTCCAAGAATGAGGTCAATTTGAAAATCAATATCACGAGACGGCGGTAGACTAGGTAAATCTTCAGGAAAGACATTAGGGAAATCACAAACCACAAGTACCTTTTCCACTGTCTTCTTTTTCTTTTCCTTCTCCGCTACTACGATGTGAGCCAAGAAAGCCATGTATTCCTTTCGGAGATACTTGCTTGCTTGATTGCACGACATAAGTTTAAGTTCCTTCGAAGATACTTCGCCATAGACACAGAGTTGACCATCGTTTGAAAGAGAGAAACGAATCATCTTTTCAAAATAAACAATTTCAGCACGGTTTTCACGAAGAAAATCCATGCCTACTATGATATCGAAACTACCAAGTTGCATCGGGATGAGATCGATTGGGAAAACGTGATTGTTGAGTTCAAGAGTACAATCACAAAGAACAGAACTAACGGTGACGGTTCTTCCGGTGGCAATTTCTACGTCGAACGTTGTTGGGAGGTTAGCGCGTTTACGGTTTAGGAGCTTTTTGAATTCGAACGACACAAATCAGTTATCGGCTCTAGTATCAAATAAACACGAAACATAAATACCGTTAACGAGAAATGTACGATTGACAACATTGTTGTCAGTCTGAGCCTGGCAGACATTGATGTTGAAGGCTCGTCCGCGGGCTGCTTATTGTGGTTCTTGGTGCTACGGAGGCTGCTGCTACTGTTATTGTTGCTGGGGTGGTTGCTGTTGCGGTTCTTGTTTCACCACGCGATTCGAGCAGACATTTGCAAAATGATTCGGGTCACCACTAGAATAGCAAGCTCGTGCATGAGTAGCGGGGGTAGGAGCTGCTTGGTTACCCTGGATAGCAAGAGGTTGAGCGGGTGGTGCTGGAGGAGTTTGAGCTTAAGCTTATTGACGCGGGCTTGAACGGCAGTGAGAGGTAAAGTGCCCATAGATATTTCAATTGGAACAGAAACGACAATTCACCCCAGCAGGGTGATGGTAGGTGCATGTTGGGCAAAGAGGGTGAACACTAGTATACGCACGCTTAGCAGGCGGTGCGTTGGTGTTAGGAGCTACGACTTGACGGTTCTGGTTCTGGTTGGGTTGGACATGAACAACATTAAGAGGAGCGGCAGTGGCAGCACAGTTCTTGTTGTTAACCTTGCACTTTCGATTCTGGCATGAAGACTTCGAAACTTGAGGTGCAGCTGTTTCAGGAGCGGGAGTAGCGGTTGCTTGATGGAGATTCTTGGTTGAGGTTTTGAAATAACCAGCCAAAACTCGCTTATCATTGATTTCAGCGTCGAGTTGGTAAGTCTCCTCAATGGTAGTAGGCTTCGCTGCTTGAACAAAATCAGCAACACAATCGGGTAAAGCGCGAATGTACTTCTTGATCGTGATGTCAGGTGTTGACACTTGACCAGGACAGATGATACTGAGCTGCTTGAAGCTAGCGGTGAGACCACCGTTGTCACCTCCTTCTTGCTTGATACCCTAAAACTCATTTTCCAGCTTCTGGAGTTCATGTGGGGGACATAATTCTTTCATCATGACTTCCTTCAGTTCCTCCCAATAGAGTCCATAGGCTATATCGTTACCGCGCCTGTTGCGCTCCGCAGTCCACCAGTCCAGAGCCCTGGACTGAAAAACTCCAGTAGCATTAACAGTGTGGAGGTTGTCTGGGCATCCGCTTTGACGAAGAGTGACTTCAATCGAGTCAAACCACTGAAACATAGCACTGGGTCCATCTTCACTAGTGAAGTCTTTAGGACCATGGGCCTTGAATTGTTTGAAGCTGAAGGGCGTTTTCGAAGAGTCGCTCTTTGATTCAACAAAGGAGTTTCTATTCACCTCGTTGATCTCACTGACGATCTGAGGTATGACCTTGGCCATTTCCTTGGCGACCAGTGAAGCGATACGCTTATCAGCATGGTTATGTCGAGCAGCGCATGAAGTGTGTGATCCAAATAACGACATTGTCTGCAACAGACATCCTCATAGGATTCAGTCGATACAATCGAATCTCGTCATACGGTGTTTAACCAACATACTTATTATTATTATTATTAGATAAAGCACAGGAACACGTCCAACACATAGGCACATAGTCACGTAGGCACATAATCCACATAAGCACGTAAGCACATAAGCACGTAAGCGTATAAGAACGTAAGCACATATTTTGCACGTATTCACCTACATATTTTGCACCTATTCACCTACCCTTCAAAGTGGTGATTTACATTCGAGAGTTGCGAGTGCGAGTAGCGATAGCGAGTAGCGTACGAGAGTTCATAGTTTGTCTGCGATTTGTTAGCGTTTTGAGCTAAAAGTGCTGTGCGAATTGTGCGTGTTTAATAAAGCGAGGAGCAAGAAAGGCGAATAGCCTCCAAAATTGAAACATAAAAACATATAAACACATAAAAAAGCACATAAAATCGAAGAATCAGTGGCTGCGAGCTTAGAATCGAAACAAAATGTCTTACGTGTTAGACATCGACTACCCAAAGTGATTCGACTATCCACAACGACTTCGAGTACACGCTTTGGCCTCGTAGACTGTGCTCTCTCATCGCAACATGGTGAAAGGCATGCATCTTTTGGCTACCACGTGGATTGAGTCATTGGAATCCATCGAGACTTTGGTGAGAGTTTTGTAAAAAAAAATCCGAATAGAGAGTGGAACTAGTTCTTAAGATACGGGTTTCACCCCTAACTTAACAACCCCTATTCCTGAAAGTGCGGTATAACCATGAAATAGAGATGGGGAATTTTGTCGAGATATGGATTTCACTCCCGACTCAACAAAAATTCTCGTGTTAATAGTAAAAGTGCGCGTAGAGTGAGTGATTTCATTGAGAGTTTTCGGTTTTCACGCCTAATCTCGACCAAATCACTTGATTGTGTTATGCGAGTGTTTCAAAAACGTGTGTGTGTTGCGTCTGCCTTAGGAAAAGCAGTATGGTTTTCAACCTTAGGAAAAGTTGATTTGTATGAAGCTGTAGTATGCGGTGTTCACACAAAGTAGTAGTTTTCGCGAGTTCGAGAGTAACAATGGTAAGCTCGTGCAGAACCCCTACTGGGTTCGCACTAAGCGGTCTGGTGGTGCTTAGACTATAGACTAGATCAAATCTAAGACATCAACCCGGACTAGGTCGTGTCTTTCCTAATTCCCTATAGTTATGGCTCTGATACCAATCTGTCACACCCCAACCGATGGCGGAATCATCAGGGCGTGGTACTGAGCGAAACAGATTGTCCAAGAGAATCCATAACAACTATTAAGTGACAATATATTTAACGTTCATGTCCCATACCATAAACATATAAAGCATAAACAGTTATTACAAATAATTGTCTCATAAACAAATAACTGTTCCGACAACTCAGATTTATTTAATGAAGTTTCTAGACCTCCTACTCAATTCATCAAACAAGCGAGCTTAGCATCCTATCAACCTGTCACATATGTTAAAATAAAGTCAATACATAGAGTGTAAAGGTGAGTACACAAGTTTGAGTAACATATAGTATAGCGAAAGCGTTTACGCATAACCAACATGTATCACGTAACGGGCAATGCAAGTAACTATCAGGACTATGTTCACACTTAATAACGAGACTGCGTTGTAGAGTATGCGCGACACATGTCCGGTCGGATGTCCATTCGATCGGTTGGTCATTCGACCAACCGAGTTGCGTTTTATTGGTTTCCGAGTTTCGTTTCATGCGTTAAGCGTTGCGTTTAAGCAAGTTGAGAGTAAGCGTGCGATGAGATAACCACATAACATTTAAACAAGTAGTTACACAAATAACATAACACAAAATGCATAAAAGTAAGTCTGCGTTTCGAGTTGCGATGAGATTGCGTTGTGATAGAGTTGTGATTGCGTTTGGGAATACCATCCTAGACATATAAAGCACACACACAAGTAAAGCACATAATAACCCACACATAGAACAATTCCAATAACTGCGTTTCGAGTTTGCGTTGCGTTGTGATAGCGTTTAGTATAATCATGCGATGTAATATGCGAAAAAATGCGTTTAAATAGTATGCGTTATAAACTGTGTTTAAATGCGATAACTGCATTTTGAATAAGCATTGTGAATACGTTGTAAAACATAGTTTAAAGTATCGTTTAAAACCAATATGTCGATTACCGCAACGGGTTATACTATTATCGAATCTCGAGAGTACAAGTCAATTAAGCATGAAATGACTTATCTGAATAACGACCTGACTTTGACTTTGACTTGAAAAGTCAGGTTATTACATCGGATGGCCAGTCGATCGGATGGCCATCCGATTGGATGGTCATCCGGTCGGATGTCCATTCGATCGGGTGGTCATTTGACCAGCCGAGTTGCGTTTTGTTGGTTTCCGACTTTCGTTTCGTGCGTTAAGCGTTGCGTTGCGTCTAAGCAAGTTGCGAATAAGCGTTGCGATAAGATAACCACATAACATTAAACAAGTATTTACACAAATAATACACATAACACATAAAGTGCATAAAAGTAAATTTGCGTTTTGAGTTTGCGATGAGATTGCGATGCGATGTAATATGCGATAAAATGCGTTTAAATAGTATGCGTTGTAAACTGCATTTAAAATGCGATAGCTGCGTTTTGAGTAAGCGTTGTGAATGCGTTGTAAAACATAGTTCTAAAATATCATTTTAAAAAAAATAGTCAACCCTTAGCGATAATCGGAATCTCGAGAGTACAAGTCAATTAAGTACGAAATGACAGATCTGAGTAACGACCTGACTTTGACTTGACCCGAAAAGTCGGGTTGTTACATTGTGTTTATTTTATGTATGTTTCGTAAAGTTTGTTTCGAACTGAGTGAAGTCAAATTATGGTTTCTTTTTCTACCTTTTTTTCGAAAGCTTTAATTAATCCCTTTCGATTACATGTGCATATTTTCCTTCATACCCGTAACATTTTCTATGTATGAGTTGGGTCACATATAATACTTTATGATTGTTCGATATGAATTTGATTTACTTTACGTTTAATCCAATCACAATGCTTATACAGGTTACATTGAGTTCAACTGGATACATCAAAATGTGTGTTTTCATATGGTTAATGCATCATATAACGTTTGGACTAATCCATTCAATGTTTACGATGTACCCGCGCTGCAACGCGGGTGGGTCTTAACCCTAGTTATCTTAGTTTATTAACAAGCTAAAGATTACAGAGAGATAGAAACATGGAGAATGGAAGTGTTTTATTCATTTTGAGATATCTAAAATCAAATACATTGGCTACTATTTGTAGGGCTCTAGAACATAAATTATATAGAGTTATGAACATGGATAGTCACAATATTCATAACACTAAATGATATGGAGTTAGGAACATGGATAGTCACAATATTCATAACACTCCCCCTTGACTATCCACGTAAAATAATATATTATTCTTATAATACTTTTGGTGATGCTGCCTCGTTAAAAACCTTGCCAGGAAAACCCAGTGGGATAAAACCATAGCTAAGGGAAAAAGAGTGCAGCGCACATTTTCTCCCCCTGATACTTTTGGATCAGGTATGCTGCCTCATTAAAAACCTTACTAAGAAAACCCAATGGGACAAAACTTAGTCAAGGGAAAAAGAGTGCAACTTGAATAAGTATCCCCCTCATTTTAGCATGTATCATTTAAGTGACGTGTGTCCATCTTCCTTGAAAGTCGAATAAGCCTTTGTAGCGAATGATTTGTCGCTTAATCCCTTAATGTGCCTCCTTCTAAAGGTTATATCATGACAATAAGCTCAAATGAAAGATATTATAACCATTCATAGCTAGCAAAACATATTATTGCACTTATGCATTTAACGATGGTACTTCTAGAATGAGAATCTCTACTTTGGTAGGAGATGATTGTTATGGGTGAAATTCTGAGCCCATATCCGGGATTATATTTTGGATCATATCTTGATTACATAATAGTTGTCTACTGCCGGGATACTGGACCAGGATGTTGGTAACATCCTGATGCTATATCCTGGTGCTGGCTAACATTCTGCTTGCAGGTCATGAGTGCAGGGTAGCAACGTTCACAAAGACTTGTTCTCCTGAAGACTCGGTCTAAATAGTTAGAAGAAAGACGTTGAAGCCGCAATATCTGGTCAATAACGTTCACAAAGGAATATTCCAAGGCATCCCACCATTTTAGGAGAATTTTTTTTCTTTGTAGTTATAAATATGTGATAACCAAATCGATAGGTCACATCAATCACACTCACTTCTCTCAAATTCTTACACTTTCTCTCGCAATCACACACTTCTAGCAAGCATTGTAACACTTAGCAACGATCTGGGCATTATCCTACACTGTTTCCTGAGTTTTGAAGTAATAAGAAGAACAAGGCAGCTGCGATTGTCAGCTCCCGAGGTTTTATGCCAGAGATCTAGATTGATCAAGGGCTTTCCTCGTACATCTCGTGTCAACCTTTACTTTTTTTCTCATTGTTTGATTGTTAATATAGCTCGGTATCCTGAGCTATATCCTGAAGACTGTTTTTGCAAACAACTAAATCAGCGTATTTTCTACAAACACAGCTAGCACACTACCTCACAAAACTAATTTGATCACTTAATTGCTTCGGTAATTTTTTAACAAAACAATTTGGCGCCCACCATGGGGCAAATGGTGATGTTCTTACTAAAAACCTTGCTAAAATCTTTATTTGGTTTTCTTTTTTCGAAACTTTTTGCACAACTATTTTCAATGGCCTCAAAATCAAACATGAGCTCTTCTACCATGTCTGCTACAACTTCTGCAACAATCGGTCCGGTGCTTCCACCACCTCCACAGATGCAAGCTTCTTCACATCCTCAAGCTCCTCCAAGGAGGGTCGAAACTCACACATCTCGGGATATTGTTCCTACTCAAAATGTCCATGGATCTGCTGCTTCAGGGAGAACTCCTATTATGGCTTCTATTGATGAAATTCTAACTTTGTTTGGTAGTATACAGGACCAGATGAAGCAACAACAGGAGACCAATCAAATGCTGATAAGAGAAATACATCTCTTGAAATCTAACTCTAATAGGACTGCTGAGGATACTGTCACTCCCTTGCAGCCCAGAGCATTGAACTTCAGCTTGGCAGTATATACTAAGGATAATCAGGGCAATGTTGTACCTAGCCACTCCCGGGGTCATACTCCTGAGATACCTTCAATAGTCAGGGTATCAACTGTGAGAGGTTCAAGATATGCACCAGGATATGACCAGAATCCTCAGGCTGGTAACGTGTCTAATAATATTAATACTCCTGCCACTAACAGTTTAGGATCTTTGCAGGATACAGGTGTGACGTCGGCACTCTCTAGGGATTATGTGAACAAATTTAGCAGGGAATCCTTGGACATCCCGCATCTTGATGTTGCCACAACTGTACAGGCATTCAAAATGGGGTTGCAAAAGGATTCCCAATTTTATCAGGATCTTGTAATGAATCCTTGCAGGAACCTGGATGAAGCTCGAAGCAGGGCTTTGAGATATATCTGGCTTGAAGATGACAAGAAAATGCAAGAGAGGATGAATTCATCCTCAACATACGAATCAACTAACAGGAAGTCAGAATCCTCGTACAAGCCATATCGCAATAAGCCTTATGGCAGGAATGACAGCAAGAAAGTGAATGCTATTGAGGATGAGGATCCTGAAGAGTATCCTGAATTATCAGAATATTATTTTTCTGTTAGTATGCCCGAACTAATGTATGCTATGCAGGGTTTGGGAGATAAAGCGAGGTGGCCAAGAAAGAACCCGCAAAAGGCCGATTGAAAGGATAAATCCAAATGGTGTGCTTTCCATGAGGATTTCGGACATGTGACAGAAGATTGCATTGCTCTGAGGAAGGAAAAAGCTATCTGCTAAGCAAAGGATACCTAAAAGATCTTCTAGAGAGAAAAAAGAATAAGGGTCAGGATACTGAGAAAGATCCTGAACGAGCAGCATCACCTCCTCCAAACGCCAAGATAATTAACTTTTTCAGGAGGATCCGATATATGTGGAACCTCTTACTCCGCAGCAAAAAGACATGACAAGGAGGCTAAGGCAGAACGTGGGGACAAGCCGACCAGGATAACAACTCTCACAACTGATAAAGTGATAACGTTTGATAATGATGACCGGGATAGCGTCCAGGATCCTCATCATGATGGTTTGGTAATCACTTTATATATTGCTAACCATTTTGTGCGCAGGATACTGGTGGACAACGGCAGTTCTGTCAACATTATCCAGCTGGAAACACTAAAGAGAATGAACATCCCCCAGATGGAGATCACTTCAAAATCCACTATGCTTGTAGGATTCAGTGGAGAGGCAAAAAAATACTGTAGAAGAGATAAAGCTGCCAGTATATGTTGAAGGAGTAAATTCAATGCAACGATTCTGTGTTATGGATTCCTTATCCTGTTACAATATTATATTGGGCAGGCCATGGATCCATGATATGAAGGCTGTCCCATCAACCTATCATTAGTGCATCAAGATCCCTACCCTTTGGTGGGTAGTTAAAGTGGAAAGCGATCAACCGGAGGCAAAAGAATGTTATTCCTCCTCAATGAAAGCTTCAACGAAGCCTAAAGAAGGATAGCAATTAAAGATACGAGCCCAGAATATCATGGAAGCTTCAGAGCAAGATATTAAGAAAATTATCCTGGATCAGGATAATCCAGATATCTCGGTGCTCGTAGGAATGGATATCCCTCAGGATATTGAAAATCAGCTAACTAATTTGTTGAAATGCAGGATGTCCACATTTGCATGGAAACACGAGGATATGACAGGTATCTCTAAAGATATTATAACTCATAAGCTTGGGATTGACTGGTCTTTCAAGCCCGTTCAACAAAAGAGAAGGAAGTTTGCTCCTGAAAGAAATGCAATCATACAGGAGGAGGTTGAAAGGTTATTGAAGTCCAAGATGATTAGGGAAGTCAAATTCCCCAAGTGGCTAGCCAATGTGGTCGTGGTTCAAAAGAAGAATGGGAAATGGAGAGTTTGTGTAGATTACACAGACCTGAACAAAGCATGTCCTAAAGATCCGTTCCCCTTGCCTCACAGAGATTCAATTGTAGATACAATCGCTTGCCATGAAATGCTGACCTTTATAGATGCGTCTTCAGGATTTCAGCAGATCCAAATGGAGCCTTGGCCAGGAAGATACTGCTTTCATGACACCAACATGTATTTATTGTTATACTGCCATGCCTTTCAGTTTGGAAAATGCGGGTGCAACGTACCAGAGATTGGTGAATATGATGTTTAAAGACAATCTGGGGGACACCATGGAGGTGTATATTGATGAATGGTAGTAAAGTCCAAGAAGGCCGAGGATCATCTCCAGGATATTGAAGGTGCATTTGATATCCTGGACCAATATAACATGAAGCTGAATCCTGCTAAGTGCCATTTCGGAGTGGGGGCAGGAAAATTTTTAGGATATATGGTGACTAAAAGGGGAATAGAAACAAGCCCAGAACAGATCAAAGCTATCCTGAATATCAAATCACCATCCAAGATGAAAGATGTGCAAAGATTAATGGGACGAGTAGTGTAACAACCTTGATTTTCAAACATGTACTTGTTTGATACACATATCGTATTTTGAAGAGCATTTTATTTGATACATGTTTGCTTTGTTGCTTTTACATGGTCTACCGGCCCAAACACGTGTATATTTGCAATTTTGATTGAGTTTCATACTTATAAACAAGACAATATTAATTACAAGGGCCTAACATGTCATTATATGAAAGTATAAGTTAAGGGACCTAATTGTCATTCCTTGAAACTTGCTCGAAAACTTTGATTTTAAGTCCAAGGACTAAAACCGTCATTTTTAGAAAGAACAAAAGTCCGGGGACTAAGTTGTAATTTTTGAAATTTTATAACTTTGGGTTAAAAGTGTAATTTTTGAAAACTATAAAGTTTAGGGTCCTTTATGACATTTTTGAAACTTATTTTTTAAATAAAAGAATTAAATTTTTAAACTTTTAAAAGTCTAGGGTCCAAAATGTCATTTTTGAAACTTATATTTTAAATAAAATAAAAATTTAATTTTTGAATTAGAAGTACAAGAACCATTGGGTCATTTGCTTAAACTTGTAATTCAGGACCATTTTAGACATTTATAAAACTATTTTTAACCAAAAATGCCTAACCGGGTTAGATTATTACAAAGGAACTTTGTATAAACGACTAACCTAGTTAGTCTACCTAGTTAACTATTTCAGGGACTATAGTTGCCATTTTTAAAACTGTTTTAACTGGAAATGACTAACCGAGTTAATTTTTATAAAAGGATTTCTCTTTAAACAACTAACCTAGTTAGACTCTCAGTTAGTTATCCCAGGGACCATCTGTGCTTGCTTCTGAAACCTCAGGGGCCAAATTTCAAATATTTTTTTTAAACCGGTAAACACCGCTGTTGCCGGATTCAGCTCCAAACACAAACAAACAAGAGTTCTAAGTCCCGATTAGCATGCCTGTTATATCCCCGCGACATTAGCAACATGTCCAAAGCATCAATTTCAATCAAACATGCATTTATGTTTCCGAAACCTGAAATTTTATAAAAAAATTTAGTGGGAATGGAAATCGGTAATACCCGTTTGTTTTGGATCAATTGACACGTTATTAATGATCCTTGATCGTCAACAAACCTTCACATACCCTCATAACTCTCAAACACCTCCGAAAAGCCCACTGTTTCGTCTCTGTTAGTTCGCCGGAATACAGGTTCGCCGGACTTAGTCGTTCCACCGGTTCAGTCGATACCAGACCTAATTTTCAAACATCAATCGGTACATTATCTGTCACTCGATGTTTATGTTCAATTAATTTCAGTTTGGTTTTGTCTTGAGTCGAAATCGGAAACGGGTTGACTTTCTGTTGACCTGTTTGGGGAAGATGAGGATAAATTAGTTTATTTATTTATTTATTATATTAAATACAGTTTATTCATAAAATTCATAACAAATCGAGATTAATTAATTAAAATCTGAAAAATTTATCATAAACCATTTAATTACTGATGCATTTAACAAAAATATTAATGTCTGCAAAATTTTTATAAAACTATTTTAGTTTAATTAAAAATAGTTTTAACATTAAAAATTAATATTAATTCGGATTTTTGGAATTAATTATTGAAATTTTTATGCTATTTATTTTAAATAGTAAACTATGCAAAAATAATATTGTCACAAATATTTGATACTGTTTTGATATTTTTATAATTAAAACAGTTAGTTTATACATTTATAAAGCTAAAACTATTTAGTTAAATCATTTTAATTATGTAGATTATATCTTAAATTATTTTTATAATATTATGCATGTTTTGTTAAGTTTATAAAAAAATTCAGAAACCATGCTTTATTAATTGCATGTTATTTGTTATATAATAAACCTTATAAATCAGTTTATTTTATAAATAGCCTTTTAAATTCCATTTATTTACATAAAATTATCCAATGGCCCTAATAATTACTGTAAATCAGTAATATTGCATGTTAATAATTTAAATTGTTATTTCTAATTTTTCTAATTTAAACTAATTATTTAGATAATTATTAGATAATTATCATGTTTATTCATTTTGAAACCGTACATAATTGTTTATTACAGAGATATATATATATTGGCCATGATAATTATTTTAAAATCTGATATTTATATGTTCAATAATTAAAAATGTTATTCTGGCTTAAATTAATTATATAGATAATTAATTTGTAAAATTATCATGTTATTCTGAATATATATATATTTTTGGAACACATAAATTAATTTATAATTTTTATAAATTAAACTTAACATTTGGACTATATTGTGGTGACTCTCATTTTTTTTATATAAATTGTTCACTTGAATTTTTCTAAAGAATTGTATGTATATATATATATAAATTCTGAGATTTAAACATATATATATATATATATATATATATAGTTATTGTCTTAAATATACAAATATTATTATTTGTATAACTTACATATTTGTATAAAATATTACATAAATTATCCCTTTGAGGGATAACCAAGTTACCAAGTCATCCCCCAAACCGGATTAGTCAAACCGTACAACGCAGAAAACATAGTCACCCGTTTATACAAAGTTACAGTTTTGCCTTTTGTTGATGCTATGTTCTATATTTGTTTGGTGCATGTTTTTAAAGTGACGTGGAAAGTCTTGTTCCCGCAAAACTCTTATCCATTTACTTGTTTGGAATTATTTCGCAAACAAGGTGAGTTCATAGTCCCCATTTTCTGTTTTTCAATATTTTCGGGGTGAAACATATGTAATAATGTGATACAAACTCATTTGCATTTTGTGGCTATCCTGATTGTTTTCTTGCAATTGTTTGATTACTTGATGCTTAAACATTACATTCATTAACTCCGTACAAGCCCAGCGGTATATTATAGCGCTATAGGTGTGACGCCCCATCCGACTTCCAGTTCAGCTCTATTGTTGTTGTTGTTGTTGTTGTTCATGTTATTCAATGCGGAAGTCTGGGTGATTAATGCCGTGTTTACGTCTACAAGGTTTGAATGTTCACCAAGAGGGACTTGTTTCATTCAATTGTTTAAAACATATCAACTGCCACATTGTTAAACATTTTATTTCATTATCACATTATTTGTTTAATACCAAACTAACCAAAATCTATGAACTCACTCAACCGTTTGTTGACCCAAATTGTTTTTAACATATGTTTCAGGTGATCATGTTTGAAGTTAGCTTTTACAAGAATCACATAGGATTGCTCAAGACAAGTGCCTTAGCTTTAATAAAAACAAGGACTTTTGTGAATCAATGTGTTGTATTTGTTTTGTACTAGTTGGATGTGAATGCAATCCTATCAATCAACTTAATCATATTTCAACTTTAAATTAATCACCATGTGCTCTTATGCATTCTATCAAGTTTCGTGATGCCCTAGACGTTTCCGCCTCCGTGTCAGGGTGTCACAGGTTGGTATCAGAGCCATGGTTATAGGGAATTAGGTTATTAGCAATGCTTGAACCTAGACTATAACTTACCTAGGACACCTATCCACTAGATACTCTGTCCGCTTCTTCGTCTTTACCCCTATTCTTACTCTTGAAACCGAAGCCTCGTCACGACGGATTTCTCTCGTTTAACTTTTAGGCTACACAAGTTATTCATCATCTGTCCTCAGGTGGTTCAAATTTTTTTTTTCAAAACCTCCTCTGATTTTTGCTCTCGTCAAAATCTTGGGCTCTAATAACGAACTCATGCAATCTGGAAGGGTGGGTGCCTGTATTCTGAGTCTTCTGTCTAGGCAAGTACTTCGCATATATCTCATCAGACGCGAGACCTGTTGTGCTTACCTGGGAATTCTCGGGATGAGTGTCCACTTATAGGCTAAAGCATGACTTCACTAAGTTATAAGGACCCAACCACTTTGATTAGTCACTGATATTGTTTATTTGTGAAATAAACGATATCCATCTTGTTGTGTTTTCTCTCTCGTCTTCATTGACTTTATGAAACTATTCTACCAAAAACATTTCATTCCGACTCCTATGACCTTATGTTTTCCCCTACTGCTTGTAGACACGTAGCTGGTCCAATGACTCTCTTGCCCATGATTTTCCTAGCCATTAAAACACAATCACACTTCATCATTTTACCAAAGACATTTGTTCTCAAACAGAAACCAAACCAATTTTTCTCATACCTATAGATATTATAACATCGTTTTACTAAAATTCTTTTCAAAATCAATAAATCATTTACTTTTCAATGATCACTAAGTTCATCATGCTAAATTTCCCCTCAAGGATCAACGTTTCCACGAGAACCTTCAAATTTCAAATTTCTTAATAATGCAAACTTACTATACACCGCACGATATGTCGTTTAAAATTTAAGACCATGGGCCAGAAAACTTCATAGGAACCGACAATTTTCGACTTATATAAACCCTTTTTAAAACAAAAGTAATTTCTTACAAAATATGGCATGCATAACTAGTAGTTAATTTATATTCTTTTTACATATATATCCTACTTTGCAAAACAAACTCATTTTACCTTATTCGGTAAACTCAATGTTTTACACGCGCATATAATCGTGCACGTTTTAGTAGATATCTCGCGAAGATTTCACCTATGCCATCCGTTTTACATCCTCAATCTCTCGATCGTTTTATATGCCTAAATTTGTTTTATACCATATACACAATCATTTTTTATTCGCATTTACACTCATAGTCATATTCATAACCATACGTTTTTAAGCTTAACCTCATACTCATATCCACGTTTTTATACTCATAAGTGTTATTAGTCACACTTATACTTATACATTTATAGTCCAAAGTTTATACATTGTACGTTTATACCCATACTCACAAAGATACCATTACATCACACGATATTAATATTCGTACTCACATTCATGAATTTTACGTTTATATTCACGCTTATACTTTACGCTTGTACCTACACTCATACTCCCAAGTTAGCAAGGGTTACGGATCGAAAACCTCAAGGCTTAGGAGTTTACAACCCGTAAGTATATATACGACCGCTGTATAACGGTCACATACAACGGCTACATAGCCGTTGTAAAACAGCTATATTCCACCCCTATAAATACCCAATCAACAATCTCATTTTATTCGCAACAAAACACTCTTTCTTCTCACTCTCTTCAAAGATGCATCCGAGTCGCCTGGTTCTGGTGTTTGCTGGTGTGATGCTTGGAGTATTGCTATTTTTAATTCTTAGCCTTCCACCAGAAGAAATGGGTCACTTTTATTTCGTATACTGTTTCGTTATTGTACCATTGTATTATATTTGTATCATGATGAGTCTATGAATGTCGTGTTTAGTGTATTCATTTTAGAAATAAAATATTAATGTTTTCAAAGTGTGTTGTGTTGTGAATAAAACCATTTAGTCCATATACTGTGACAACCCTCACTAAACCAGGTATCCGTACGACTTAATTAATAATTAATTACTGCTTAATTACTGTGCTTACTTGAACTTGTGGATAAACTGCTACTTGAATACTGATACATGTACTTACTTGCATCATACTTTACTTGTTGTCACTCCATGTTTTGCTTACAGCACCTTTGTGACAACCTTGATGCACCAAAAGCACAGTAGCACAATGAACGGATGTCACACCCCGACCACGTATAACATACCGAACGTGGCGGAAAACGTCGGGGAGTGTTGTAACAGAATTAATTGTCTCATAACCATGGCATTAAAAGTTGCATTTTATTTATTAACATAAGAGTTTCATCGTCTTAAACAGAAATTAAAGAGTTTATAACATAATTAAACTAAGTCTTTCATCATTTTAAGTCTCTAAGGCACAGGTCCGCCCTAGTGTCACGATCTTCATCCTACGGAAAAGCTCCTGAAAACACATGTGAAAATAGGTACGTCAGCATAAAAATGCCTGTGAGATACATAGGTTTGTGAAAATAAGATTCATGACTTAAGTTTAAGAAAATGTTTAGTCATGAACCTTGTAATTTGATTTGTTTTGTAAATCGCTTGAAAAATGATAAGTTCAGATGATATGTACAAGTAAAAGAATAATGTATGGTTAAATGAATAACCATGTAAAATGAATTGTATAAAATAAACCGTATTGTAAAACAAAGTCTTGTGAAAACATGTTACTTGTGTAAAATGTATAAGTCCAAAATGAATGATTTAAATAACGCTATGATATGTAATACAATACAAACACTTATATATAGGAAGTACCAGCGGCGTATCCACCATGCTTGTATCATATTACTCACATTTCGTTACTTAAGTCACTTAACCAACCAACAATGTATAATGTCTATGTTTAAACCAATTGTCAAAAGTCCTTGTATAAACCATGTCAAATGTTGATAGTCCAAAAGTAGTCAAGTAATGTGTAACAAATGTTATGTCTTGTAAGTAAAGTATTGTCAAATAGTCCAAATGTAGAAATGTACAAAACAAAGTAATTTGAATATATCAAAAAGTTATGTTTCGTAAAGTAATGCATGTTACATTGATACAAACATTTATGTGGTGAGTTAACGCATACATTCAAGCCTTGAGACAGTCGGACAACCCTTTCAGTCAAGGTTATCAAAAGTAATGTTTTCGGATTCAGTCATTCCTTACATCCAAACAAACCCGGGATGTCAGGAATGGGATTTGTCAAGTCCTATGGTACCAGTACTTACTACCGAGCGGCGTAGCTAATGTTAATGAACGTATAATAGTCTCGTTTGTGCAAACCAAATGTCATAGCAAAAGTGAACATGTTATATGAAAACAATGTACTAAGTATGCTAAGTTAACATACAAAGCAGAAAAGTCATGTAAATCAATGTGCTAGCATGCTATCAGTTAACATACATAGCAGAAATGTAATGTAAAACAATGTACTAAGTATGCACACAATGGACATACATAGCATGAAATGTAATGAAATCATGTACTATAATGTACTAACAAACATAGCATGTATATGATGTGAAAACAGGAAAGCATGAAAGTAACAAGTAGGCACATGTGTTCCACCCCAAAACAGTTTGGAAAACAGTAAAAGAGGGGTCTATGTACTCACTTGAGATTGCTCAAAAGTCCTAAGATAACCACCAAGCAATGCTAGAGATCACGGAATATCAACCGGCACCTAATATAGGTAACTACATTAACAAACTGGACCTAAATCGGAAGATCGGATAGAATGAGGGCTCGTAAACCAAATGAGTATGGGAACTCATGTAGTATGGTTTAATAAAGCCTACATACTAAATGAAACCTAACCTAAGTGCTTGTGACCCATTACGACCCGTTTAGGTAGCTTATGCTACTTTAACGCGTCGTTCGCGTGAAACGCGTTCGGACCGCCTAACTAGTCCTATGACAAGTAATATATGCCTTAACATGTCTAATATGGTTGTCAAATCAGTTTAGATGTCAAAAGTTATGTTACATATTATTAAAACGAATTTCGGCATCAAAGGGGTATTTTGGTAATTTACCTAAGGCATATAAACTACCTATCATACAACTACTTAAACGAAGCGACCATAAGGTATAACCTCGGAAGGTTATTCCCTATACACTATGGTCACCTAATGTGTTTGGTCGGATCCTAATGATCGACCAAACGGGCCGGGTTCGAAAGTATAAGCGATTGATTAGATCGCTTACCTTACGACCTTATATAAGCACTAAACTAAAAGTGACGAGCTAAGCATGTTAAAACATGCTTAACTAAGTTTAGAAAACAGGTTTGGTATCACAACAAACGGTTGTGATACCTAAGAGTAGTTTGGTTACAAAATACGCAAGAATACGTATTCTGCCCGAAACTACGGCTCGTCACTGAGCCTAGATAACGTGGAAATCAGTAGGTTTAGTCGCTAGGGACTATAACCATCGTGATCACACTCACGTTATGAAGTTCAAACGAACTTCGCATCGACCATAAACTGGTCAATGCAGAAAGTCAAACAAAGTTTGACTTTCGGACTCGAAAAGCAATATAAGAACGAAGGAACACTTACGAAGGGTCCCCGAATGCTAATCTAGATCAAAATAGCTCAGGTATGAAACAAAGGTCACAACTTAGAGCACAAATGATCAGATTCTTGTGAGAAATGAAGTGAAATGTGATGGGTATTTATAGTTTTCGGTCCACCGTTAAGATCGTTTCTTGGAGAAGAGGGAATGATCTAGCCCGTACACTTGTCAAGATGTTGTGGTAACTGAAAATGGCCACCATAGGAGTTTAACAAGTGGCACTTGACCTTTGGGAGGGGTTAAAGGCTGTTAACTGCTGTTTAAAAACGATTTGCTGCATCTGGCCCAGGCTAGCGCACCGTTACAATGAGAGTGTAGAGGTGCGCTAGGCCTAGTTTGGCAGATTTACAATTTTGGTCCCTGTCATGCATTCAGCCCATTTTTGACACGTTTAAGGCCCGTTAACCCCATTTCAAAGCTCTAAAATGAAGTTAAAGTATTGGGAACTTAAAACATGTTCAAAAATATCTCGGATGTCGGTTCGTTTAGCCGTACGATTGCGTTGTTCGGTTAATTACGACGGAATGCGCATAAGCGCGAAAAACGATCCAAATGGCGTGACGAATGGATTTTTCTCATGCCAAACACTAAAATAAAATATTGTAGTGCTTACATAAATTTTTGGATGTCCGGATGTATTCAGAACGTAAGTTATGTGCGAAAGTGCAAACTTGTGCACTTTTTGACATTTTTAGTCCCTGAATGTCCCAAAAGTTTATTTTAGCACACCGAACACCTCAAAGCCTATTTCTAAGCTATGTAGAGGATATTTAAGGTGTGTTTAACTTATGGTCATGTTCCGGAATGTCCGTTACAGTTCAAATTGGCATACTTTCGTAGTTTGTCAAGTTTAGTCCCTGTAAGCGAATTAGCTTGTTTTTGCCATAACAAAGCCTTCAAAACTTATTTCTAAGTTATGTAAAGGTATTTTAAGGTATGTTAAGTATATGTTGATGTTTTGAAGTATTTGTCGCGTTAAACTGAGTACGTTTACGCATCAGTTTGCGTATAACTCTCCAGAAAGCGATATAGAGTTTGAAATCGAACAAAAGTCAAAACATGAGAAATGTAAAACATAACAAAACAAACATTGGGATCAAATAACATTGTTTTATTGATAATAGAACTGTTCATAATGATTACAAGCACATATGTTACAGTCTCGCCTACTTGTGGAAATTTCATCCCGAAATTTATTTAGAGGAAACTCGTGGGAAAAGATGCGGATATTTTGCCTTCATTTGATCTTCGCGTTCCTAAGTAAACTCGGGTCCACGTTTAGCTTCCCAGCGAACTTTGACCAAAGGAATGCGCTTGCGTTTAAGCCACTTGACTTCACGTTCCATGATTTCCATTGGCTTTTCAACGAATTTCAGTGTTTTACCAACCCGAATTTCGTCAAGTGGTATGTGGAGGTTTTCATCAGCTAAACACCTCTTGAGATTGGACACGTGAAAAGTTGGATGAACATTTCCCAGTTCAGGAGGTAACTCAAGTCTGTAGGCTACCTTTCCGATTCTTTCGACGATCTTGAATGGTCCAACGTATCTAGGTGCAAGTTTTCCTTTCTTTCCAAATCTGATCACACCTTTCCAAGGTGAGACCTTAAGTAATACTCGATCACCGACTTGAAATTCCAAGGCCTTGCATTTTGGGTCCGCGTAACTCTTTTGACGGCTTCTAGCTGTCTGAAGGTTATCACGAACTTTCTTGATCTTGTCAGTTGTCTCTAAAATGAGAGCAGGTCCAGTAAGTTGAGCCTCGCCGATCTCATTCCAGCAGACTGGTGAACGACATTTTTGACCATAGAGAGCCTCGAAAGGAGCCATTTTGATGCTGGTGTGATAACTGTTGTTGTAGGAGAATTCAATCAACTTAAGATGTGAATCCCAACTACTACCAAAATCGATCACACAAGCTCTAAGCATATCCTCCAGAGTCTGGATTGTTCTTTCAGATTGACCATCCGTTTGCGGATGATAAGCTGTGCTCAGATTAAGTTGGGTCCCCATAGCAGATTGCATGGTTCTCCAGAAATGAGAAGTGAAACGAGCATCTCTGTCAGAAATGATGTTCAAAGGAACACCATGTCGAGCTACAATTTCATCCACATAGATTTGAGCAAGTCTGTCAGCAGGAAAATCCTCACGGATTGGCAAGAAATGTGCTGACTTAGTAAGACGATCAACAACTACCCAGATGGCATCATGACCTTTCTTTGTGCGCGGAAGTTTAGTAACAAGATCCATAGTAATGTTTTCCCATTTCCAAACCGGGATCTCTGGTTGCTCCAATAAACCAGAAGGACGCTGATGTTCAGCCTTAACCTTAAGACAAGTAAGGCATTTGGATACGTATAAGGCAATGTCTTTCTTCATACCAGGCCACCAATAATGAATACGAAGATCCTTATACATCTTATCTGAGCCCGGATGAATAGAATAACGCGACTTATGGGCTTCATCCATAAGCAATGTACGAAGATCATCCTGGCTTGGGACCCACAAATGGTCCATGAAGTAATACGATCCGTTATCCTTCAGTTCCAGATCAGGTGTTATGTGATAGGGAAATTCTTTATCCATTAAACCTTGTGAAACACAAGATTGTTGAGCCTGAGAAATGCATGCTTGGATATCGGATCGAGCTTGAATAACAGATTGAACACGTACACAATGAAGCTTAGTACGTTCCTTACGACTCAATGCATCAGCCACGACATTCGCCTTACCAGGATGGTAGCGAATTTCGCAGTCATAGTCGTTTAAAAGCTCAACCCAACGTCGTTGCCTCATGTTGAGTTCTTTCTGATTGAAGATATGCTGAAGACTTTTGTGGTCCGTGAAAACCACACATTTTGTACCGTACAAATAGTGTCTCCAGATCTTTAGAGCGAAAACAACTGCACCCAACTCAAGATCATGAGTGGTGTAGTTCTTCTCATGTATCTTCAACTGCCTCGATGCATATGCTATGACTTTGTTCCTTTGCATAAGAACACAGCCAAGACCCAGTTTAGATGCATCGCAATAAACAACGAAATCATCATTGCCCTCAGGCAAAGTTAGAACAGGCGCGTCACAAAGCTTCTGCTTCAAGTGTTGAAAAGCTTCCTCTTGTTTGTATCCACAATAAAAGGGCATTTTCTTCTGAGTTAGAGCAGTTAGAGGAACTGCAATCTTCGAGAAGTTTTCTATGAAGCGGCGGTAATAACCCGCTAGACCAAGAAAAGAACGAACTTCAGTAGGAGTAGTAGGCGTATCCCAATCCTTAATCGCACTGATCTTGGAGGGATCTACATGGATACCTTGTTCGTTGATGATATGCCCTAAGAATTGAACTTCTTTAAGCCAGAATTCACACTTGGAGAATTTGGCGAAAAGTTGCTCTTTCTTTAGGAGTTCCAGAGTAAGACGAAGATGTTGCTCGTGATCAGCTCGCGTCTTAGAATAAATCAAGATGTCGTCAATAAAAACAATGACGAACTGATCCAAATAAGATTTGCAGACCCTATTCATTAAGTCCATGAAAACAGCAGGAGCATTAGTCAAACCGAATGGCATGACTGTGAACTCGTAATGCCCATAACGAGTACGGAACGCTGTCTTGGGAATATCTTCTTCATGAACACGAAGTTGATGATACCCGGAACGCAGATCAATATTCGAAAAATAAGAGGCACCTTGTAACTGATCAAAGAGGTCGTCTTTGCACGGTAGGGGATATCAATTCTTGATGGTAAGCTTGTTAAGCTCACGATAATCGATACACATCCTAAAGGATCCATCCTTCTTCTTGACAAAAAGAACGGGAGCAGCCCAGGGTGAAAAGCTAGGACGGATGAAACCTTTGTCAGAGAGTTCCTGAAGCTGCTTAGACAACTCTTGCATCTCTGATGGTGCAAGACGATATGGAGCTCTGGCAATGGGATTTGCACCAGGTACGAGATCAATGCGGAACTCGACTTGGCGTGCTGGAGGTAGACCAGGTAACTCTTCAGGGAAAACTTCAGAATAATCCCGAACGACAGGAATATCTGAAATAGACTTACCCTTGCCTTTATCTGCTGTAACATGTGCTAAGAAAGCCACATAGTTCTTCCGCAGATACTTCCGAGCTTTAAAACAAGACATGAGTTTGAGACCACCGGCAGGTTCCTCACCTTGAACCTGTAGGATCTCGCCTGTCGAAAGCGGCACACGGACAATCTTCTCAGAACAAACTATCTCTGCGCGATGCTTAGATAACCAATCCATACCCACTATGACGTCGAAGCTTCCAAGTTGCATAGGCGTGAGGTCGATTGGAAAAAGATGATCGCTAAGATTCAACTGGCAGTTGTGAAGAACAGAATCAAGAACAATGGGTTCACCACTAGCAACTTCTACTGTTAAAGGTTTACCTAGTTTCGTTCTAGACACGCGAAGCATAGGCTCAAAAGACAATGACACAAAACTCTTGTCGGCACCCGAATCAAAAAGAACAGATGCAGGCTGATTATTAATAAAGAACGTACCGTTCACCACGTTATCGTCCGCCTGCGCCTCTTGGGCATTCAAGTTAAAAGCTCGCCCTCGAGCCGGAGCCTGATTCTGATTCACATTCTGGTTAGCTAACCTTGGGCACCTGTTCCTGTAGTGGGTCAGATCCCCACAATTGTAGCACGAACCAGGAGGAAAATGAGGTCGTGCAGCTTGACCTTGTTGCTAAGCAAGAGGCTGAGCAACTTGTTGGGCTTGGTTCTGAACTGCCTGGTTCTGGTTAACAGGAATGCGGCAGGTGGCAGCAAGATGACCAGGCCTTCCGCAGTTGGTGCACTGACGACACTGGAGGTGTGGTTGATGATGGCCGTTACACCTGTTGCACAAAGGTGCATTGCCAAGATAAGGCTTCTTGGCTCGTGGTTGCGCAGGCTGATTTGGTGCAGCCTGAGCCTGTGCAGTAACAGCATAGTTTTGGGAAGCCTTCCGCTTCCTAGACCCTCCAGAATTCTTTCCCTTCTTGTTTTGCCTTTTCTTGCTATCTTCCTTATCAGACACCTGCTTCTTACCCTTGTCACCCTTTTTGTGCAGCTTCCCCTTTCGAATCTGCGACTCAGTCAATGTCGCTGATAACTCGATCGCCTGACGGAGTGTGGTAGGGTTGCTACCAGTAATGATGTCTTGTACCGAGTCAAGTAGGCCGTCGATGTATCTTTCGATAGCCTTGTCGAGTTAGGTAACCATAGTTGGGCAAAGCAGACTCAACTCTTCAAACCTATCAGTATAAGCCCTGTGCTCGCCACTGTCTTGTTTCAAGTCCTCAAACTCTTTCTCCAACGCTCGCTGTTCATGACGAGGACAGAATTCCCTCATCATAAGGGCCCTAAGTTCAGCCCAAGTTTGCGCTAGAGCAACTTCTGCACCCCGATCTCTCATAACCCTGTTCCACCATGTGAGAGCCCTCTTCTGAAACACGCTCGAAGAAAACTCGACCTTGCGATTATCCGGACACTGCACGTGGTGGAAAGTATTCTCAATGCTTTCAAACCATTGAAGAAGCCCAGTCGCTCCTTCAGAACCACTAAACTTGAGTGGTTTAGCCGAGTTAAAATCCTTGTATTTGCATGGAGCATTGTTGTTGTTGTTGGCTTGTTGCCATTGAGCAAAGAGATTTGGGAATTGGGCAGCCATCTGCTCCGCAATAATTTCTGCCAGTTCGGCAGTCGCAATCAGATTGTCGCGTCGAGGAGGCATTCTAAAAGAGGAAACATGAAAAGAAACGAGTGAGATGATTGGATGAAAAGAATGAGATGATAAAAACAAGAATTGCAAACAGCATAGATGGTGGTCATTCGTCCGTATCACAAAGCAAACAAACGACACACAGTGACTAATCAAAGTAAATGGGTCAAAATAATGCATTACGAAGACATGCTCGCCTATAAGTGAACACTCATCCCAAGAATTCCCAGGTAAGCACAACTGGTCTCGCGTCTGGTTGAGATGTATACGAAGTGCTTGCCTAGACAGAAAACTCAGAATACAGGCATTCACTCTTCCAGTTTGCACGTGTTCACATTATTTATAACCCAAAACGTTGACGAGATTTTGAAAATTTGAAGGCACAAGGCCAAAAATTTAATCAAACTGGAAGGGTTCAAAACCATATAAAAGAGAGTTCAAAACCTTGTAATAATTTATTCAAAAACAGATGATTGCTTTTCAAAAATCGTTTCGGAAAATTTGGTTCTTGTTTTGATAATCACCTAAGGATAGGTGATGTACATGTTTTAAGATCTAAACACAAGATAACTTGTGTTAGGGTCCTAGAAAGGTTATAGTCTAGGTCAAAGCATTACTAATAGCCTAATTCCCTATAACCATTGGCTCTGATACCAACTCTTCTGTCACACCCCGACCACGTATAACATACCGAACGTGGCGGAAAACGTCGGGGAGTGTTGTAACAGAATTAATTGTCTCATAACCATGGCATTAAAAGTTGCATTTTATTTATTAACATAAGAGTTTCATCGTCTTAAACAGAAATTAAAGAGTTTATAACATAATTAAACTAAGTCTTTCATCATTTTAAGTCTCTAAGGCACAGGTCCGCCCTAGTGTCACGATCTTCATCCTACGGAAAAGCTCCTGAAAACACATGTGAAAATAGGTACGTCAGCATAAAAATGCCTGTGAGATACATAGGTTTGTGAAAATAAGATTCATGACTTAAGTTTAAGAAAATGTTTAGTCATGAACCTTGTAATTTGATTTGTTTTGTAAATCGCTTGAAAAACGATAAGTTCAGATGATATGTACAAGTAAAAGAATAATGTATGGTTAAATGAATAACCATGTAAAATGAATTGTATAAAATAAACCGTATTGTAAAACAAAGTCTTGTGAAAACATGTTACTTGTGTAAAATGTATAAGTCCAAAATGAATGATTTAAATAACGCTATGATATGTAATACAATACAAACACTTATATATAGGAAGTACCAGCGGCGTATCCACCATGCTTGTATCATATTACTCACATTTCGTTACTTAAGTCACTTAACCAACCAACAATGTATAATGTCTATGTTTAAACCAATTGTCAAAAGTCCTTGTATAAACCATGTCAAATGTTGATAGTCCAAAAGTAGTCAAGTAATGTGTAACAAATGTTATGTCTTGTAAGTAAAGTATTGTCAAATAGTCCAAATGTAGAAATGTACAAAACAAAGTAATTTGAATATATCAAAAAGTTATGTTTCGTAAAGTAATGCATGTTACATTGATACAAACATTTATGTGGTGAGTTAACGCATACATTCAAGCCTTGAGACAGTCGGACAACCCTTTCAGTCAAGGTTATCAAAAGTAATGTTTTCGGATTCAGTCATTCCTTACATCCAAACAAACCCGGGATGTCAGGAATGGGATTTGTCAAGTCCTATGGTACCAGTACTTACTACCGAGTGGCGTAGCTAATGTTAATGAACGTATAATAGTCTCGTTTGTGCAAACCAAATGTCATAGCAAAAGTGAACATGTTATATGAAAACAATGTACTAAGTATGCTAAGTTAACATACAAAGCAGAAAAGTCATGTAAATCAATGTGCTAGCATGCTATCAGTTAACATACATAGCAGAAATGTAATGTAAAACAATGTACTAAGTATGCACACAATGGACATACATAGCATGAAATGTAATGAAATCATGTACTATAATGTACTAACAAACATAGCATGTATATGATGTGAAAACAGGAAAGCATGAAAGTAACAAGTAGGCACATGTGTTCCACCCCAAAACAGTTTGGAAAACAGTAAAAGAGGGGTCTATGTACTCACTTGAGATTACTCAGAAGTCCTAAGATAACCACCAAGCAATGCTAGAGATCACGGAATATCAACCGGCACCTAATATAGGTAACTACATTAACAAACTGGACCTAAATCGGAAGATCGGATAGAATGAGGGATCGTAAACCAAATGAGTATGGGAACTCATGTAGTATGGTTTAATAAAGCCTACATACTAAATGAAACCTAACCTAACTGCTTGTGACCCATTACGACCCGTTTAGGTAGCTTATGCTACTTTAACGCGTCGTTCGCGTGAAACGCGTTCGGACCGCCTAACTAGTCCTATGACAAGTAATATATGCCTTAACATGTCTAATATGGTTGTCAAATCAGTTTAGATGTCAAAAGTTATGTTACATATTATTAAAACGAATTTCGGCATCAAAGGGGTATTTTGGTAATTTACCTAAGGCATATAAACTACCTATCATACAACTACTTAAACGAAGCGACCATAAGGTATAACCTCGGAAGGTTATTCCCTATACACTATGGTCACCTAATGTGTTTGGTCGGATCCTAATGATCGACCAAACGGGCCGGGTTCGAAAGTATAAGCGATTGATTAGATCGCTTACCTTACGACCTTATATAAGCACTAAACTAAAAGTGACGAGCTAAGCATGTTAAAACATGCTTAACTAAGTTTAGAAAACAGGTTTGGTATCACAACAAACGGTTGTGATACCTAAGAGTAGTTTGGTTACAAAATACGCAAGAATACGTATTCTGCCCGAAACTACGGCTCGTCACTGAGCCTAGATAACGTGGAAATCAGTAGGTTTAGTCGCTAGGGACTATAACCATCGTGATCACACTCACGTTATGAAGTTCAAACGAACTTCGCATCGACCATAAACTGGTCAATGCAGAAAGTCAAACAAAGTTTGACTTTCGGACTCGAAAAGCAATATAAGAACAAAGGAACACTTACGAAGGGTCCCCGAATGCTAATCTAGATCAAAATAGCTCAGGTATGAAACAAAGGTCTCAACTTAGAGCACAAATGATCAGATTCTTGTGAGAAATGAAGTGAAATGTGATGGGTATTTATAGTTTTCGGTCCACCGTTAAGATCGTTTCTTGGAGAAGAGGGAATGATCTAGCCCGTACACTTGTCAAGATGTTGTGGTAACTGAAAATGGCCACCATAGGAGTTTAACAAGTGGCACTTGACCTTTGGGAGGGGTTAAAGGCTGTTAACTGCTGTTTAAAAACGATTTGCTGCATCTGGCCCAGGCTAGCGCACCGTTACAATGAGAGTGTAGAGGTGCGCTAGGCCTAGTTTGGCAGATTTACAATTTTGGTCCCTGTCATGCATTCAGCCCATTTTTGACACGTTTAAGGCCCGTTAACCCCATTTCAAAGCTCTAAAATGAAGTTAAAGTATTGGGAACTTAAAACATGTTCAAAAATATCTCGGATGTCGGTTCGTTTAGCCGTACGATTGCGTTGTTCGGTTAATTACGACGGAATGCGCATAAGCGCGAAAAACGATCCAAATGGCGTGACGAATGGATTTTTCTCATGCCAAACACTAAAATAAAATATTGTAGTGCTTACATAAATTTTTGGATGTCCGGATGTATTCAGAACGTAAGTTATGTGCGAAAGTGCAAACTTGTGCACTTTTTGACATTTTTAGTCCCTGAATGTCCCAAAAGTTTATTTTAGCACACCGAACACCTCAAAGACTATTTCTAAGCTATGTAGAGGATATTTAAGGTGTGTTTAACTTATGGTCTTGTTCCGGAATGTCCGTTACAGTTCAAATTGGCATACTTTCGTAGTTTGTCAAGTTTAGTCCCTGTAAGCGAATTAGCTTGTTTTTGCCATAACAAAGCCTTCAAAACTTATTTCTAAGTTATGTAAAGGTATTTTAAGGTATGTTAAGTATATGTTGATGTTTCGGAGTATTTGTCGCGTTAAACTGAGTACGTTTACGCATCAGTTTGCGTATAACTCTCCAGGCAGGTACTGCCTCTAAGGCCTGTAAGAGCCTGAGATAGTTTGCTACACTAGTGGTGAGTGTGGGTATATAAGCGTTGTAGAACTGCGTCACTAGGAGATAATTACAGTGACCGGATGTGCCTAAAACGTACTCTAAGTACAAAAATTCAGCATTTAGCTAACTAATAAAGTGCCAAAACATGAGAAAAATGTTACTAGACACTTTCCAAAGTGTCGGGAATAAGTTGTGTCACTAAAAATAATAATAACGACACTTTAAAGCTTTGTTAAGCGCTTTAACGGATTATTATCCAACCGAACAATCGGACTTTACCCGGAACATAAAAATATTGCCAATAACATTGTTTACCTTTTTCTGAGCCAGTTAGGGTCCCTGAATACCCTAACACCCGCTATAACGCATAACACACTAGTAACCGGGTTAATCCCTAAACTAACTTAACTTAACTTAACTAATGTCCTAACTACATGGTTGAGATTGAACCAAGACCCCCCCCCCCTCTCTAACCGAACCGTCCCCAAGGGGGACACCCCTTGTACTTTGATGATTATTTAAATCATCTTTGTCTAATATCAATTAGACATATGATCCTTTGGTTAATGATCATGAGAAATGTCTACAAGAACAAGCTTTGATCCACCATAACCTTAACCACTTAACTAAACAACACTCCTCTCTCTCCCTCTCTTTCACTCTCGGCCAAAGACACAAGCACCCCCACCGCCACCTTTCGATCTTGATCTTGTCATTCCAAGCTTATACAAGTGTTAAGGATCTCACATAAGGAAGCTTGGTGCATTCGGAACGCGAAGGACCTCACCCCATTGCTTTTATCCACACATTTTTCGACTAGTTTCTTCCCTAGCCTCGAGCTAGTAGTAAGTGGCTTTAAACACACTCTTGATCTATTTTAAAGTGGTTAAAAAGAACTTTGTCGGTTAAAATCTATGAACATACAAGAAGACATGCTAAAAGTTTACTAAAATATTAAAAATGTTGGATAAAAGCTATATTGTTGTGTAAATCTTGTAAGACTTGTCTTGTTATAATTATTTAGTGCCGATCTATGTTGTGGTAGCTCGGATCATCATCTAACCCGGATTAGTCGTGATCATGGATCATGACATAGAGTTTGTTTAAGTGTACAAAGGGTTAAATGATGAAACTCTACCACACACTAAACATGAACTTGTGTAAAATCGACTTTACTTACGAAATAGTGTTTAAAACTAGTAGATCTACAGATCTACAAGCGGTATTTTCAAAGGACCAAGTGTCAAGGAAATCTTATTTTCTAAAACCGGATCTTACATGAACAAGGATGATTTTTAAACACACAAGTGTGTAAACACTTGTGTAACACTAAGTTTCGACAAAGAACTAGTTTTGTCAAATTTTACAAGAAGTTGTAAAGATGAAATTCCTTTAAAAACGAGACTTTCAAGAAACGAAGTTGATTTATATAAAATAGTGGGATTTATCACGCATTTTTGGATAAACCACAAGTTCATGTAATTTTTGCGATTTATATATACTTTGACTAATTGATGTTTTTGGAAAGTTGTTATTGAGAATAAGAAAATTGTTGATTTGCTTTTAAAAGAAAATGATACGCTTGAAAGCGTGGCCACCTCCAGTTACAGGGGAAACTCTGGCGAAATTTTTCTAAAAACCTAACACTTGGAAATATTTTCACTACAAGTGTTGTAAATATATTTTTGACTTGTTTTCAAAACGTAAATTTCGCCATGACTTTATTTACAAAATATCGGAGGTGGGATCTTCACAAAATGAAACGGGGTAAATATATATTTGATATATATAATTTTTTTTATAGCGTCACTTGTAGAATGTTTATGATTATTTTGTGAAATATACGGATATTATTTTTAGAGTAAAAATAATATTACCAAGTACTAATGATTCCAGAAATAATGCATACGCCTTCATAATTAATAATAAGTTACAACGGTATAATTATTACCACCCGATCTTTAAAACGTAACTTACGCATTTTAAGAAAATATTTATGAGCGCGTATTTTTGTCAAAGTATTATTTTGGGAAGAATATTTATATTTTTGGAGTTAGAAATAAAATATATTTTTAAGTGAGACTTAATAATATATTTTGAAGATATACGAACACACATGTATTAAATCCCCCATCCTTGGGAAGGAGAATAATTACCAAGTATTTACAAAAATATAAACACGAAATAGTTGTCTAACTATTTCCCAAAAACTTAAACCTTAAGCTAAGGCACGGCCGTCCGTCTAATAGATTTAGTACGTGTAGGTCGTCGCACAGCTGCTTGATCAGGAGATATACTTGGTAGAGACGCACCACTGTGAGTTCATGTCCCCCTTTTCTCTTAACTGTTTTCAGTTTTCTAAACTGCGGGGGTGAAATACATGTTACTATGATTACGAATAATTCTTACATGGTATGGTTAGCGTAAGGAGGGTTATTATTCAGATCATGTGAGTGGGTAGGCGGAAACTTGAGGCCATTAATCCTCAGGGTAGGACCGAGGGGCAGGAGCGGTAGATCTATCTGGGTGTAGCGAGCCCAGCCCCAGGCCCAAACAGAACGGACCTCGGGGTGACTTTGTACCCAACGCATAAATCTGCTAGGTTTGAGTCTTCCTACTTGCACTTCACACATATCAATGGCCTTGCAAACCATTGGTGATCTCTTTTTCCTTATTTGCTACATACCAGGGTTTTTATACATACAAAGGTTTATTTACTCACTTACACATGAACTCGCTCAACATTATTGTTGATTTTTCCAACTTACATGTATTTCAGGGAATTAAAGATCTGGCGCGGTATGTTGTGTTTTCCCGCTGCATATGGGTTCCTAGGTCATCCCGGTTTAGGAAATGTGACTTTTTCCTGGACGAGTCACAAATCTTAAACTGCGTTTTATTCATGTTGATGTTTATGTCTTTCAAAACAATGTTTTATGTTATGGTGTTGTAGTCCCTAAGACAATGTTATGTTACTTCGGTTTTAAAACTTAAATCTATGGATGATCTTGCATGGTTTTATTATCATATAGCTTTGTTATGATTAAGCTATGGTATTAAGAAGTCACACCAAATTAACCACGCTTCCGCAAAGCCAGGGTGTGACAGCTTGGTATCAGAGCTCTGATCATAGCGAACTAGGATTCCTTCTCGAGTCTAGACTATGATCACTAGGGCTCTCACGAAAACATTTTTACACTATATACCACTCAAGTCCAGATCCAAAACTTTTTACAAACAAATGTTGAGCACGTTTATTATTTATAGGCTCAGTCTGGGAGGCTGAGGCTCGGTCTGGAGGACCGAGGCTCGGTCTAGGAGACCGAGGTAGTTGCCTAGTAGGACTAGGGAGAGCAGTCTGAGAGGCTGGGAGAATAGGCTAGTGGGACTAGGAAGAGCAGTCTGAGAGGCTGGGAGAATTTGGCTAGTAGGACTAGGAAGAGCAGTCTGAGAGGCTGGGAGGCTAGTGGGACTAGGAGAATTATTTGATTGCTTACTTGGTGACTAATGTGCTTATCTGATTGTATGATTGATTATTTGTACATATTTGTGTTTGTGTTACAGACACCATGGACTCGCCCGGCACAGGAGATTCGGACACCACGGGCCCTAGACCCATAGTATCAGACGACTTAGAGTCTTCGGAGCACGAGGTCCACACATCAGATGTTACCAGCACAGACGAGGACGACTTTCAGCCCTTTGCGCTGCCCGACGCTGTCGATGAGCCCGCTGATGGTCCTTTTGCTGGGTACCTACCACTCGTAGAGATCCCTGCTCCCATACCTTTGGCCGTTTATCCTGCTTACGATATGCTCCTCGACGCCGACGTTGACGACGACGTCGATCTATTTGATGATGAGCCCCTGGAGGACGATGTTGAGGGCGAGGCCCTTCTAGCTGATGGTGGTCTTTTATTACTCGCAGATGCTCCAGCTGAGGAGACACCTGCACACTCACCCACTCCAGACTCCTTCGAGTCTGTGGCCTCCGCACCGTCACACACTCGGAGCGCACAACACTATTCACACGGTTCAGATCCTGACAGGGCATCATCTGCTGCCTCTGCTCCTAGATTTGCTTTCGATCACGACCTCGATGAGGATTCAGACCCTGTTTTTTCTGGATTTGACCCGGACCGGGAGATAGAGTTCATCCACTTGGATCAGCCTATGGTTGACCCAGTAGACCCAGTTGACCCTGCATTCGCTGATCATGCAGATTTTGATATGGAGTTCGTTGATCCCGAGCCTGCCATGGCCCTCGAGCCAGTAGCTGCTCCTGACCCAGTGCTTGAGCATGACCCTGCTCATGCTGGCATACCTATTGATCCTGTGATTGCTGACCCACCCATTGATGATCACCCTGCTGATACACCACTACTGGAGGGTGACCATGTTATTACTGCTGATCATGTTGATCCCCCACTTATCGCTGATATACCTGCTGACCCTCTTGTTGCACCCCATCTTGACCCTATGCCTGTACAGTTTGATCGAGCACTTTTTGAGGCACAGATTGACCCACGAGATGAGCACGCCCAGCATGGGTGGATTCCTGCGGATGATGAGCTTCCACCTATTCCTCCTCATACCACCGATGCACGTCACGTTGATTTCTCTTTTTCATTTGCACAGTACACACCTCCAGCTCGACCTGGAGAGGGTTCCTCGGCTCGTCCCTTTGGACATGTGCCGACATATATTCCAGTTATGCCACAGTCTTCATCTGCTATTCCCCTGCACCACCATTCTTTGTGCCACCTATTGATCCAGCCAGCGAGCCGTTTCTCTGGACGTCACCTTCTGTTATGCCATCGACCGACCCCTACCATCCTTTCCATATGGGGTATACTATTGAGGACGTTCTGATGTCTTTTGTTGTCCAGCAGGAGGCACTCACACGGCGCATTCAGGAGCTTGAGAGAGCTCAGCCACCGCCGTGCCAGTGTCAGGGTCAGACCCACCCTGCTTCTTCGCAGCACCCTCGACCATTGTTACCTGACTATGCTGCACGCCTTTTGGCACTTGAGCAGCAGGTTGCTTCTTGGTTGTGTACCCAGAGAGCCATGGAGGAGGACAGGCTCCATTTGTGACGTTTGTTCTACACCCATTTTCCCCCTCCTCCACCACCATCAGTTTAGGGCATCTTTAGTACAGCATGGGTAGACGTTGGTGAGAAGACGGCGATTGCTCTGACCACACAGCATTTTTGGAGACTGCATTCTGATTCTGACTTTTGTTGATCATGTATATGGGATGTATTGACACTGATTTGATATTCTTTTGGACTGGGGTGATGTAGCCCTTAGTCGATGATGATGTATGACACTATTATGTACTTGTACACTCTACCATGTGGTCTCGAGTTTGGCAATACAATCGCAGTATTCTCATCATATGTGATGTTTGATTGATTATTTATGTTTTATAACATGGGATGTTGTGTGATTGATATGATTATAACATGAGATGTTATGTACTATTACTATCATTATATACGTACGCTTTATTTTGGCCTGACCGACGTGAACCCATCTTTTAGAAGATGCCGCCGAGACGTCAAACGCCGATGCCTACCAATGAGGCAGAACTCCAACAAGTCATCGCTGCTGCCTTCGCGCAATACGCCGCCTCGCAAGGAGGACCTAGCGGAAGTAGCTCAAACAACAATGGCAACAACAATCCACCTCATGGTAATACTAAGTCACTAAGACATACCATGATCTAATTGGATATCTCTAGCAAGGATGCTAATGCCATTCATATGTTGTAACGTATGTGCAGGGTGCACCTACAAGCAGTTTCTAGACTGCAAGCCTGTCAACTTTGATGGCACCGGAGGTGCTGCCGCTTTTGTTCGTTGGGCCGAGAAGACTGAATCTGTTCTCCGCATGAGCAAATGTGCACCAGACCAGCAAGTCACCTGCATTTCTGGGCTATTTCTGGATGGAGCCCTATCTTGGTGGAATTTGCAAGTACAGACACTTGGTGAAGCTGCTGCCTACGCACTAACATGGACCGAACTGAAGGAACTAATGCGCAAAAAGTATTTTTCTCGCGCTGAAATCCAAAGATTGGAAACTGAGTTCTGGCATTTGAAGATGGAAGGTCCGAAGATCGCGGAATATGTTCAGAGGTTTCACGACCTGTCGCATGTGGTACCCTATATGGTCACTCCAGAATTCAAGCAGATTGAACGCTTCATTTGGGGATTAGCTCCTCAAATCATAAGCATGGTGACCTCCTCCAAGCCTGCAACAATTACTGAGGCAATCGATTTGAGCGTAGCTCTCACTGAGGAGGCTATCCGCCTGAACAAGTTTGGTGAGATCGAGACAAAGAAGAAAGAGACTCACATCGAGTCATCCGGAGGTAACAAACGAAAGTTCTCGAACTTCAAACAAGGCACTAGTGGTGTTGTTAAGAAAGGAGAGCCAAATGCGCCAGCTCAGGTTACAGCTGGTGGTGGAAAGAAAGGAAAGGGATATATAGGGGCACCCAGCCCAAGTGCAACATCTGCCAGCGTCACCATTCTGGCCGATGTGGTTTGAAGGTATGTGAAGCGTGTGGGAAACCTGGCCACTTGAAGGATTCTTGTTGGGCCACTGTTGGCCAGGGAGGCCAAGGAGGATTTGGAAACAGAAACAATAACCGGGGTGGAATTGGAAATTGCCCACAAGGAAACAATGGAGGTAATGGGAATCGAGGCAACAATGCGAATCAAGCAGGTGCTGTAAATAATAACCAAAGGAATAACCAAGCTGGAAATGGAGGTGGGAACGGGCAAAGACCTGGATGCTTTAACTGTGGTGATATCGGGCACTTTAAGAGGAACTGCCCAGAGTTGAACCAAGCCTGTGGAAGAGTGTTCCACATCGAAGCGAGGGAAGTGTGCCAGGATCCCAATGTCGTTACTGGTACGTTCCTTATAAACCAACGCTATGCATCCGTTTTATTTGATACTGGTGCCGACTATAGCTTCGTATCGTTAGAATTTAAGAATATGCTTGGGTTAGCCGCTAGTAAGTTAGATATTCCCTACTCAATCGAATTGGCTAATGGGAAGTTAGTAGAAGCCAATGAAGTGATCAGAGGTTGTGCAATCGAGTTGGGAGAACGTGAGTTTACTTTGGATCTACTACCAGTCCAGTTGGGGAGCTTTGACGTGGTAGTAGGAATGGATTGGTTATCGAGCAACAAGGCAGAAATTGTTTGTCACGAAAAGGTCGTTCGTATCCCGACCGAAGATGGTGAAACGATTGTGGTACATGGCGAAAAGCACGATACGCCATTAAGAATTATCAGCTGCCTCAAAGCGCGAAAGTGTTTGCAAAAAGGTTGTGCTGCCTTCCTGGCACACATTATAGACAAGAAAGCTGCAGAACCGAAGATCGAAGACATCCCTGTCGTGAGGGAGTATCCGGAAGTCTTCCCGGAGGACTTGCCTGGACTGCCGCCTCAGAGGCAAGTGGAGTTTCACATCGATTTAGTCCCAGGCGCCGCGCCTGTGGCTAAGGCACCTTATAGACTTGCCCCGTCTGAGATGCAAGAATTGTCGACACAACTTCAAGAGTTGTTAGACAAGGGATTTATCCGACCAAGCTTCTCTCCTTGGGGAGCTCCGGTCCTGTTTGTCAAAAAGAAGGACGGTAGTTTTCGAATGTGCATAGACTACCGGGAGCTGAACAAGCTGACGATTAAGAATAGATATCCTCTGCCAAGAATTGATGATCTGTTTGATCAACTGCAAGGTTCAAGCTTTTACTCAAAGATCGATTTGCGATCTGGATACCATCAGTTAAGGATACAAGAGGAGAGTACCCCGAAGACAGCCTTCAGAACTCGTTATGGACACTACGAGTTCCTTGTTATGCCGTTTGGGTTGACAAACGCACCTGCAGTCTTTATGGATTTGATGAATAGAGTTTGCAAGCCGTACTTGGACAAGTTCGTGATTGTGTTTATCGACGACATCTTGATTTATTCAAGGACAAAGGCTGAGCACGAACAGCACCTAAGAGCTATTTTGGAGCTGCTGAAGAAAGAACAGCTGTATGCCAAATTCTCTAAGTGCGAATTTTGGCTACGTGAAGTCCAATTTCTTGGACATGTGGTAAATGGAGATGGAATCCATGTGGATCCAACCAAGATCGAAGCGATCAAGAATTGGGAAACGCCAAAGACGCCAACCGAGATTCGACAATTCTTGGGTTTGGCTGGCTACTATCGAAGGTTCATTGAGGATTTTTTGAAGATCGCTCAACCATTGACGCTCCTCACCCAGAAAGATAAGAAGTTTGATTGGGGAATCAAACAGGAAGAAGCGTTTCAGCTATTCAAGGATAAGCTCTGCAATGCGCCAATCCTAGCACTACCGGAAGGTACTGACGATTTCGTGGTATACTGTGACGCCTCGCGTCAAGGATTGGGTTGCGTGTTGATGCAACGCCAGAAGGTTATTGCTTACGCATCACGTCAGTTGAAGGTACATGAGAAGAACTATACCACGCACGATTTGGAGCTAGGCGTAGTGATATTTGCTTTAAAGATCTGGAGACACTACCTATATGGTACGAAATGTACAATTTTTACAGATCATAAGAGCCTACAACACATATTCAACCAGAAGGAGTTGAATATGAGACAAAGACGATGGGTTGAGTTGTTAAATGATTACGATTGCGAGATAAAGTATCATCCAGGGAAGGCGAATGTGGTTGCCGACGCCCTAAGTCGAAAAGAGAGGATTAAGCCCATAAGGGTTAGGGCTTTATAAATGATTATCCAAACCGATCTTTCCTTACGCATTCGTGCCGCGCAGAAAGAAGCTCTTAAGGAAAGAAATCTTGAAGAAGAATATCTTCGTGGGATGGAGAAGCTATTAGTACCAAACGAGGAAGGAACGTTATGTTTTGAGAAAAGGATTTGGGTTCCTCTGTTTGGTGGTTTAAGGAAAGTTGTTTTTGATGAAGCACACAAATCACGGTACTCTATCCATCCAGGAGCGGATAAGATGTACCAAGATCTCAAGGATTACTATTGGTGGCCTAGGATGAAGGGCGATGTTGCTGTTTATGTGAGCAAGTTTCTAACGTGTGCTAAGGTGAAAGCGGAATACCAGAAGCCTTCAGGACTTCTGCAACAACCTGAGATTCCCAAATGGAAATGGGAACAAATCTCCATGGATTTTATTACAAAATTGCCAAGAACGCCAAGAGGTCATGACACTATTTGGGTGATAGTTGACCGCCTAACAAAGTCCGCACACTTTCTGCCAATCAAAGAGAAGGATAACACCAGCAAACTGGCAGAAATATACATGAGAGAGATCGTCGCACGTCATGGAGTGCCTCTCTCGATCATCTCTGATAGAGACGGAAGGTTTGTGTCAAGGATATGGCAATCCTTCCAAGAAGCTTTTGGCTCACAATTAAATCTGAGCACGGCATTTCACCCTCAGACCGACGGTCAAAGCGAGCGGACTATTCAGACCTTGGAAGATATGCTGAGAGCATGTGTTATGGATTTGGGCGGTAGCTGGGATAAGCATTTGCCACTGGTCGAATTTTCATATAACAACAGCTACCACACCAGTATTGGAGCCGCGCCATTTGAAGCTCTTTACGGACGCAAGTGTCGATCACCCCTATGCTGGGCTGACGCAGGTGATAGGCAGCTTGTTGGTCCCGAAATCGTCCAAGAGACGATAGACAAGATTGCGCAGATTCGAAAACGCATCGAAGCAGCTCGCGAAAGACAGAAAGCTTATGCAGATCCAAACCGGAAACATTTGGAATTCCAAGTTGGAGATATGGTTTTATTGAAAGTTTCATCCTGGAAGGGTGTGGCCCACTTTGGAAAGCGTGGGAAGTTAAATCCGCGTTACATTGGCCCTTTCAGAATTTTGGAAAGAATAGGGCTAGTAGCATACAAGCTGGACTTACCTGCCGAACTAAATGGAGATCACGATACATTTCATGTATCCAACCTGAAGAAAAGTCCAACTCAAGATACCGTTGTCATTCCCACCGACGAGATTCACGTTGATGACACGCTCCATTTTGTTGAAGAACCTGTTGAGGTTACGGATTGGAAAGTAAACAAGACCCGCCGGAGCAGTGTCAAGCTCGTCAAAGTTCGTTGGAATGCCAGACATGGTCCTGAATACACCTGGGAGCGTGAGGACCGGATGAAAGAGAAATACCCCCCACCTATTTCCCAAGAACCCTGCTTCTAGAAGCAGAACTTAAAATTTCGGGACGAAATTTTTCTAACGGGGGGAGAATGTGACAACCCTCACTAAACCAGGTATCCGTACGACTTAATTAATAATTAATTACTGCTTAATTACTGTGCTTACTTGAACTTGTGGATAAACTGCTACTTGAATACTGATACATGTACTTACTTGCATCATACTTTACTTGCTGTCACTCCATGTTTTGCTTACAGCACCTTTGTGACAACCTTGATGCACCAAAAGCACAGCAGCACAATGAACGGATAACCTATTAAACATGCTGTCATAACTAGCACCAGGCAGGTACTGCCTCTAAGGCCTGTAAGAGCCTGAGATAGTTTGCTACACTAGTGGTGAGTGTAGGTATATAAGGGTTGTAGAACTGCGTCACTAGGAGATAATTACAGTGACCGGATGTGCCTAAAATGTACTCTAAGTACAAAAATTCAGCATTTAGCTAACTAATAAAGTGCCAAAACATGAGAAAAATGTTACTAGACACTTTCGAAAGTGTCGGGAATAAGTTGTGTCACTAAAAATAATAATAAAGACACTTTAAAGCTTTGTTAAGCGCTTTAACGGATTATTATCCAACCGAATAACCGGACTTTACCCGGAACATAAAAATATTGCCAATAACATTGTTTACCTTTTTCTGAGCCAGTTAGGGTCCCTGAATACCCTAACACCCGCTATAACGCATAACACACTAGTAACCGGGTTAATCCCTAAACTAACTTAACTTAACTTAACTAATGTCCTAACTACATGGTTGAGATTGAACCAAGACCCCCCCCCCCCTCTCTAACCGAACCGTCCCCAAGGGGGACACCCCTTGTACTTTGATGATTATTTAAATCATCTTTGTCTAATATCAATTAGACATATGATCCTTTGGTTAATGATCATGAGAAATGTCTACAAGAACAAGCTTTGATCCACCATAACCTTAACCACTTAACTAAACAACACTCCTCTCTCTCCCTCTCTTTCACTCTCGGCCGAAGACACAAGCACCCCCACCGCCACCTTTCGATCTTGATCTTGTCATTCCAAGCTTATACAAGTGTTAAGGATCTAACATAAGGAAGCTTGGTGCATTCGGAACGCGAAGGACCTCACCCCATTGCTTTTATCCACACATTTTTCGACTAGTTTCTTCCCTATCCTCGAGCTAGTAGTAAGTGGCTTTAAACACACTCTTGATCTATTTTAAAGTGGTTAAAAAGAACTTTGTCGGTTAAAATCTATGAACATACAAGAAGACATGCTAAAAGTTTACTAAAATATTAAAAATGTTGGATAAAAGCTATATTGTTGTGTAAATCTTGTAAGACTTGTCTTGTTATAATTATTTAGTGCCGATCTATGTTGTGGTAGCTCGGATCATCATCTAACCCGGATTAGTCGTGATCATGGATCATGACATAGAGTTTGTTTAAGTGTACAAAGGGTTAAATGATGAAACTCTACCACACACTAAACATGAACTTGTGTAAAATCGACTTTACTTACGAAATAGTGTTTAAAACTAGTAGATCTACGGATCTACAAGCGGTATTTTCAAAGGACCAAGTGTCAAGGAAATCTTATTTTCTAAAACCGGATCTTACATGAACAAGGATGATTTTTAAACACACAAGTGTGTAAACACTTGTGTAACACTAAGTTTCGACAAAGAACTAGTTTTGTCAAATTTTACAAGAAGTTGTAAAGATGAAATTCCTTTAAAAACGAGACTTTCAAGAAACGAAGTTGATTTATATAAAATAGTGGGATTTATCACGCATTTTTGGATAAACCACAAGTTCATGTAATTTTTGTGATTTATATATATTTTGACTAATTGATGTTTTTGGAAAGTTGTTATTGAGAATAAGAAAATTGTTGATTTGCTTTTAAAAGAAAATAATACGCTTGAAAGCGTGGCCACCTCCAGTTACAGGGGAAACTCTGGCGAAATTTTTTCTAAAAACCTAACACTTGGAAATATTTTCACTACAAGTGTTGTAAATATATTTTTGACTTGTTTTCAAAACGTAAATTTCGCTATGACTTTATTTACAAAATATCGGAGGTGGGATCTTCACAAAATGAAACGGGGTAAATATATATTTGATATATATAATTTTTTTTATAGCGTCACTTGTAGAATGTTTATGATTATTTTGTGAAATATACGGATATTATTTTTAGAGTAAAAATAATATTACCAAGTACTAATGATTCCAGAAATAATGCATACGCCTTCATAATTAATAATAAGTTACAACGGTATAATTATTACCACCCGATCTTTAAAACGTAACTTACGCATTTTAAGAAAATATTTATGAGCGCGTATTTTTGTCAAAGTATTATTTTGGGAAGAATATTTATATTTTTGGAGTTAGAAATAAAATATATTTTTAAGTGAGACTTAATAATATATTTCGAAGATATACGAACACACATGTATTAAATCCCCCATCCTTGGGAAGGAGAATAATTACCAAGTATTTACAAAAATATAAACACGAAATAGTTGTCTAACTATTTCCCAAAAACTTAAACCTTAAGCTAAGGCACGGCCGTCCGTCTAATAGATTTAGTACGTGTAGGTCGTCGCACAGCTGCTTGATCAGGAGATATACTTGGTAGAGACGCACCACTGTGAGTTCATGTCCCCCTTTTCTCTTAACTGTTTTCAGTTTTCTAAACTGCGGGGGCGAAATACATGTTACTATGATTACGAATAATTCTTACATGGTATGGTTAGCGTAAGGAGGGTTATTATTCAGATCATGTGAGTGGGTAGGCGGAAACTTGAGGCCATTAATCCTCAGGGTAGGACCGAGGGGCAGGAGCGGTAGATCTATTTGGGTGTAGCGAGCCCAGCCTCAGGCCCAAACAGAACGGACCTCGGGGTGACTTTGTTCCCAACGCATAAATCTGCTAGGTTTGAGTCTTCCTACTTGCACTTCACACATATCAATGGCCTTGCAAACCATTGGTGATCTCTTTTTCCTTATTTGCTACATACCAGGGTTTTTATACATACAAAGGTTTATTTACTCACTTACACATGAACTCGCTCAACATTATTGTTGATTTTTCCAACTTACATGTATTTCAGGGAATTAAAGATCTGGAGCGGTATGTTGTGTTTTCCCGTTGCATATGGGTTCCGAGGTCATCCCGGTTTAGGAAATGTGACTTTTTCCTGGACGAGTCACAAATCTTAAACTGCGTTTTATTCATGTTGATGTTTATGTCTTTCAAAACAATGTTTTATGTTATGGTGTTGTAGTCCCTAAGACAATGTTATGTTACTTCGGTTTTAAAACTTAAATCTATGGATGATCTTGCATGGTTTTATTATCATATAGCTTTGTTATGATTAAGCTATGGTATTAAGAAGTCACACCAAATTAACCACGCTTCCGCAAAGCCAGGGTGTGACATATACAATCATGCATTACGAATTCACACTTATATTCACTTCCCCTCGTTTGCACAAATATTCCCATGTGTACTCACACTTATACGCTTTTTATACTTAAACATGTTTTACACATATATTCATATACATTTCACTTATCCCTACACCTATACGATTATGTTTACATTGACATTCACAATCATGTTGATACTCACACCTCCTACTTATTCAAAAGTGCTTACACTTTAAATGCGGTTCATACATTTTGCTCAAACTTGTACCCACATTTATACTCATTTTCCATACCCAATATGCCTATACTTATAATCATGCTCTTACTCATACATTTGTGTTATGCTCGCATACGTGTTCATATTTAAACTTATACTATGTTTACGCTCTTATTCATACTCAGAATATTATACACACCTACTAACTCAATTATTGAAACAAAGCAATTTTCTTTGACCATGACCATAATTTATCACTTGGCAAGATAAGCTATGCAGACTGTGCAACGAGTCAAGTAATTATGGGTGCACACATAATTATGAGGTTCGATGCATGGAAACCATAGTGAGCCTTGTTAAGTGTGATGGCATAAAATCTAGAAAGATTAGATAACGAGGCGCTTGTAATATCATAAGAACATGGTGGATACGCCACTGGTACTTCCTATATATAAGTGTTCTTATTGTATTACTTGTCGTAGCGTTATCCAAGTCACTTGAGGATTTTGTGTTATCCCAGACCCATTTGTGTTAACATAAACAAGAATCGAAAGCCATCTATATTCATTTCCGTCTCTGATGAAGTATCCGTTGGAAAAATGAACTAGCTACTCATTTTTCGCTTCTGAAAGAGATATCCGTTGGGAAATGAATATCCGTATGTTTAAATCATTCATTTCCGTTTCTGATGAAGTATCCGTTGGAAAATGAATTACCCATTCATTTTCTCTTCTGAAGAAATATCCGTCGGGAAATGAATGGTCCATTATTTGCTAAATTGTACACACATTTGTTTGCATAATATTTACATTACATATATACAGCGTTGCATAGTGCCATGCAAAACAATATCTATACAATGATCCTCGTAAATTCCTCGGAATTTGCAGCACCAAACAATGACTTGATTATCATTGCAATTACATTCTACGGTCTCTTTCGAATAAATTTCGGGACGAAATTTTCTAAAGTAGGGGAGACTGTAACAACCTTGATTTTCAAACATGTACTTGTTTGATACACATATCATATTTTGAAGAGCATTTTATTTGATACATGTTTGCTTTGTTGCTTTTACATGGTCTACCGGCCCAAACACGTGTATATTTGCAATTTTGATTGAGTTTCATACTTATAAACAAGACAATATTAATTACAAGGGCCTAACATGTCATTATGTGAAAGTATAAGTTAAGGGACCTAATTGTCATTCCTTGAAACTTTCTTGAAAACTTTGATTTTAAGTCCAAGGACTAAAACCGTCATTTTTAGAAAGTACAAAAGTCCGGGGACTAAGTTGTAATTTTTGAAATTTTATAACTTTGGGTTAAAAGTGTAATTTTTGAAAACTATAAAGTTTAGGGTCCTTTATGACATTTTTGAAACTTATTTTATAAATAAAAGAATTAAAATTTTAAACTTTTAAAAGTCTAGGGTCCAAAATGTCATTTTTGAAACTTATATTTTAAATAAAATAAAAATTTAATTTTTGAATTAGAAGTACAAGGACCATTTGGTCATTTGCTTAAACTTGTAATTCAGGACCATTTTAGACATTTATAAAACTATTTTTAACCAAAAATGCCTAACCGGGTTAGATTATTACAAAGGAACTTTGTATAAACAACTAACCTAGTTAGTCTACCTAGTTAACTATTTCAGGGACTATAGTTGCCATTTTTAAAACTGTTTTAACTGGAAATGACTAACCGAGTTAATTTTTATAAAAGGATTTCTCTTTAAACAACTAACCTAGTTAGACTCTCAGTTAGTTATCCCAGGGACCATCTGTGCTTGCTTCTGAAACCTCAGGGGCCAAATTTCAAATATTTTTTTTAAACCGGTAAACACCGCTGTTGCCGGATTCAGCTCCAAACACAAACAAACAAGAGTTCTAAGTCCCGATTAGCATGCCTGTTATATCCCCGCGACATTAGCAACATGTCCAAAGCATCAATTTCAATCAAACATGCATTTATGTTTCCGAAACCTGAAATTTTATAAAAAAATTTAGTGGGAATCGAAATCGGTAATACCCGTTTGTTTTGGAATCAATTGACATGTTATTAATGATCCTTGATCGTCAACAAACCTTCACATACCCTCATAACTCTCAAACACCTCCGAAAAGCCCACTGTTTCGTCTCTGTTAGTTCGCCGGAATACAGGTTCGCCGGACTTAGTCGTTCCACCGGTTCAGTCGATACCAGACCTAATTTTCAAACATCAATCGCTACATTATCTGTCACTCGATGTTTATGTTCAATTAATTTCAGTTTGGTTTTGTCTTGAGTCGAAATCGGAAACGGGTTGACTTTCTGTTGACCTGTTTGGGGAAGATGATGATAAATTAGTTTATTTATTTATTTATTATATTAAATACAGTTTATTCATAAAATTCATAACAAATCGATATTAATTAATTAAAATCTGAAAAATTTATCATAAACCATTTAATTACTGATGCATTTAACAAAAATATTAATGTCTGCAAAATTTTTATAAAACTATTTTAGTTTAATTAAAAACAGTTTTAACATTAAAAATTAATATTAATTCGGATTTTTGGAATTAATTATTGAAATTTTTATGCTATTTATTTTAAATAGTAAACTATGCAAAAATAATATTGTCACAAATATTTGATACTGTTTTGATATTTTTATAATTAAAACAGTTAGTTTATACATTTATAAAGCTAAAACTATTTAGTTAAATCATTTTAATTATGTAGATTATATCTGAAATTATTTTATAATATTATGCATGTTTTGTTAAGTTTATAAAAAAATTCAGAAACCATGCTTTATTAATTGCATGTTATTTGTTATATAATAAACCTTATAAATCAGTTTATTTTATAAATAGCCTTTTAAATTCCATTTATTTACATAAAATTATCCAAAGGCCCTAATAATTACTGTAAATCAGTAATATTGCATGTTAATAATTTAAATTGTTATTTCTAATTTTTCTAATTTAAACTAATTATTTAGATAATTATTAGATAATTATCATGTTTATTCATTTTGAAACCATACATAATTGTTTATTACAGATATATATATATATATATATATATATATATTGGCCATGATAATTATTTTAAAATCTTATATTTATATGTTCAATAATTAAAAATGTTATTCTGGCTTAAATTAATTATATAGATAATTAATTTGTAAAATTATCATGTTATTCTGAAAATATATATATTTTTGGAACACAGAAATTAATTTATAATTTTTATAAATTAAACTTAACATTTGGACTATATTGTGGTGACTCTCATTTTTTTTATATAAATTGTTCACTTGAATTTTTGTAATGAATTGTATGTATATATATATATAAATTCTGAGATTTAAACACACACACACACACACATATATATATATATATATATATATAATTATTGTCTTAAATATACAAATATTATTATTTGTATAACTTACATATTTGTATAAAATATTACATAAATTATCCCTTTGAGGGATAACCAAGTTACCAAGTCATCCCCCAAACCGGATTAGTCAAACCGTACAACGCAGTAAACATAGTCACCTGTTTATACAAAGTTACAGTTTTGCCTTTTGTTGATGCTATGTTCTATATTTGTTTGGTGCATGTTTTTAGAGTGACGTGGAAAGTCTTGTTCCCGCAAAACTCTTATCCATTTACTTGTTTGGAATTATTTCGCAAACAAGGTGAGTTCATAGTCCCCATTTTCTGTTTTTCAATATTTTCGGGGTGAAACATATGTAATAATGTGATACAAACTCATTTGCATTTTGTGGCTATCCTGATTGTTTTCTTGCAATTGTTTGATTACTTGATGCTTAAACATTACATTCATTAACTCCGTACAAGCCCAGCGGTATATTATAGCGCTATAGGTGTGACGCCCCATCCGACTTCCAGTTCAGCTCTATTGTTGTTGTTGTTGTTCATGTTATTCAATGCGGAAGTCTGGGTGATTAATGTCGTGTTTACGTCTACAAGGTTTGAATGTTCACCAAGCAGGACTTGTTTCATTCAATTGTTTAAAACATATCAACTGCCACATTGTTAAACATTTTATTTCATTATCACATTATTTGTTTAATACCAAACTAACCAAAATCTATGAACTCACTCAACCGTTTGTTGACCCAAATTGTTTTTAACATATGTTTCAGGTGATCATGTTTGAAGTTAGCTTTTACAAGAATCACATAGGATTGCTCAAGACAAGTGCCTTAGCTTTAATAAAAACAAGGACTTTTGTGAATCAATGTGTTGTATTTGTTTTGTACTAGTTGGATGTGAATGCAATCCTATCAATCAACTTAATCATATTTCAACTTTAAATTAATCACCATGTGCTCTTATGCATTCTATCAAGTTTCGTGATGCCCTAGACGTTTCCGCCTCCTTGTCAGGGTGTCACAGGTAGCGACATTGAACAGGTTTATATCAAGATCCTCAGAAAGATGCAAGGAATTCTATGATATCCTGAAGAAGAACAAAAAGTTTGAATGGGGAGAAAGACATGAAGCTGCCCTACAGGAATTAAAGCAATATCTTTCAAGTGCACCTCTACTCATGAAGCCCGAGGATGGTGAACCTCTGTCATTATATCTTGCAGTATCAGGGAATGCAGTAAGTGTTGTCTTGGTAAAGGATCATGAAGGTCAGCAGTACCCTGTCTATTATGTCAGTAAAAGTCTATTAGATGCTGAAACTAGATATTCACACTTAGAAAAATTGATATTAGCCCTAGTTATGGCATCAACTAAGCTTAGACATTATTTTGAGACACATAGGATTCATGTTAAAACTAATTATCCTGTTAAAAATGTGCTTAGGAAACCTAAGATGTCGGGTAGAATGGCTAAATGGTCCGTAAAATTAAGTGCCTATGATCTAGTGTATGAACCTAGAAATGCTATAAAGTTTCAGGATCTAGCAGACTTTGTGGCTGATTTCAGTAGTGACATTCAAAATGAAGTAGACCTAGAAGTACAACAGCTAGGAAAAACCTCAGGATCCTAGACATTATATACTGATGGTGCATCCAATGTAAGAGGTGTAGGATTAGGTATACTACTAAAATCGCCACAGTGGGACATATTACCCCAGGCCATTAGATGTGAATTTCCTACTACTAATAATGAAGCAGAATACGAAGCTCTGATTGCAGGATTAGAACTGGCTAGTGTGACACCTGTGTCACTGTGACAATCAAAAAATTACCAAACCAATGAAATATTGTATTTCATACTTGGGATTTGCATAAATATGTGTATCTTTTTGCACATATCAATTCTTGTTCGATTTAAGTTTTAAATCGCTTTCTGGAAGGTTATACGCGCACTGATGCGTAAATATAACCAGTTTAATACAACGAACACTCCGGAATAGTGAAATAGTCTTAACACACCTTAAATAACCTTTACATAACTTAGAAATAAGTTTTGAAGGCTTTGGTATGGCAAAATCAAGTTTAATCGCTTACAGGGACTAAATTCGACAAACTGCGAAAGTATGCCAATTTGAACAGTAACAGACATTCCGGAACATGAACATAAGTTAAACATACCATAAATATCCTTTACATAGCTTAGAAATAGGCTTTGAGGGGTTCGGTGTGCTAAAATAAACTTTTGGGTCACTCAGGGACTAAAAGTGTCAAAAAGTGCACAAGTTTGCACTTTCGCGCATAACTTACGTTCTGAATACATCCGGACATCCAAAAATTTATGTAAGCACTAAAATATTTTATTTTAGTGTTCGGCATGAGAAAAATCCATTCGTCACGCAATTTGGATCGTTTTTCGCGCTTATGCGCATTCCGTCGTAATTAACCGAACATCGCGATCGTACGACCAAACGAACCAACATCCGGCATATTTTTGAGCATGTTTCATGTCCACAATGTTTAAGCATCATTTTAGGGCCTTAACATTGGCTTAACGGGCGTTAAACGTGTCGGAAATGGCCTTAAAACACAACAGGGACCAAAACTGTCATTTTGCAAAGTTGTTTTCTGATCAGGACCCCCAGGCAGCCCGCGTAAGCCCTGGGTGATCCCTTACGCGGCCTGTGTCAGCCTCCCAGATCAGTTAATTCAGTTTTAATAGCTGTTAACAGCTGTTATGCACTCCAAACTCACCCTCACTTGCCCTTTCCTGGTCATGAGGGGCCATTTTGAGTTACCACAAGGTTGCAACAAGTGTAGGGGCAAGATCAAAGCACGTTATTCGATAAACGATCCTAACGGTTCCAACAATCCTATAAATACCCATCCATCCCAACTCCAAAAACCCACAAATCTGATCTAAAAGCTCTAAGTTGAAGCCATTGCTTCATACCTGAGCTATTTGATCAAGATTTACTAGCGGGGACCCTTTGTAAGTGTTCCTTCGTTCTTTTTATTCTTTTAGCGTTAAAAGTCAAACTTTGTTTGACTTTCTGCGTTGACCAGTTTATGGTTAATGCGAAGTTCGTTTGAACTTCATAACGTGAGCGTAATCACGATGGTTATAGTCCCTAGTGACTATACCTACTAATTACCACGTTATCTAGGCTCAGTGACGAGTCGTAGTTTCGGCCAAAATGCGTGTTATTGCGTATTTTGTAACCAAACTACTCTTAGGTATCAAAACCGTTTGTTTTGATACCAAACCTGTTTTCTAAACTTAGTTAAGCATGTTTTAACATGCTTAGCTCGTCACTTTTAGTTTTGTGCTTGTCTAGGGTCGTAAGGGTAAGCGATCAAAACAATCACTTATACTTTCGAACCTGACCCGTTTGGTCGATCATTAGGATCCGACCAAACACATTAGGTGACTGATGCGTGTGAAGTGTTATATATATTAGGTGTATATTTTAAGCCCCTTTAACACTTATTTTTAGCCAAGTTTTAAATTTATAAAACACGATATTTCACTAACACTAAACACACATATGGGCAAGTGCACCCATCGTGAGTGTAGTATAGTGTTGGCAAGATACCGAGGTCGTCCAAGGACACAAGAGCTTTTAGTACCGGTTTATCCTCAACGTCTAATCAAATCAAAAAGTTTAGAAAAAGGTTTTAAACTAAGAAAAATAAAAACTAACTAAAAATGCTGAAAAATAAAATAAAAAGAAAAACAGATAAACAAGATGAATCACTTGGTTCCGACTCGTATCTAGTGTAACCTTTGATTATTTCCGCACTTTTGCACTATTTTAAGAGATTATCTTAGTTATTGTAGTAGGCCCCTCTTTTGAAGGTGACGTTACCCTCACCCCAGTAGTTTGAGTCAGCAAGGATACAATCCTAAAAGGGTGGATTATTGGAAGATAATTAATTAAGTTATTAATGCAAATTATGGTAGGCCCCTCTTTTGGAGGTGACGTTACCCTCGACTAAGTAGTCTGAGTCAGCAGGGATACAGTCCTAAATAGCCGGGTTATAGTATTAATAGTAGTTAACTTATGAGGGGATCAAAGAGTTTGGACCCCCGCCATCCAATACTGTTAAGTATTGAAGGAGGTCCTACTAAATTTGACCCAGGTCCATTGCAGGACCTCTAAACGCTAAACAATGGCAAGACCTTTACCAAACCGTTCCCTTAACCCCCGACCAGGTAGCCAACATACCTCCATATAGACCGTGGAGATATGAATGGTGAAAATCTTTTATTTTATATAGACAGTAAAATAATGCCAAGACACCACGGACAAACGATAAGGAAAGATCACCTTCAACATAAGCAACTAGTTATTAAAGTCATTAATACAAAACCAAGTAAAAAGTGCAAAAAGATTAGAAATAAAAAGTATTACACTAGACACTTTGTCTTCACCAAGTGATGTAAGAGACTTAGGCAAACATGGCCTTGATTGTCAAGAACTCTTACGATCAATCTTGGATCCCGAGACGACTCACACACTCTACGATGGACAATGGATGATGGTGGTGGATGATGGTGTTATGGTGGTGGTGGGTGGTGGGTGAAGTGTGAGAGAGGTGGTGTGCCAAGGGATGGTTTGAGCTTGAGTCAAGCACTTCTATTTATAGGCCGAACAGAAGCTCGGGCACGGCCTCGTGTCCAGTGGGCACGGCCCCGTGTCCACATCCTTCTCTTTCTTCATTTAATGCAGTTTTGTCTTTTTAGTTGACCACGCCCCCGTTTCCGCTGAGCACGACCCCGTGGTGCAGAAGAATCTTTGTACTATGCAGATTTGCTGGATTGTGCGAATCTTATAGTTGACCACGGCCCCGTGTCCGCTGAGCACGGCCCCGTGGTGGGCAATAGAAGCTTCTACCACTTTGTCTTTTCTGCTGACACTTGGGCACGCCCCCGTGCTGGCTGAGCACGGGGCGTGTTCAGTCTTCTGATCTCTTGTTTTGCTTGGGAAGATGCTGTCGTGGGGTCGGGCATGTCACGTCTTGTTCCTTTTCTTGTATTTATGTTAGATTTTGATGTCTTTTTGCTTCTTTTGTGAATTTGAGCTCATTTAACCCTGAAAATACAAAAGGAAGACAAAAGCACACTTTTTCCAACATTAGTACTAAAAAAGGGTTAGTTTTATGCCACAATTGATGAAATTTATATGTTGCATTTTGCACACATCAAATACCCCCACACTTGAATCTTTGCTTGTCCTCATGCAAAACTCTTTATAATGTGGCTATTACACTTCCCAAATGGAATGGGTAGAGAAGAAGGTTTTTGGGCTTGTCGTAGAGTGTCGGGATTTCCAAGATTCTTTATTTAGTTTTATTTTTATTTATTTACAATCCTATTCGTCATGATTTATTTAAAACTCTTCATAAGATAAATTACTTATTAGGGCATAACATGCCTTTTTAAAATTCTATTTATATACAAGTTCACATACCTCACGGGGATCACTCAACACTCGGCCGAAAATGTATTTTTGTGGATCACTCGAGAGCGGCATGGAACTTACTCCTACCATAGGCTTGCCAAGCAATCAATCCTCCACCTTTGTAAATATCAAGAGGACTTTTTGGGTGAAGGGTTAGGCTTGGGTTAAAGGTAGGTGGTTGGGTTAGTGGTTAGAAAAAAAGGGCGAAAAGCGTAACAAGCATTGGTTTTCGTAAGACTTTTTATTTTTGTGACTTTTGATGAAGCTATTATTCAAACAAAGTTATTTTTGATGAACTTGTTTGTTTATTTTCTTTTGCTTCATCATCAATACAATTTTTTTTTTCAAAAGTCATACGAGAAACCGAGCTAGTTACTAAAACAAGGGGTAAAAAAAAAATAAAAAGGTTTTGGTGGGTAAAAGGGTGTTTGGTTTGGGTTATGAAATGAAAAGGTTTAGGCTCAAAGGGGCTAACTAGGGGGATTTTGGGTAGGTGGTAAAAAAAAAGAAAAATAATGGTGTAGAAATAAAAAGAGGGTTAGTCCTAATGCCTCCATCATTTACTTACTCGGGTTTAAGTTGATAAGGACCGGGAATGTATCGTCATGGCAAGTTCTAGAGTCGTAAGAACCAAGCGGCTATTCACACAAGAAACGAAAAATGAGCATTTAGTTTAAAGATATGTAATTGTATGCTCAATAAAGGCTCAAAACTCACTTTTGTGGGAATGGGTTTTTATGTGATCAAGTATATATAATCAAATTTTAACTAAGCTTGTCATGCCTTTTCATAATTTTCTTATGTTGGTTCTTTTTATCACGACGCTATCGGTTGTAAATTTGTAAAAATATAACCTTTTTAAGAACTTGAATTTCCCGAGTTAAACCTAGACAAGTAAAAAAAATGAAATTTTTTTTGAAAAAATTTGGGGTGATTAGCGGTTCCAATAGAGTTTTGTGTAAGGCTTGTATTTAGGACTTGCAAGATTCAAGGTTTTAGCATCCCCCCCACACTTAAATTACACATTGTCCTCAATGTGTCCCAAAAATAAGTTTTTAGGTTGATTGAATGTGTAAAAAGGTGTAAAAAGCAAAAATTTTGTGTTACTGGTTACCTGGGCACGACCCCGTGTTGAGTGGACACGACCCCATGCTCAGGTGCCAGTAACAAAGACTTACAGAAGGTGAACACGGGGGCGTGTTGGCTGAACACGACCCCGTGTCTGTCGAGGTCTGCAGAATTAAAACAAACAACAGGTCCAGGGGAATGGGCACGGGGGCGTGTCGGCTGGACACGACCCCGTGTGGACAGTCTGCAAAGTTGAAAAACAGGTTTCTTTTCTCGGTTTTCCTGTCCCGGCTTTAGTAGTACTAACGCTTAGTACTTTAAGCCTCGTTTGTACCTGTTTAATCAATAAACACCATACCATACCAAAGCAAACATCCTACTTTTACCAAAGTCAACATCCATGTCAAAGTTAAAAGGAAAATAAATGCAGAAAATAAAAGAAGTTAAGGAAAGTAAATTGTTCAACACTTGGCACGCAGGCCATCAATTGTTCAAGATTAAAAAGGGTTAACCTGGGAAGTCATCAACCAACCGCTTCCTCCTCCGCTCCTCCCGCCTACTCCATAGCATCATCATCGTCATCATCATCATCATCCCCTCCATGGCGCGCAATGTGGTCCCGAATGTATCCAATATCATCTTGGATATCGGATATGTTCCTCTCGATAGCTCCAACCCGGTGGTAGGTGTTGCTCTCCATGTTATAGGTGTTCCTGGTGCACATAAGGTTTTCCTGCAACAAATCATGCAAACTTTGAAAGTTAGGAAAACCGCCTCCCGAGGAGGATGATTGGCCCGGATCACCATGGGGTTGGTATTGGTACTGATGATGTTGCGGAGCGTGAAGGACAAGTGCTTCTTGCGGGTTCCATGCATGACCTTGCATCCTTTGAAAGCTCACCATCCCGTCTTCCGCCTCATAAAGTAGGTTCATTGAGCGGCATATGTGTATATCCACCATACCCGACCATGGGCTCCTCTCAAATGACCTAGGTATGTGGGCGAAGTGCCTGAAGAGACGGTACACCCATCCCCCAAAGAAGATAGGAGTCGGTGCACTAGCAAGGCGGTTATGATGCATGTTTCGAAGCATGAGGAAGGGAACATCGAGCGGCCTACGGTTGTGGATGCAATGGAGGACAACCAAATCTCTTAACCCAACGACGCCACCACTATCGTGTCTTTGACTAAGAGAGTAGCCGAGGAGCCTATGGATGTATCTGTAGAGCGGATCCCTCAACTTTGTACTCTTAGTACTACTCGGATTGTAGTACCCTTCACCAATCTGAGCCCACGCGGCTTGGCGATCGTTTTCACCTATCTCTCGCATTCCCCCAGTATTTTCCTCGTTTCCCGCATCCTCTTCCGCATACAACCCGACAATCGATCCAAACTGAGCCATAGAGATCGAATACCTCGTTCCGCCACATCGGAATGCTACCCCATCATTGTCGAACGGGTCGCACCTCGAGTTGAATGTGAAGGTGCTATAGAATTCCAAAGTGCATTCGTGGACGGAACGGAGTCGAGTTGTTAAAGCGACTCTGAGTGGTCCCGTGACAATGTTGTTGAAACGGTCGATTTGATTCACCATGGTTAGCAGTTCCGTGCATGCTTGCCTCGGGTATTCCTCTGGCCTAGTTTGAAGTATCTCGAATCTAGCCCTCGCATCGAGCTCATTGGCGTTAAATCTTGTGAACTTCCTAGCCATCTGAAAGAATACACCAAAAGTTAGCACGAAACAGAAATATTTTCGGACAAAACTGCAAACAGTGTGCTGGACACAACCCCGTGTTCAGCGGACACGGCCCCGTGTTCAGCGGACACGGCCCCGTGTCCAGGCGTCTGTTCCTCAAAAATTCCATTTTTCGACCTGGTTTCGAAAACTTGAAAATTTTTGGTCCAATAGGTGCGGTTTCCCCCGAAAATGAAACCCTAAGTGCCGTTTTTCCCAAAATATCCCGTTTACCCATTCACTTTTATCTTTTTCGGTTCAAGAACAAGGGTTTGGGGTTTTTGTGTGAAATCGGACGAATCTATGAACAATACAAGTGTATTTACTTCCCATAACACTAATCTAACTAAATGCAAACAGATCTAAACAAAAAATTGAGGTTCGATCCGGATGAACTTCAAGAACCCTAGATTTTTCCCCAAATTTTTGGTGCTTTAACTACATGCAAGTAACTAATCTAACTACTAGAAGTGATAGAATCATACCTTGATGTTGTTAGAGCGATAGGAGACGTCGAAAATCTGCGAAAAATCGCCTGGAACCAGAGCTTTTTCGGGGAAACGGGGCATGTGGAATGAAGTAACTGTTTTGAAAAAGGGGTTTTATCCCGACTGCAGCGCGGACACGGCCTCGTGCCGAGCAAAGTTTTTTTTTTTTTTTTTGTGCTCGTGTGAGTGCCCTTGTTTCCCATTAGCTTTGGTTAGAAAACTTACCGATTTAGATGTCGTCCCGATCGTTCGTAACTTACCAGGTATGATGTTGGTTTCATTCTTCCACCGTCTGAAGCGAGATCTCTTCTTCTTCTTCTTCATCCTCAATGAATCCTTGATAGAGTTTCAGCCGTTGGCCATTGACTTTAAATGGAGGCCCATTTCGAGATTTAATTTCTACTGCACCGTGTGGGAAAATATGGGTGATGGAAAAAGGTCCTGACCACCTAGACTTTAATTTACCAGGAAACAATCGAAGTCGTGAATTAAACAAAAGAACTAGATCTCCTACTCGAAATTCATTAGGCTTAATATGTTTGTCATGCAAATTCGTCATTCTTTCCTTATAAATTTCGGAGTTTGAGTATGCATAATTCCTAAGTTCGTCTAATTCATTTAATTGACAAAATCGATTTTTACCAGCAAATTCTAGATCTAAGTTTACATTTTTAATTGCCCAGTAGGCTTTGTGTGCAATTTCTACTGGCAAGTGATAACTTTTTCCATGGACTAGCTTATATGGGGTTGTACCTAATGTTGTTTTATAAGCAGTTCGAAAAGCCCATAAAGCATCATCTAATTTATCTGCCCATTCCTTTTTATTTAACCCTACGGTTTTTTCGAGTATTTGTTTTAAACCTCTATTAGTCACTTCGGCTTGTCCGTTTGTTTGAGGGTGATATGCTGTCGAGACCCGGTGATAGACCCCATATCTTGTTAAAAAATTTTCAAGTTGATGGTTGCAAAAATGGGTACCTCTATCACTTATTAATGCTTTAGGTGTGCCAAAACGAGAGAATAATTTTTTCAGAAATCTTACCACGACTCTTCCATCATTTGTTGGAAGTGCCTCGGTCTCGGCCCATTTAGACAAGTAATCTACTGCCACAAGTATATATTTGTTTCCTTTCGATGGTGGGAAAGGTCCCATAAAGTCGAGTCCCCACACATAAAAAATTTCACAAACAAGAATGCCATTTTGTGGCATTTCGTTTTTGGAAGAAATATTACCTGTTCTTTAGCAAGCATCACATGTCTTGACAAGACTTTGCGCGTCTTTGTAAATGGTTGGCCAATAAAATCCTGAATCGAATATCTTTCGTGCGGTACTAGCGGCACCATGATGCCCTCCGTATGGACCTTCATGACAATGGCGGGGAATTCTTCGTGCTTCGCTACCATGTACGCATCGTCGGACGAGTTGGTCGGCACAGATTTTGAAAAGATATGGATCTTCCCAAAAATAGTGTTTCACATTGGCAAAGAATCTTTTTCTTTGATGATGTGGCCAACCTTTTGTGACTATACCGCTAGCTAAGTAGTTAGCATAGTCGGCGTACCATGGTTCTTCCTTATATTCCACCATTTCCAGGGACTCAGTTGGAAATTTTTCGTTGATTTGCTCGTCCCGGTTTGCCTCCAAAGCTGGGTCTTCTAAGCGCGAAAGATGATCTGCTGCGGTATTTTCTGCTCCTCTTTTGTCTTTGATTTCAATGTCAAATTCTTGGAGGAGTAGAATCCACCGAATAAGACGTGGTTTTGCGTCCTGCTTTTTGAAGAGATATCGAATGGCTGCATGATCTGTATAGACTATAGTTTTAGAAAGAACAAGATAAGAACGAAATTTATCAAAAGCAAATACCACAGCTAGTAATTCTTTTTCAGTTGTTGTGTAATTTTCTTGTGCATCATTTAGTGTTTTACTAGCATAATAAATTGGGTGGAAATGCTTTTCTTTGTCCCAAGACAGCTCCAACTGCAAAGTCACTAGCATCACACATGATTTCGAAAGGAAATTTCCAATCAGGCGCTATCATGATAGGTGCATTGACTAACATTTCTTTTAAGGTTAGAAATGCTTGATTGCAATCCTTGTCAAAGATGAAAGGGGCATCTTTTTCAAGTAATTTTGTTAGAGGCCTAGAGATTTTAGACAAGTCTTTGATAAACCGCCTATAAAATCCGGCATGCCCTAGGAAACTTCTGATAGCTCTTACGGAGGATGGAGGTGGTAATCTAGAAATGGTATCTATTTTGGCTCGATCCACCTCCATTCCTTCGCTTGAGATCTTGTGACCGAGTACTATTCCCTCCGTTACCATGAAATGGCATTTTTCCCAATTAAGGGCGAGGTTAGTTTCCTCACATCGGGATAGCATTCGCTCAAGGTTATCGAGGCATTGGTCGTATGAATCCCCAAAGATAGAAAAGTCGTCCATGAAGACTTCCATTGTCTTTTCTATCATGTCATGGAAGATGGCTACCATGCAACGTTGGAATGTTGCGGGGGCATTACATAGACCAAATGGCATGCGTCGATAAGCAAAAGTTTCGTAGGGACATGTGAAAGTTGTCTTTTCTTGGTCTTCGGGTGCTATCGGGATTTGAAAGTAACCTGAAAAACCATCCAAGAAACAATAAAATTTATGACCGGATAATCTTTCTAACATTTGATCAATGAAGGGTAAAGGAAAGTGATCTTTTCTTGTAGCTTCATTTAATCGTCTATAATCTATACATACTCTCCATCCTGTGACGGTTCTTGTTGGTATTAATTCATTCTTTTCGTTAGTTATTACCGTCATACCTCCTTTCTTTGGAACTACTTGTACGGGACTCACCCAAGGACTATCGGAGATAGGATAGATAAGTCCGGCGTTAAGTAATTTGATGACCTCATTTTTAACCACTTCTTGGACATTTGGATTTACTCGACGTTGTGGTTGTATTACCGATTTGTAGTCATCATTCATCAAAATTTTGTGTGTACACATGGAAGGACTAATTCCTTTTATGTCTACAAGTTTCCAAGCTATTGCGTTTTTGTGTTTTTTCAAAAGACTAATTAATTTTTCTTTTTCTAAGCTATCTAATTTAGATGACATAATTACAGGTAAATTACCATCTTTGTCTAGAAAAGCATATTCCAAACCTTTTGGAAGTTCTTTGAGCTCAAGTGGTGGGTATTTAGGAGACTCCTTATTTGGTTGCTCGTTACGATCAAGAACTTTAAAAGTTTGTTCTATGGCGACCTCTTCTTCAACAAAGTGGTCAATCTCTTCACTTGTATCGGGTGGTTCATCTTCATCTTCAATTAGGGGGTCATTATTGCCGAAAGGATATTTCATTGAGCGCTCGAGTTCGATACTTCTTTTAAATGCCCCTAATTGAAGAGGTAGCTTGTTGAACTTCCGGTTTTTCAAAGCTTCGTGAGTTTTTACAAATGGTCTTCCCAACACTAGAGGAGCGTCATCGAGGATGACAAAGTCGGTTGGGATTACCATTTGATTTGTCTGAACCAATACATCCTCAACTATACCGATTGATTTTATTACTTTCCGATTGGATAGAAAAATGGGTATTTGAAGTGGAGAAAAATCACTAATACTTAATTTTTCGAAAATGTAGTTAGGCATTATGTTAACACAAAGATCTTTATCAATTGTGACATTACTAATAAACGAATTTTGAAAGAAACATGGAACCGATGTAATGTTAATTTCAAATGGGTCTTCTTTTATTAGCGAGGTTTGATCATTAGTTAACTTAACACTTACCGTTTCGTCAATTTTAGTGTTAGTGTTTAACTCTTTTAAAAACTTAGCATGAGTGGGTACTAAACAATGATTTTCAAAAGAATGTGACAAGAGATTAATTTCTTCAAAATTAGACTCTTCTTGAATTTTAACGTTGTCGGACTCACCTTTTTCGTTGTTTAACTCATGTGTCGGTTTTTCACTTATTTGTTCTTCGATTTTTACATTTTCAGTTATCTCTTCCTTTTTTAATTCTTCTCTTACGCGGGACTCCTCTTCCCTTGCGCGAGATTCTTTTATACATCGATCGATAACTCTAATGTATTCTAATATCCTATCGGTTACTTCGGTTATAGAAAAAGAATCGGAATTTTCAAAGCTTGAATCCGGTTGTTCGATCCTTTGTTCCTCATAATACCCATATGAAGTAGATGGTTCACACCATTATTCTTCATTGTAAGCATATGATGGATAAGGGTCGTAATTTTGTTCTTCATAATACTCATATGAGGTGGGTTGTTCACGCCATGGTTCCTCATAATAAGCGTACGAAGGTGGTGGCTCATATCTTGGTTCCTCAAAGTATGAGTATGAAGGCTCATACCTCGGTTCATCAAAATATGAGTATGAGGGAGGAGGTTCATACCTTTGGTCTTCATAGGATGTGTATGAAGTTGATGGCTAGTACATGGGCTCCTCATAGTAGGTGTATGAATTGGATGGTTGATATGAGTGACTATTTTGAACCGAGTGGGTGTTACGAAAATTAGTGCAATAATTACCCCTATAATCATCCTCCTTATAGGTGTAGTTGTAACCTCCTGAGTATTGATCCATAAGAATCACTCAGCAGACCACAACCAAGTCTTGAGATCAGAAAACAAAAATAAAAACGGAAACAGAGGCTGGACACGGCCCCGTGTTCAGTGGACACGGCCCCGTGTTCAGGGTCTGTATCTGGGCGTTTTAATTAAATCTACTGATCTAGTTGAGCACGGGGCGTGTTCAGTGAGCATGGCCCGTGTTCAAGCTACTGTTACTGGGTGTTTATGAAAAATCTGCAGCACGGCCCCGTGTTCAGCGAACATGGCCCCGTGTACAGGTTACTGTAAATGCAAAACTAAACTAAAATGCAGAAAAAAATGCGCGCGTTTTAAAAAGGTTTTGAAAAACTGATTAGGCCGTCGATTTTAAGCTTTCTTAAAATCCTTGTGTCCCCGGCAACGGCGCCAAAAACTTGATGCGTGTGAAGTGTTATATATATTAGGTGTATATTTTAAGCCCCTTTAACACTTATTTTAAGCCAAGTTTTAAATTTATAAAACACGATATTTCACTAACACTAAATACACATATGGGCAAGTGCACCCATCGTGAGCGTAGTATAGTGTTGGCAAGATACCGAGGTCGTCCAAGGACACAAGAGCTTTTAGTACCGGTTTATCCTCAACGTCTAATCAAATCAAAAAGTTTAGAAAAAGGTTTTAAACTAAGAAAAATAAAAACTAACTAAAAATGCTGAAAAATAAAATAAAAAGAAAAATAGATAAACAAGATGAATCACTTGGTTCCGACTCGTATCTAGTGTAACCTTTGATTATTTTCGCACTTTTGCACTATTTTAAGAGATTATCTTAGTTATTGTAGTAGGCCCCTCTTTTGAAGGTGACGTTACCCTCACCCCCAGTAGTTTGATTCAGCAAGGATACAATCCTAAAAGGGTGGATTATTGGAAGATAATTAATTAAGTTATTAATGCAAATTATGGTAGGCCCCTCTTTTGGAGGTGACGTTACCCTTGACTAAGTAGTCTGAGTCAGCACGGATACAGTCCTAAATAGCCGGGTTATAGTATTAATAGTAGTTAACTTATGAGGGGATCAAAGAGTTTGGACCCCCGCCATCCAATACCGTTAAGTATTGAAGGAGGTCCTACTAAATTTGACCCAGGTCCATTGCAGGACCTCTAAACGCTGAACAATGGCAAGACCTTTACCAAACCGTTCCCTTAACCCCCGACCAGGTAGGCAACATACCTCCATATAGACCGTGGAGATATGAATGGTGAAAATCTTTTATTTTATATAGACAGTAAAATAATGCCAAGACACCACGGACAAACGATAAGGAAAGATCACCTTCAACATAAGCAACTAGTTATTAAAGTCATTAATACAAAACCAAGTAAAAAGTGCGAAAAGATTAGAAATAAAAAGTATTACACTAGACACTTTGTCTTCACCAAGTGATGTAAGAGACTTAGGCAAACATGGCCTTGATTGTCAAGAACTCTTACGATCAATCTTGGATCCTGAGACGACTCACACACTCTACGATGGACAATGGATGATGGTGGTGGATGATGGTGTTATGGTGGTGGTGGGTGGTGGGTGAAGTGTGAGAGAGGTGGTGTGCCAAGGGATGGTTTGAGCTTGAGCCAAGCACTTCTATTTATAGGCTGAACAGAAGCTCGGGCACGGCCCCGTGTCCAGTGGGCACGGCCCCGTGTCCACATCCTTCTCTTTCTTCATTTAATGCAGTTTTGTCTTTTTAGTTGACCACGCCCCCGTGTCCGCTGAGCACAACCCCGTGGTGCAGAAGAATCTTTGTACTATGCAGATTTGCTGGATTGTGCGAATCTTATAGTTGACCACGGCCCCGTGTCCGCTGAGCACGGCCCCGTGGTGGGCAATAGAAGCTTCTACCACTTTGTCTTTTCTGCTGACACTTGGGCACGCCCCCGTGCTGGCTGAGCACGGGGCGTGTTCAGTCTTCTGATCTCTTGTTTTGCTTGGGAAGATGCTGTCGTGGGGTCGGGCATGTCACGTCTTGTTCCTTTTCTTGTATTTATGTTAGATTTTGATGTCTTTTTGCTTCTTTTGTGAATTTGAGCTCATTTAATCCTGAAAATACAAAAGGAAGACAAAAGCACACTTTTTCCAACATTAGTACTAAAAAAGGGTTAGTTTTATGCCACAATTGATGAAATTTGTATGTTGCATTTTGCACACATCAGTGACCATAGTTGTATAGGCAATAACCTTCCGAGGTTATACCTTATGGTCACATCGTTTGAGTAGTTGTATGATAGGTAGTATATATGCCTTAGGTAAATTACCAAAATGCCCTTTTGACGCCAAAATTCATTTTAAGCATATGTAACATAACTTTTGGTATCTAAACTGATTTGGTAACAATATTAGACATGTTAAGGCATATTTTACTTATCATAGGACTAGTTAGGCATTCCAAACGCGTTTCACGCGAACGACGCGTTAAAGTAGCATAAGCTACCTAAACGGGTCGTAATGGGTCGTAAGCACTTAGGTTAGGTTTCATTTTAGTATGTAGGCTTTGTTAAACCATATTACATGAGTCTCCATACTCGTTTGGTTTACGAACCCTCATTCTATCCAATCCTCCGATTTAGGTCCGGTATATTAACATAGTTACCTATATTAAGTGCCGTTTGATATCCGTGATCTCTAGCATTCTTTGGTTGTTACTCAAGGACTACTAAGCAATCTCAAGTGAGTACATAGACCCCTCTTTTACTGTTTTCCAAACATTTTGGGGTGAAACACATGTGCCTACTTGTTACTTTCGTGCTTTTCATGTTTTCATATCATATGCTTGTTATGTTCAATAGTACACTTATAGTACATGATTTCATTGTTTTTTTGCTATGTATGTCCTTTGTTGCATACTTAGTACATCGTTTTACATTACATTTTATGCTATGTATGTCCATTGTGTGCATACTTAGTACATTGTTTTTACATTACATTTTATGCTATGTATGTCCATTGAGCGCATACTTAGTACATTGTTTTACATTACATTTTATGCTATGTATGTCCATTGTGTGCATACTTAGTACATTTTTTATTCATCACATGCTTACATTTTGGTATGACATTTGGTTTGTTCAAATGGGTCAATATACATTCATTAACATTAGCTACGCCGTTCGTTAGTAGGTAGTGGTACCATAGGACTTGACAACTCCCATTCCTGAACCCTAGGTTTGTTTGGGTGGAAGGAATGACCGAATTCGATAAACATAACACAGATAGACCTTTAAATTCGTTTAGGGGTCTATCACCACAGTCACAAGGCTTGGATGTATGCATTTTCACAATACCGCATAGATGTTTGTATCGGTATAGCATGCATTTGTTCCACAAAACATAACTTTGATTTAAACCATGTTTTACTTCAATACCTTGTTTTTGTGCATTTTACATATGGTTTAGTTGATATATTTCACTTACCATACATGATATTTTGGATACACATTACATGATTTGCATTAGACATAAACATTTTTACATTGATATACACAATTCATGATTTACATTAGACATAAACATTTTGACAATTATATACACAATTCATGATTTACATTAGACATAAACATTTTGACATTGATATACACAATTCATGATTTACATTAGACATAAACCTTTTGACATTGATATACAAAATTCATGATTTACATTAGGCATAGACATTTGACATGGTTTTCACACAAACATTTTGACATTTGATTATACATAAACATTCTACTTTGATGGTTTGGTTTGAGTAAGTGATTTAAGTAACGAGGCGTGTGTAATATGATACAAGCATGGTGGATACGCCGCTGGTACTTCCTATATATAAGTGCTTGTATGGTATTACATATCGTAGCGTTATTTGAATCATTTCAATTTAGACATATAACATTTTATACAAATAACATACTTTTTACAATACATTGTTTTACAAACAACTTATCTAATACAAACTTGGTTATTTACTTAACCATGTATTATTCTTTCATATATATATATCATTTGGTTTATTTATCACTTTTCCAATGATTTACGAGACAAAGCAAATTACAAGGTTCATGACTAAACATTTTCTTAAACATAAGTCATGAATTCTATTTTCACAAAACCTATGTATCTCACAGGCATTTTTATGCTGGCGTACCTATTTTCACATGTGTTTTAGGATATGATGCATAGGATTTATCAAGATACACTTAGGCGGACTTGGGCCTTAGCGACAATAAAAGATGCAAGACTAGTTATTTATGTTATGTTTCTGTGATTGTCAAGACATTGTAACTCATTTAATTAATAAAACAATATTTCAATTTCCATGTGTTATGAAACAATGATTCTGTTACAACACTCCCCGACGTTTCCGCCACGTTTTTTTGTTTTACCTGGTCGGGGTGTGACAGATAAGTTGGTATCAGAGCTCATGGTTATAGGGAATTAGGTTATTAGTAATGCTTTGACCTAGTCTATAACCTTCCTAGGACCCTAACGTGAGTTTACTTGCGTTTAGTCATAAAACAATACCGTCACCTATCCTTAGGCGACGACCACACCAAGAACACAAACTTCAAAACCGCTTTTGAAAACCAATCATCTGTTCTAGGATGATTGATTACAAGGTTTTGAACCCTCTGTTATAAGGTTTTGAACCTCTTTGAATTTTCAAAATCTCGTCAAAGTTTGGGTCTTTTGATGTGAACACGTGCAATCTGGAAGAGTAGATGCCTGTACCCTGGGTTTTCTGTCTAAGGCTAGAGTGTTTGTACAAATCCACATAATTGGACCAGTCACTCTTACCTGGGAACTCTTGGGGTGAGTATCCGCTTATAGGCTAAAGCATGTCTTCAGTGATACATTAATATGATCCGCTTACTTTGATTTGTCACCGTCTCATTTGTTTGCCTTAAGTAACAAACAAATGATCGCAAATTCTTATGCATTGCCATTCTGTTTTGTTTTATTTTCCGATAACACTTCATTTGTTTCCTCCTATATCTTTCTTTTCCCCCAGAATGTCTCTTCATCGCAACAACGGTCAAATATCCGAGCAGACAGCCAAATTTGCCCAGCGAATAGGCGAAGTAGTCCTGAAGACTGTCGAATTAGCTACTGCCATGTATCGTCTCCTGGATGAAGCCACTCAAGAATCACCAAAGGAGACCGAAGCCAAGCCTTCACCAAAACCAAAGAAACGTAAAGCTTTAAAGAATCCCGCAGCGGTTGCACCAAAACAGGCAAGACCTAGCCAAGTGACAGCACCCCCAGCCAAGAAACCAATCGAGGAATCAAAGACCATGGATGAACGATCCCCTAAGAAGTCAAAGAAGCGAAAGGCTTCTCAGAACTTCGCCATGGTCGCTCACAATGGTCAAGCCATCCCTAACCAACCAGCTCAGCCCCCTGCTAGGAAGCCATACAATGGAACTGCACCCTTGTGCAACCAATGTAACCTTCATCATCATGCTAGTGTGAAGTGCTGCAAATGCCAGATTTGTGGACTTATAGGTCATACAGTGAGGGTTTGCTCAACTACAGCTGCACCAAATCAAGCAGGACCTAGCCAGGTGGCAACACCACCTGCTAAGAAGCAATACAAGGGAACGGCACCAATATGCGACAAATGTAATGGGCATCACCAAGCTCACTTACAGTGTCGTCTGTGTGTATCATGTGGGCGAGTTGGTCACCTGGCAAGTGCTTGTCGATATAACCCAAACCAAGGTGGTCCAAATCAACCACAAGCCGACTCTGCTCAAGCTCGTTTCTCACCAGGGTCTTGCTACAACTGTGGCGAGATGGGCCATTTCCTAAGGGATTGCCCAAAGCTTGCTAATGCAAATCCAACCCACGGATGAGCAGTTGGCTGACTAGAAGATGTTGATGTCTTATGCTTTTGTTCTTCTATTTTCTTGTAATGTTAAACAATCTGTTTTGTTTATAAATAAATTATTGTTCACAATTCTGATATACGAGGGTAGTTACATATGTGTATGGCATTCCCCTATGTTACCTACGACGAGGAACTGCATTCCTACAAACTACTCTTGCGAATTTCCCATTCTAGTGATCGCTCATGATCTCCCCGAAAAATTTTAAGTACTCGTTTCATTCTAGGAGACAAAGTACAAGAAATGAAACGGAATTATGAGTAGTCATGCTTTCGCACATCTGTGCCTTTGAATCCTTGGTTAGATAACTAAGGGTATTTTCAATCTCATACCCATTATGTTCTGACTTTTCAGCATGCATAACATAAGTTTTTTTCAAAACAACCTCCATGATTTCAAAAACATTGTCTATGTTTTCAAAAAAAAAAAAATAACCTTCATGACTTCAAAATGTTATTAACACAATATATATCAAATGCATGATTTCAAAAGCATCATTCATGTTTTCAAAAACCTTATACATAATTTCAAAATTCATCTCGCATGACTTTAAAACATTTTTATAAATATACCTACCTAATACACCTACTTTATGATTTCAAAAGTATTATATATAAGGTTTCAAAATCATTGAACACATTTTTAGAACCCCATGCATAGTTTTCCAAAAATATTATCCTCATACATTGACTTAACCTTCAAATTCTGCTTCATATGTCACCTTGGCATATCAAGCATCTCAACTTCATAAGCATTTTTACTTCATGTTTTGATTTAAGCACGTCCAGTGCAAGGTTTCAAAACATCTTCAACTTCTAAAATCCATATGGGATCTTTTTATCTCCACTATTAGACCTTTGTGGATGATTATCATACAAATCAGAGTCCTTAATTGGATTCCTTGTGTACCTTAATTCGAACATTTCGGTTCCTTATAATCGAAATCGAATTTTCTTTTTAGAGATCTTTCTATCTTCATAGTTAGATTCTTGCTAATGTTTAAAGTACCAAATGAAATCCACGAGATGGATTCCTAGTGTGCTTTAAATACATGTATGCAATTAATAAAACAAATTAACAAATTTCTAAATAAACAATTTTGTGGTTATGTGACTATGTGTTTATGCATCTTGTGTTTTCTTTTATGCATTTTTTGTGTTTTTGTATACTCTGGATATTCGTTATCCAACTCCTCGCAGAATCTTTCATATTTTCATATGAGGGATTCGTAGTAGGATATCCAAAGGTACTACCTTAAATCCTAAATGGGCTTCTATGTAATAGTTAAGACCCTTGGATTATATAGTACTATTCCATGATTCATAAGAGACCCTTTTAGTGGTCTAGTCAAAAAGATTGATTCAAAAATCTGGTTAAGAATGACATGTGATGATATAAGCTGAAAAGACTCCTTGGTTGTCTATTAAAATCATTTATTTAATAAAAGGGACCCTATGGTGGTCTAGTCACATTCATCACAGGGTTTGTTCTATTGGTTTTCCCCTACACATTATAAAATAGACTGTGTGGACTATGCAAGGAATGGTGTAATTATGGATGCGTACGTAATTATAAAATTCAGTGCACAGAAACCCAGTAAAACTTATTATGTGTAAGAACCGATAGTGACCACAATAACAAAATGTGAACGATGTAATGGAGGTACGGTGGACGCACCAATAACACTTTATGTACTTGTATATAAGTGTCCCTCATACATTGCAAGCATAATGTTATTAAAGTTACTGGAAGTTCAGAACCATAACCAGTGTTGTTTTGTCTTTTCAAAATTCATGTTTCAAGCTCTCACAAGTTTCCTCTAAATAAATTTCGGGACGAAATTTCCTAAAGTAGGGAAGATTGTGACACCTGTGTCACTATGACCATCAAAAAAATACCAAACCAATGAAATATTGTATTTCATACTTGGGATTTGCATAAATTTGTGTATCTTTTTGCACATATCAATTCTTGTTCGATTTAAGCTTTAAATCGCTTTCTGGAAGGTTATACGCGCACTGATGCGTAAATATAACCAGTTTAATACAACGAACACTCCGTAATAGTGAAATAGGCTTAAAACACCTTAAATAACCTTTACATAACTTAGAAATAAGTTTTGAAGGCTTTGGTATGGCAAAATCAAGTTTAATCGCTTACAGGGACTAAATTCGACAAACTGCGAAAGTATGCCAATTTGAACTGTAACAGACATTCTGGAACATGACCATAACTTAAAAATACCATAAATATCCTTTACATAGCTTAGAAATAGGCTTTGAGGGGTTCGGTGTGCTAAAATAAACTTTTGGGTCATTCAGGGACTAATAGCGTCAAAAAGTGCACAAGTTTGCACTTTCGCGCATAACTTACGTTCTGAATACATCCGGACATCCAAAAATTTATGTAAGCACTAAAATATTTTATTTTAGTGTTCGGCATGAGAAAAATCCATTTGTCACGCAATTTGGATCGTTTTTCGCGCTTATGCGCATTCCGTCGTAATTAACCGAACATCGCGATCGTACGACCAAACGAACCAACATCTGGCATATTTTTGAGCATGTTTCATGTACACAATGTTTAGGCATCATTTTAGGGCCTTAACATTGGCTTAACAGGCCTTAAACGTGTCGGAAATGGCCTTAAAACACAACAGGGACCAAAACTGTCATTTTGCAAAGTTGTTTTCTGATCAGGACCCCCAGGCGGCCCGCGTAAGCCCTGGGTGATCCCTTACGTGGCCCGTGTCAGCCTCCCAGATCAGTTAATTCAGTTTTAACAGCTGTTAACAGCTGTTATGCACTCCAAACTCACCCACACTTGCCCTTTCCTGGTCATGAGGGGCCATTTTGAGTTACCACAAGGTTGCAACAAGTGTAGGGGCAAGATCAAAGCACGTTATTTGATAAACGATCCTAACGGTTCCAACATTCCTATAAATACCCATCCATCCCAACTCCAAAAACCCACAAATCTGATCTAAAAGCTCTAAGTTGAAGCCATTGCTTCATACCTGAGCTATTTGATCAAGATTTACTAGCGGGGACCCTTTGTAAGTGTTCCTTCGTTCTTTTTATTCTTTTAGCGTTAAAAGTCAAACTTTGTTTGACTTTCTGTGTTGACCAGTTTATGGTCAATGCGAAGTTCGTTTGAACTTCATAACGTGAGCGTAATCACGATGGTTATAGTCCTTAGTGACTATACCTACTGATTACCACGTTATCTAGGCTCAGTGACGAGTCGTAGTTTCGGCCAAAATGCGTGTTATTGCGTATTTTGTAACCAAACTACTCTTAGGTATCAAAACCGTTTGTTTTGATACCAAACCTGTTTTCTAAACTTAGTTAAGCATGTTTTAACATGCTTAGCTCATCACTTTTAGTTTTGTGCTTATCTAGGGTCGTAAGGGTAAGCGATCTAAACAATCGCTTATACTTTCGAACCCGACCCGTTTGGTCGATCATTAGGATCCGACCAAACACATTAGGTGACCATAGTTGTATAGGGAATAACCTTCCGAGGTTATACCTTATGGTCACATCGTTTGAGTAGTTGTATGATAGGTAGTATATATGCCTTAGGTAAATTACCAAAATGCCCTTTTGACGCCAAAATTCATTTTAAGCATATGTAACATAACTTTTGGTATCTAAACTGATTTGGTAACAATATTAGACATGTTAAGGCATATTTTACTTATCATAGGACTAGTTAGTGTTAGTGCATTCATCTGCCGACTTCGTCTTATATCAAGTCTCGGGTTCGTTGCGGTTGTGGTCAAGCATGATGTCATGATGACATCATCAATGACATAACCTCACAAGAAGACAAAGAATATGAAATCAGATTGTTATAAATATGTGATTTCGCTCATATTTTATATTCTGATTTCGCTCCTACTTAATTTGTTGATTTCGCTCCTACTTAATTTGTTGATTTCGCTCCTACAAGTCATGTGTGTTTTGGAGTGGAATCAACACAACTATAAATAGGGGTATGTTCATTTCATTTGTAACAGAGATAGCCAAGTGATACCTAGGTGCTGCCGGTTTTTCCTCTGATTGTAAACATTGTAAATCGAATATAAAAGAGGTTTAAAGTGTATCAAGCTGTTTTTACATCCGTTTCTTAGTTTCCGCCTCTGAAACGGATTTGAACTCTTCCGAACGACTCGTTTAGGTCGCGACACGATCCTACAAGTGGTATCAGAGCTCAGGACGAGGAGTTCTATACGATTCAGCTTGAAAATTTCTGTTTTTCTACACTTTCTTTAAAAAATTCAAGATTTCACGGTCAAAATCGGCTCAAATTTTCACAGATTGTTTAACATTGGACATAGACAAATCCTTGAAAGTTTCACAGCTAAAATCGGCTTAAAATGGGTAAAAATGATGTGCAAACTGATTCCGCTCGTATGGATGTTGTCTGATTTCGCTCTAAAACTGCTGTTGATTCCGCTCCTGACTGCAAATTTGTTAATTCCGCTCCAGAATTGATTGTGTTGATTCCGCTCCTGACTGCAAATTTGTTAATTCCGCTCCAGATTTGATTGTGTTGATTTCGCTCCTGACTGCAAATTTGTTAATTCCGCTCCAAAATTATTTTCTGATTCCGCTCCTGAAAATCAAATCAACGAGAGTCTGCTTGAAAGTGCTTTGTAAAGTGTGAACTGATTGAAAGTGCATCGTGTTGTATGAATTAATGTGTTTTTGTGTCAAATTCATGTGATATTATCATTTCGGATCTTGAAAATTGAAGTTCTGGTTACATCGGTTTGATCATAGTCATCAGTTTATGCATGTGTTGTTATCAGCTTTATAGGTGGCCGCCCACTTTACATGTTGAGGTTCAATCAGATTTAGTTAATAGAGTTGTCAGCCCAACACACATTAGCGGCCCAATCACTAATTTTGGGTATTGAAGTTGTCGGCATAGTGTTATTGAACGGTCCAATGATAATTCATAGAGTGAAAAGTTGAAAGTTGTTGTCAGCCCATTGTTTACTCAGCCATTATAAATAATCGGCCCATGTGATCACAGTTAATATTGTCAGTCGTTTGTTAATCTCAAGAATTGCATACAACCAAACTTTATGTGCGACCCAATCATTATAAGTTGATACATGTGATGTTTGTCGGAATAATGGATATGTGTAAAAGTTATGATCTCGAGAATTGAACTTGTCATTTTAGTGGTTGGCATTTAGGTCAAATAGAATTGATTTGGTGAAATTGTTATCGACCAGATTTGTTTTGAATTCAAACTCATTCAAGGTTGTGTGGTTTAGCAAGGTCATTGGAAAGAGTCGGTTGAATTTGTTCCGGGTCATAGCAGTTCGCACAGTGTGTCAACTTTCAGTCCGCACAGAATATTTTTCAGTTCGAGTACTAGTCTTATTCTATGAATTGATAAGTCTTTGAACTGATTGTGTTTTATTTGTTTGTCATACAAGGTGTTTTGCCAAAGTATATCAAATTTTCTGAAGACATGGAAGAGGAATTCTACAATGCTTTTGCCACACCAGTCGCTCCCTTTACTGCTGCAGAAAATTTATATAGTGAAAATGAAACGGGAACTCATCAAAAACCGCCAAAGTTGATGTATATTGAGGATTTTCAGGGTTGGAAAAACCGTTTTGAGAATTGGGTTCAGGCTTACAGATTCGATGCTTGGTGTTCTTTACTGAAAGATTACGAGAAACCAAAGAATGAACGTGGGTTGGAAAAGGGTTTCAATGATTTTACTGAAGCTGATAAGTTGAAAAACACTAGTGAGAAGATGATGATCAACATTTTACAGCAAGCAGTTAAAGAAGACATCTTTGTCTTACTTCAACATAATGGAACTGCTAGATCAATCTGGGAAGCTTTACTTCAGAAATTCCGAGGGAGTGCTGATATGATCAAAAACAAAAAGGCTTTATTGAAGAAGTCGTTTGACATATTTACTGCATTTGATCATGAAACCACAAAGGAAACAATAGATAGATACTGTCATCTGGTACTAGAAATGAAAAGATTGGATATTCAGAAAGATGATGATGAGTGGGTTGATAAGTTAGCAGAGGCATTACCCCAACAGAAGTGGGGAACTTATCTGATGATTGTGAAACTCATAAGGAAGACTGAGAGTATGAACTTGGCACAGTTTATCCAGAAGATTGAGGAACAAGAGCTGGATATTCGAAAGACTGCTATAATGACGAATCCAAATGCAAAACAAGATGTCAGATTGTATTACAGAGGTAACAAGTTTGAGGCCACTCCCAGCCATAGTCCAAAGATTCAAACTGGTTTTAGTGCTGACAGCTCATCTGGAACAAAGATTAGTAATGCGAATCAAAGTGGTGGATTTTCTTCATCATTTTCAAGTTTTGATCCAAATAGCGCAACATCAACTTCTCAACGACAAAATTCAACACATCTTCAGTGCAATGTTACATTAAACATTCAAAATGGTCAGAATTTGTCTCCGGAAGTTGCCAAGCAACACATGGCATCACTGGTTGCTATGTTAGAATCTTACGAAAGTTTGATCAGTGGGAAGATTGGGAATCCGATGCTTACCAAAGAGGATTATGACCAAATTGATGCTGAAGAAATTGAGCTGATGGATATCAAATGGTGTTTAGCAAGTGCATGGAGGAGAGCTGAAAAGTTTCAAGAGATTACTGGTAGAGACGAATTTTGAAGAATGGCTACCTCTCAGTTGGGATTTGACAAATCGAAAGTTACCTGTTTCCGTTGCAAAGGAAAAGGACATTTTAAAAGAGAGCGCAAAAGCAAAGAAGCAACCGGAAATCAAGAAAAGAACAATTATTATCAGAAATCAATTTTTCATCAGATTGCTCAACAACTACAAACTGCACATGGTCATGCTATTGAAGATGGAAAGAAGAAAGCTTTACTTATCCATCAAGATGATGAATTTGTTGCTGAAGGATTTAATTGGGACAAATACATACCTGGTTCAGCTTGTGTTGCAAGAATTCAGGGTGAAGATGAGACTAATCAGAAAAGAATCCCGATTTTTTCAGATCTTGGAAGTGATGTGGATACCGATGATGAAGAAGAACATCTCAACAGAGCTAGAAAAGGCATTGATCCTACTAGTTTTAATTTGTTTTTTGCAGATAAAATGGAGATGCTGTATCAAAAGAAGATTGCAAGATTGAAGAAAGAGCTGGAAGCAGCAAGAAGGCTAGCTGATGAAAAGACAAAGACAGAAGCTGGAGAAGCAAATGTTGATCAAGTGATTGAGAAAGTTGTGGAGAAAATTGTTGAAGTAGAGAAAGTTGTTGACAAGATTGTCGAGATCGAAAAGATTGTTGAAATTGAAAAACTTGTTGAAGTTGAAAAGATTGTCGAGATCGAGAAAATTGTTGAAGTTGAAAAAATAGTTGAAGTTGAAAAATTAGTCGAAGTTGAGAAACTTATCGAAATAGAGAAAATCGTCGAAGTTGAAAAGACTGTCGAGGTTGAAAAGATAGTTGAAAAATTGGTTGAAGTTGAAAAACTGTGTTCAAAGTGTTTAGAATCTTGTAAAGCTTGTGAAGAAAAAGACAAGAAGATTATTGATTTGGAGAAGATTAAAGAAGATTTATTGTCCGATGTGAAGTATGTGAAGGAATCTTATGATGTACTGAACAGGACAGTTGATAGTTTGAAAAGAACAAATTTAGAAATTGAAAAAGCAAATGACAAAATGAGTGCAACTTTAATGACAAAGCAGAGCGTCATCAATGATTATATTGAAGATTGTGCCAATCTGAAGAAGGAGCTGGAGCTTGAAAAGATTGAAAGTGAAAGGATTAAACGATTACTGTTGAGTTATACTACGTGTGATTATTTGATTGATCGTGTTTATCCTACTGTTGTAGGTCTGGAAGTGTTCATGGATAAAAAGACTGAAGATACTGATACTGGTAAGAAACCAAGTGTCAAGTATAACAGATGTCCGCCCCCTATCCATGAAACTTATTCTCCCAGGAATCCTAATGAGGAGCGTCTAAAAAAGGCAGTCAACATCAAGTTAAAGTCTGAAATTATTGATGAATTACCAGACAATATTGATGTTACATTCACAGCGTCTGACACTGATCATGAGTCTGAGTTAGTAAAGAAAGTTGTCGATCAGGTGTTGGATACGAATGAAGAGTCAAAACCAGAGTCTAAGTCTGATAGTCCGAGTTCGTCAGAAAGGAGTCCGAGTTCGCCGGTCAAAAGGGTTTATGATAATAAATTTCTTCTATCAAAATCTAATTTGAACGATGGACCAATCAAAGTGGCTTATACTTTGTATGATTCAGACAAATTATATTCTGATGAGGAATTTCCAATAAGAAGTGTTAAAACTGAAATGATCAAACAGGTTTTCAAACTAACAGAAATTAATATTTCTGAAATAAAAGATTTAAATCTTGCTGAAAAACCTAAAAAATACACTTCAAGAGTTCAACAAAGATTGAACAAGAAAAAGGGTTACAGTTATGGTTCTGGTTATCGAAAGAAACCAAACTACAACGATAATCTTAAAAAGAAAGGTCTTGGTTTTAATTCATCAGAAAATTATAAAAATCAGAAAACTTATAAACCAAAAACAAAATTTGTTTCAGGAGGAAGTTGTGAAGATGAGCAGAAGAAACCATTCTGGAAACAGTCGAATCAAGAGTTTCTTGCTGAAGTGAAGAAGAATGTGAGAAGGTTTGCTGAAAGAGTTGACAGAAGAACCTGTTTCAAATGCCAGGAAGTTGGAAACATAGCTTGGAATTGCCCCAAGACCAAATACTAAAAACAGGGAGTTTCTTCTAAATCAGTTTTGAGAAAGACTTGTGTTGATAAGAAAGAACAACCTGTAAAAATTGTTAAAAAGTTTGAAACTTCTACTTCTGAGGAAGGAGAAAGTTCAAAAAGATTTTACAAAAGAAAAGGTGATATGAACAAGCAAAAGTGGGTGGTTAAATCTACGGGTAATTCTGACAATGAATCTGATTCCATAAAATCAGAGGAGTCATCTGTTGAGAAAAAGGTTGTTAATTCCGTTCCTGAGTTGAACGATGAGAATTTTCCTCCATTGTCAAAGGAAAATTGGAAGTCTAAAGTTGGGAAGGTTGAGATCTCAAATCAATTCTTCGCTGATAAGGGAGAATTTGATGTTGAGAAGGCTTTCAATGGGAAAGTCAAACATATTTTCGGGAAGATGGTTGATAGGAAGGTTAAGGGTGCCAAAGAATTTTACAAATCAAAGTGTTGGTGGGATAGATGTGTACCAAAATCACCCAAGGCTGGTGAGGCTTGGGTGGACATAATGTTTGAGTAAATATCCGGACTTGCCGGAGCTCCCAGGTTGGTAAGAGTGGAGCAGGAATCGGCATCTTTCTTAACAAATAATCCTACATGTGGTACAGTTGGTAAAGTACAGGTGGTATCTTTAAATTGTTATATTTTGATTTACAAGTGAATATGGTTGGTGAGTGAACCTGTAAGTGGTTGTTGAAGGTTTTCACTGACAAGTGGTTAATCAAGGTCATTAAGTTGAACTTGATTAGACCATACTTACAAGTGATATTTTGGAGAACAATACCCCTAACCTACAAATGGGTTATTAAAATCAACAAAACTAATTTTCCGGAAAAACCATTTGATTAAAACAAACTTAAGTGTTTTGAAATCACAATGGGAAAATAGTTTGTTGTGAGGGGGAGTTCTGATTGTTTAAGCCAAGTGATACCTAGGTGCTGCCAGTTTTTCCTCTGATTGTAAACATTGTAAATCGAATATAAAAGAGGTTTAAAGTGTATCAAGCTGTTTTTACATCTGTTTCTTAGTTTCCGCCTCTGAAACGGATTTGAACTCTTCCGAACGACTCGTTTAGGTCGCGACACGATCCTACAAGTGGTATCAGAGCTCAGGACGAGGAGTTCTATACGATTCAGCTTGAAACTCTTGATTCGACTGTTTCCAAAATGGTTTCTTAAAATCAACAAAACTAATTTTCCGGAAAAACCATTTGATTAAAACAAACTTAAGTGTTTTGAAATCACAATGGGAAAATAGTTTGTTGTGAGGGGGAGTTCTGATTGTTTATGCCAAGTGGATGGCGATTTGAAGCGATTTGATATCAGTTGTCATTTTCTTGTATAGTTTGTTTTTCAAATTTCCTAAAATGTGTTTGCATTTTAGGGAGAGTAAATTTTTTTTCAGAAAATCCAAAAACATTAGAAAATTTGAAAAAAGTCAAAAACATGATAAAATCAAAAATGAGTTTGTTGTATAAAAGAGGAAATGATAGTACATCAGTGGACTATCACAACATGCTAAAGAATTGGAAAGAAAAATGTGATAAACGGTCTCACTAATGATGTGTCAGTAGGTTTTTGCACATTTAGAAGATTGTGACGAGATATAAACCTAAATTCAAACTTGCTTATATCGTGGGTAACATCTCTCGTATATATGGGTAACCCCCGAAATCTTGTTTGAAAGACCCCTCTTTCTGAGATACTAGGTCTTTATACTTAGTGATATCTGGGGTATTATCCCGGGACTTCTGATAATGCGGAAGCAATGGCCTAGTCCCCAGAGAATACTTTCTGCTTGCTTGAAAAATAGCGCAGCCCTCAGCAAAAATAGACAATAAAATTGGTAATTAATGCTGTTGTAAAAAAGATCCTCTAAAGGGGACCCACCCAAGTCGAGCCGTCATCTCTCTGCTGAACGGAAGTTCTGACCTGAGCTCTCACGGTTTCACAATTTAATCCCTTACAGATATCATCTAGGTATACTCACCTGTAAGATTGAATATTGGGATCTGGATACGGGAGTATATTCTGAGGTGGGGCACGCGATTAAGTTTAAGTGTTTAAAACATTAATATCGTATCTCGGATCAGTTGAACTTTGTGTGAAAATTTAAGTGGATCAGTATACTGACAATCTAAGTGAATCGTTTAGAACTTAAAATGTATAAAGCTTAACGGTGTTGGTGATTTGTCTAAAAAACTGATATGATCCTCTTACGCAAACTCACAAAAATATTGTATGTAAATATTTCATTTCTGCATTTCATTTCTGTTATATCAAAATTCCAAAAAGATTTTCGGTGTGTTTTAGCGTAAATTTTGAAAAATTCAAAAAGATTTTAGACAACTGATGTTGAAAAGCTGATTTTCAAAATTCCGAGTGCTGAACATGACGAACAGGTTTGGGAAAATTTGTTTGAAGATGTTTGAAATGAAAAATGATATATTTTCATGTGGTTCATCAGAAATTGACATGATAAATGATGCATTCAGGGTTGTATTTTCAAGGGATTAGCAAAGTTTCTAAATTTGTTATATCTTATTTTGTATGAAACTTATGTTTTGGGTAGAGAATATGCAGGTGAATCAGGTTACGATACCTGAATCTGTGAAAGCCAGACTACGATCCCAGTACAAGTTGAGGGGGAGTCTGTTAGAGAAAGAGAGTCTGAAGATGCGAGAGCTAGGAGCTAGAGATCCTGAAAGAGAATTGGAGATAGGATATAGCAAGATAGAGATCATGAAGGAAGTCCAAAGAATGATAAAGACTGAAGATTGAAAAGACTCGACACTTAAGACTCGTCAACATCTGAGGGGGAGTCTGTTAGTGCATTCATCTGCCGACTTCGTCTTATATCAAGTCTCGGGTTCGTTGCGGTTGTGGTCAAGCATGATGTCATGATGACATCATCAATGACATAACCTCACAAGAAGACAAAGAATATGAAATCAGATTGTTATAAATATGTGATTTCGCTCATATTTTATATTCTGATTTCGCTCCTACTTAATTAGTTGATTTCGCTCCTACAAGTCATGTGTGTTTTGGAGTGGAATCAACACAACTATAAATAGGGGTATGTTCATTTCATTTGTAACAGAGATAGCCAAGTGATACCTAGGTGCTGCCGGTTTTTCCTCTGATTGTAAACATTGTAAATTGAATATAAAAGAGGTTTAAAGTGTATCAAGCTGTTTTTACATCCGTTTCTTAGTTTCCGCCTCTGAAACGGATTTGAACTCTTCTGAACGACTCGTTTAGGTCGCGACACGATCCTACAGTTAGGCATTCCAAACGCGTTTCACGCGAACGACGCATTAAAGTAGCATAAGCTACCTAAACGGGTCGTAATGGGTCGTAAGCACTTAGGTTAGGTTTCATTTTAGTATGTAGGCTTTGTTAAACCATATTACATGAGTCTCCATACTCGTTTGGTTTACGAACCCTCATTCTATCCAATCCTCCGATTTAGGTCCGGTATATTAACATAGTTACCTATATTAGGTGCCGTTTGATATCCGTGATCTCTAGCATTCTTTGGTTGTTACTCAAGGACTACTAAGCAATCTCAAGTGAGTACATATGTGACAACCCTCAAATTTACATGTATTCCGTACAATTGATTAATGACAATTAAAGTGCTTGACGACTGTGTGGAATTACGTAACTGCTTTCTGATATCTGTGTTATACTTACATGTGCATGTTAACACACTAGTAGTGTACAAAAAAGTCATTAAATAGTCTGTCATGACTTCCTGAGTGTTAAAAATTAAAAACGTTGCAAAAAAAAAATATATATATATATATATATATATATATATATATATATATATATATATATATATATAAGACACTTTACGGATTAATTAAGCACTTTAACGGAACAGTGTCAAACCGAACAACCGGATTTTACCCAGGACATGAAAATATTGTCAATGACATTGTTTTTCTTTTTCTGAGCTAGTTAGGGTACCCGAACACCCTAACACCCGTTATAATCCATGACACACTAGTAACTAACTTAAACCCCTAACTACACATAACTAGTTACTAACTAATCAATTGAAACCAAACCATATACCCACCCCCCATAAACCAAACGGTTCCCTCATGTGGGACACCCACCCTCATTTGTTTGATTTTTTTAATCACATTGCTAAATATCTAGGGGACACTTTGTATAATGGATAATAGGGAATTGGTTATAAATAAAACACCAAAGTCAAGAACTCTCATTCAATCACCAACTCAAACTTGCAACTCTCTCCTTCTTCCTTTGATTCGGCAGCCATCAACCACCACCATACTACCACCCTCACTTCATTTTCCAAGCAATCCACATACATCTAGAGGTGCAAGAGATCATACAACGACGCTCGGTGCTCTCGGAAGTGGAAGGACCTTCTCTATTTGCTTTTAACCACCACTTTTCTACACTCGAACTCCCCTAGCCTTGAGCTAGTGGTAAGAACTTAGATCCGTTCATTCTTCATGTTATTTAAGTGGTTAATAGGTGATTTGATGATTAAAGTTATGAAACACTAAAGAACTTGCACTAAAGTCTTGAACATATGGAATAAAAGATGGATAAAGAGAAGACATGTGTGTAAACCTTGTGTTGTTATGATTCTTGCTGATTTTCTGATGATTTTTCTGGTTAGTATTGATGTTTGATGTTGTTGTGATCAATAAACTTGTTAACGGAATTAATCGAACAAATTAGAGAGTTAAAAGCTGAAACAGAAAGCTGTTTGATTTTTACAGCCAACTTCAGTTGGCAGTAACAGGACTGCAACTTAACAGAAAATATATTTTCTGAAGTCTAGGTCATGTATTATGAGATACGGTTCTAATGGCACCGGAATCGTAATTTTTGGACTCTGTTTACTATTTTTAAAGCGTCATTTCGTAACAGCAGCTAGAGCTGCATTTTTCTACTGAAAATAGGTGTTTTGTTTTCTGTCATAACTTGGGTTTTGTGTAGAATTGGATCATGAATATCGTACTGTAGATGACCACCGATGTATTTGTAATTACCCCACTAGAATTTTGTAAATCGGACTTACGATGAATTTTTAATAAATTGTTCCGTGGACTGTGGTCAGAAAAATATAAATCTGAGCTCAGCCCGGAAAATGAATTTTTATAAAATATTGGTAATGAACCGGACCCCAATATTTTCACACAATAAAATTTGGAACGTTTAAGGCATTCTGTAAAAATTTGGGAATTTTTGGAATAATTTAACTATTTTAATAAAATGTCCGAAAACAGCCCAGTTTTGAATATATATGCTGAAATGACATAAGCTGTAATTTGCGTGTCTAAATGTCGAGTATGCTATCTGTGAATAATCTAACACGTTATATGTTTTATGTGCATTATCGTATATTTGTTTATGAGTGGGGAATGGATGGGAAACTTATATGGGCATAAACCGTCAAAGCGATGCATGTTGTGTGATAGATACGTGTAGGAACTTTGTGCTCTATTTGAAAACCACTAAATGACTAACTGGTAAATCATATTAGGGTGTGATTGACCGACCGTGACTGTTAGCTATATTTGAGAAATCTAACCGAGCAAACCGAGGTGAGTTCACACTTTCTACAAGGCATGGGATTCCCGGCGGTTTGGGAATGGGTTAAAGAATTTAAAACTAAATCTACATATCCCCTTGGGAAGATATGTACGGCCATCCTCCATAGATAGGATACCATTATTAATCCTACGAATTCTCCTGGTGCAGAATACGTACGTTCGTCCTCCTGGTGCAGGACAACAACCTTAAAACTAGCTAGACAAAACTCTATCAATAAGTCCCTCTTCATATCGACTTAATCGCCGAGGCCAATGGCGAGCGGGTCATTAGTTAATAGCGCTATTAGGTTTAACAAACCTCACACCGTGCCGTTTGGACGGGCGTGTACTAATGGACTATGGCAAACTGTCAGTGATGATAGACACTGATGTAGGGCACAACTATTGTTCGTAGTAGTCGATATCATACCGTCTAGTAGTTCACACGGGGAAAGCCCCCACTGATTATGGTTATGGTTTGGGTAATGAAAAAGGAACTGGTTAAACATACTTTCAACAACAGGGTAACCCCCACGGCAATTAAGCCAACGAAAGTCAAACCACGTTTTTTAGAAACAACTTAAAACTAAACAACCAAACGCGAACTCACTCAACTTTGTTGTTGACTAGTTGTTACATGCCTTACAGGTCGCTAGATGCTTTTGGAGCTTGCATGAGGAGAAGGTTGTTGTGGAATATGGGTTGTTATATCCCATACTTAATAATTGAACTTTATAAACCTATGGAACTTATGTTTGAGACTTTAAACTTATGAACTGTGAACTTATGTTTTGAACTTACGTTTTATGCTTTCGTTGTTATCTTAAAATTTGTCACCTTCTTTAGGTCACCAATCGTATTGTGGTTGGTTTCATTTACTTAATTGTGTTGTTCAATATGATTGGTGGCTCGATCCTGGTCACGTCACGCCTCCAAGCAATGGTACTCCGCATGGTGGATTTTGGGGGTGTGACAGTTTGGCATCAGAGCCATTGGTTATAGTGAACTTGGTTTTAATAAGGGGAAAAAGTTTTTGTTAAAACCAGACTATAACCTGTACAGTGCTCAACGATCCACAACGACGCTTCGCTCCACGTGCAAGACTCGACACCATAAGTGGTATGATTTATGTTATATTGTCGGTTAGATAGTTCTCACTGTGCATTAGATAATGTGATAATTGCTATTTGAACCTTGTGTGCTTACTCTCTAATGTCGTCCCACACTTACGCACTTTCGCAACACTTTCCTCACTTACGTTGCTTCGTTGTGAAGATCATGAGCGGACGCGGAGGACGTATCAACCTCACTCAAGCCCAGTTGACGGCTTTGATCAACGAACGAGTCGCTGAGGCACTCGCAGCCAACCCTGCAGGAGGTATAACCTGCCATACCAACTCACCTTAGGACGTTTAGATCCTACCTTCGCAAACCATCCCTCGTGCTTAACCTTGTCTGTTATTCTCACACAACAGGTCAACATGCTCACCCTCCTGTGTGCACATTCAAAACGTTCATGGACTGCCGACCTACTACTTTCAGTGGCACCGAAGGAGCAGTGGGCCTTCTTCACTGGTTTGAAAAGCTTGAGTCTGTTTTCGAGATGTGCGAATGCCCCGAAGACCGTAGGGTGAAATATGCTACCGGAACACTTGAAGGAGATGCGTTAACCTGGTGGAAGGCACAGGTTCAACTACTAGGACTGGCAGTTGCTAATGCCACACCCTGGAATGGTTTCAAAGAGCTGATCAAGGAGGAGTACTGTAGTCGGGATGACATCCACAAGCTAGAGGTGGAATTTTACAATCTGAAGATGACGGGGTCTGAGATTAAGGTGTATACTAAGAGGTTAAACGAGCTGGCCATCCTGTGTCCTACCATGGTGGACCCTCCCATCAAACGAATTGAGCTGTATCTCAAGGGCCTTGTACCAGAGATTCAAAGTCACGTAACTTCAGCCAACCTAGGTACCATTCAGCAAATTATCAAGTTGGCTCATCGTCTCACCGACCAGGCGGTGGAGCAAAATAGACTGCCCAAACGAATCAGTGCCACAGCTACTTCTGATGCACCTATCGACAACAAGCGAAAATGGGATGGGAACTCCGGAAAGGGTTCTACTTCAGTTCAGTCTCAGCAGCGAAAGACTGATGACTACCAGAGTCCTGGTCAGCAATCTTCTGGTAACCAAGGACAGGGTGGATACCGAGGGAACCACCCCAAGTGCAACCGGTGCAACAAACATCACAGCGGGCAGTGCAACAAAGGTCGTTGCCTGAGGTGTAACTAGTTTGGTCATGAAGCAAAGGATTGCAGGAGCGCCCGACTAGCAAATCAAAATCGCCAACAACAACAACAAGCTCCACAGAACCACCAGCAGCAACAACAACAGGGCAATAAAGGATGCTTTCAGTGTGGTGCTGAAGGCCATTTTAAGAGGAACTGTCCCCAACTAAACCAAAACCAGAACAACAACCAAAGAAACGGGAACCACAATGGAAATAACAACGGAGGCAACAATGGAGGTAACAACAATGGCAATGGCGCCCAAGGTCGGGTGTTCGTGATTGGTCAGGGAGAAGCAAGGAACGATCCCAACATTGTGATGGGTAAGTTTCTTCTGGATGACTTCTTTGTTACTGTTTTATTCGATTCGGGTGCCGATACTAGTTATGTGTCCTTAAAAGTTAGCCAAATGCTTAAGCGCACTCCAACACTTCTGAACACCAAACACACGGTAGAACTAGCTAACGGTAAAAGTCTTGAAGCCACACACGTAGTTAAAGGTTGTAACCTCGTCTTAGCTGGTCAGACTTTTTCTATCGATCTTATTCCTATCACACTTGGTAGTTTCGACGTCGTTATTGGGATGGATTGGCTATCTCATCATCAAGCGGAGATTGCTTGCAAGGAGAAAATCGTCCGCATTCCTCGTCCTGGTGAAGAACCTCTGGTGATTCAGGGCGATAAGAGTGGTGCTGTTGTAGGCATTATCTCTTTCCTTAAGGCCCAGAAATGTCTACGAAAGGGCCACACTGCCATTCTAGCGCTAGTTACTGACACATCAACAGAAGAGAAGAGAATTGAAGACATCCCTATTGTGCGCGATTTTCCTGAGGAATTGCCTGGTCTTCCGCCTCATCGTCAAGTTGAGTTTCAAATCGAGCTAGCTCCTGGGGCAGCACCAGTAGCTCGAGCACCTTATCGTCTAGCTCCATCAGAACTTGAAGAACTGTCCACGCAATTACAAGAACTCTTGGAAAAGGGTTTTATACGTCCTAGCTCTTCGCCCTGGGGAGCTCCAGTCTTGTTCGTAAAGAAGAAAGATGGTACTTTCAGAATGTGTATTGACTATCGCGAGCTTAACAAGGTGACTGTGAAGAATCGTTATCCTCTTCCAGGTATTGACGATTTGTTCGATCAGTTGCAAGGGTCAAGCTATTACTCCAAGATTGACTTGAGATCGGGATACCATCAGTTGAGGGTCCGAGATGAGGACGTCTCCAAAACAGCATTCAGAACTCGTTATGGCCATTACGAGTTTCTGGTTATGCCATTCGGGCTGACGAATGCACCAGCGGTCTTCATGGATCTCATGAACCGAGTGTGCAAGCCTTACCTGGATAAGTTCGTTATTGTGTTCATCGACGATATCCTGATCTATTCTAAGAGTCAGGAGGAACACGAGCAGCATCTACGACTTATGCTGGAACTTCTTCGAAAAGAGCAGTTGTATGCCAAGTTTTCAAAATGTGACTTCTGGCTTCGCGAAGTCCACTTTCTAGGCCATGTGGTAAACAAGGATGGGATTCATGTGGATCCATCTAAGGTTGAATCGATCAAGAACTGGCCTGCACCCCGCACACCAACAGAAATCCGCCAATTCTTGGGTTTGGCAGGATATTACAGAAGGTTTATCAAGGATTTCTCCAAGATTGCGTAACCTCTCACTTCACTGACTCAGAAGGGTGTCACCTATCGTTGGGGTGATGCACAGGAGTCCGCATTTCAACACCTAAAGGATAGACTTTGTAGCGCGCCTATCCTCTCATTGCCTGAAGGCACAGATGATTTCGTGGTTTATTGCGACGCTTCCATCCAAGGACTTGGTTGCGTATTGATGCAACGTGACAAGGTTATTGCCTACGCATCACGCCAACTCAAGGTTCATGAAAGAAAGTACACTACTCACGATCTGGAGCTGGGAGCAGTTGTTTTTGCGCTTAAGATATGGAGACATTACCTGTACGGTACCAAGTGCACCATTTACACCGATCACAGGAGTCTCGAGCATATCTTCAAGCAAAAGGAGTTAAACATGCGTCAACGCCTATGGGTTGAGCTTTTGAACGATTATGAATGCGCTATCAAATACCATCCTAGCAAAGCCAATGTTGTGGCCGACGCCCTCAGTCGAAAGGATACTATACCTAAGCGTGTACGTGCATTACAGCTTACCATTCACTCTAGCCTTCCCGCTCAAATTCGTGATGCTCAAGTTGAAGCATTGAAAGCAGAGAACATCAGGGCTGAGTCCCTACAAGGATCGAGGCAGCGGCTAGAACAAAAGGAAGACGGCGCTTACTATGTAACAGGGCGCATCTGGGTTCCACTTTATGGAAACTTACGCGAGCTTGTGATGGACGAAGCGCACAAGTCTCGTTATTCGGTACATCCTGGTTCGGATAAAATGTACCACGACCTCAAGACTACGTATTGGTGGCCTGGCATGAAAGCTCACATAGCAACCTACGTCAGTAAGTGCTTGACTTGTGCGAGAGTCAAGACTGAATATCAGAAACCATCAGGCCTACTTCAACAACCGGAGATCCCGAGATGGAAATGGGAGCAAATTTCCATGGATTTCGTTACTGGTCTGCCTAGATCTCAACGCAGAAACGATACCATTTGGGTGATCGTAGATCGACTGACCAAGTCAGCACATTTTCTGGCTATCAAAGAAACGGATAAGTTTTCTACTCTTGCAGACATTTACCTAAAGGAAGTGGTATCAAGGCACGGAGTGCCAACCTCTATTATATCTGATCGTGACACGCGTTTTGCTTCAGAACTATGGCAAGCAATGCACAAGTCTTTTGGCTCACGTTTAGATATGAGCACCGCTTATCACCCACAGACGGATGGGCAATCTGAACGCACCATCCAAACCCTTGAAGACATGCTTAGGGCATGTGTAATCAATTTTGGTAATGGCTGGGAAAAGCACCTCCCGCTAGTGGAGTTCTCATATAACAACAGCTACCACACCAGCATCCAGGCTGCTCCGTTTGAGGCATTGTACGGACGCAAATGCCGATCACCTCTCTGTTGGGCAGAAGTTGGTGATAGCCAAATCACTGGCCCAGAACTTGTGGTAGATACCACCGAGAGAATTGCTCAAATACGACAGCGAATGGCGGCAGCTCGTGACCGTCAGAAAAGCGATGCTGATAAGGGAAGAAAACCACTCGAGCTCCAGGTTGGGGATCGAGTGATACTCAAAGTCTCACCTTGGAAAGGTGTAGTCCGCTTTGGCAAACGAGGCAAACTCAATCCGCGTTATGTCGGACCATTCGAGGTCACCGAGAAAATTGGCAAAGTCGCCTACAGGTTGAATTTACCTGAAGAACTCAGCGGAGTTCACAATGTTTTCCATGTGTCGAATCTGAAGAAGTGTCTGTCAGATGAGACCCTCATAGTTCCTCTTAAGGAACTCACAATCGATGATCAGCTGCGACTCGTCAAGGAACCAGTAGAGATTACGGATCGAGATGTTAAGATCCTCAAGCATACCAGGATACCTCTGGTCCGAGTTCGTTGGAATGCTCGTCGTGGCCCAGAGTATACCTGGGAACGAGAAGACCAAATGAAACTCAAGTATCCCCAACTGTTTAAGAAAAACGCAACCACTACTGAGGCTGAAGCTACTGCAGAATTTCGGGACGAAATTCCAAATCGACGGGGGGGTGATGTGACAATCCAGGAAAAACAGGAAAACAACGCAACTTAACTAGCTTCCTCAGTAACCACGCGCTAAATTTCGGGACGAAATTCCCTTAACAGGGGGAGAATGTGACACCCCTCAAATTTACATGTATTCTGTACAATTGATTAATGACAATTAAAGTGCTTGACGACTGTGTGGAATTACGTAACTGCTTTCTGATATCTGTGTTATACTTACATGTGCATGTTAACACACTAGTAGTGTATAGAAAAGTCATTAAATAGTCTGTTATGACTTCCTGAGTGTTAAAAATTAAAAACGTTGCAAAAATATATATATAAGACACTTTACGGATTAATTAAGCACTTTAACGGAGCAGTGTCAAACCGAACAACCGGACTTTACCCGGGACATGAAAATATTGTCAATGACATTGTTTTTCTTTTTCTGAGCTAGTTAGGGTACCCGAACACCCTAACACCCGTTATAATCCATGACACACTAGTAACTAACTTAAACCCCTAAATACACATAACTAGTTACTAACTAATCAATTGAAACCAAACCATATACCCACCCCCCATAAACCAAACGGTTCCCTCATGTGGGACACCCACCCTCATTTGTTTGATTTTTTTAATCACATTGCTAAATATCTAGGGGACACTTTGTATAATGGATAATAGGGAATTGGTTATAAATAAAACACCAAAGTCAAGAACTCTCATTCAATCACTAACTCAAACTTGCAACTCTCTCTCTCTCCTTCTTCCTTTGATTCGGCAGCCATCAACCACCACCATACTACCACCCTCACTTCATTTTCCAAGCAATCCACATACATCTAGAGGTGCAAGAGATCATACAACGACGTTCGGTGCTCTCGGAAGTGGAAGGACCTTCTCTATTCGCTTTTAACCACCACTTTTCTACACTCGAACTCCCCTAGCCTTGAGCTAGTGGTAAGAACTTAGATCCGTTCATTCTTCATGTTATTTAAGTGGTTAATAGGTGATTTGATGATTAAAGTTATGAAACACTAAAGAACTTGCACTAAAGTCTTGAACATATGGAATAAAAGATGGATAAAGAGAAGACATGTGTGTAAATCATGTAGACCTTGTGTTGTTATGATTCTTGCTGATTTTCTGATGATTTTGCTGGTTAGTATTGATGTTTGATGTTGTTGTGATCAATAAACTTGTTAACGGAATTAATCGAACAAATTAGAGAGTTAAAAGCTGAAACAGAAAGCTGTTTGATTTTTACAGCCAACTTTAGTTGGCTGTAACAGGACAGCAACTTAACAGAAAATGTATTTTCTGAAGTCTAGGGTCATGTATTATGAAATACGGTTCTAATGGCACTAGAATAGTAATTTTTGGACTCCGTTTACTATTTTTAAAGCGTCATTTCGTAACAGCAGCTAGAGCTGCATTTTTTCTGCTGAAAATAGGTGTTTTGTTTTCTGTCATAACTTGGGTTTTGTGTAGAATTGGATCATGAAACTCATACTGTAGATGACCACCAATGTATTTGTAATTACCCCACTAGAATTTTGTAAATCGGACTTACGATGAATTTTTAATAAATTGTTCCGTGGACTGTGGTCAGAAAAATATAAATCTGAGCTCAGCCTGGAAAATGAATTTTTATAAAATATTGGTAATGAACCGGACCCCGATATTTTCACACAATAAGATTTGGAACGTTTAAGGAATTCTGTAAAAATTTGGGAATTTTTGGAATAATTTAACTATTTTAATAAAATGTCCGAAAACAGCCCGGTTTTGAATATATATGCTGAAATGACATAAGCTGTAATTTGCGTGTCTAAATGTCGAGTATGCTATCTGTGAATGATCTAACACGTTATATGTGTTATGTGCATTATCGTATGTTTGTTTATGAGTGGGGAATGGATGGGAAACTTATATGGGCATAAACCGTCAAAGCGATGCATGTTGTGTGATAGATACATGTAGGAACTTTGTGCTCTATTTGAAAACCACTAAATGACTAACTGGTAAATCATATTAGGGTGTGATTGACCGACCGTGACTGTTAGCTATATTTGAGAAATCTAACCGAGCAAACCGAGGTGAGTTCACACTTTCTACAAGGCATGGGATTCCCGGTGGTTTGGGAATGGGTTAAAGAATTTAAAACTAAATCTACATATCCCCTTGGGAAGATATGTACGGCCATCCTCCATAGATAGGATGCCATTATTAATCCTACGAATTCTCCTGGTGCAGAATACGTACGTTCGTCCTCCTGGTGCAGGACAACAACCTTAAAACTAGCTAGACAAAACTCTATCAATAAGTCCCTCTTCATATCGACTTAATCGCCGAGGCCAATGGCGAGCGGGTCATTAGTTAATAGCGCTATTAGGTTTAACAAACCTCACACCGCGCCGTTTGGACGGGCGTGTACTAATGGACTATGGCAAACTGTCAGTGATGATAGACACTGATGTAGGGCACAACTATTGTTCGTAGTAGTCGATATCATACCGTCTAGTAGTTCACACGGGGAAAGCCCCCACTGATTATGGTTATGGTTTGGGTAATGAAAAAGGAACTGGTTAAACATACTTTCAACTACAGGGTAACCCCCACGACAATTAAGCCAACGAAAGTCAAACCACGTTTTTCAGAAACAACTTAAAACTAAACAACCAAACGTGAACTCACTCAACTTTGTTGTTGACTAGTTGTTACATGCCTTACAGGTCGCTAGATGCTTTTGGAGCTTGCATGAGGAGAAGGTTGTTGTGGAATATGGGTTGTTATATCCCATACTTAATAATTGAACTTTATAAACCTATGGAACTTATGTTTGATACTTTAAACTTATAAACTGTGAACTTATGTTTTGAACTTACGTTTTATGCTTCCGTTGTTATCTTAAAATCGGTCACCTTCTTTAGGTCACCAATCGTATTGTAGTTGGTTTCATTTACTTAATTGTGTTGTTCAATATGATTGGTGGCTCGATCCTGGTCACGTCACGCCTCCAAGCGATGGTACTCCGCATGGTGGATTTTGGGGGTGTGACAACATAGACCCCTCTTTTACTGTTTTCCAAACATTTTGGGGTGAAACACATGTGCCTACTTGTTACTTTCGTGCTTTTCATGTTTTCATATCATATGCTTGTTATGTTCAATAGTACACTTATAGTACATGATTTCATTGTGTTTTTGCTATGTATGTCCTTTGTTGCATACTTAGTACATCGTTTTACATTACATTTTATGCTATGTATGTCCATTGTGTGCAGACTTAGTACATTGTTTTTACATTACATTTTATGCTATGTATGTCCATTGTGCGCATACTTAGTACATTGTTTTACATTACATTTTATGCTATGTATGTCCATTGTGTGCATACTTAGTACATTTTTTATTCATCACATGCTTACATTTTGGTATGATATTTGGTTTGTTCAAATGGGTCAATATACATTCATTAACATTAGCTACGCCGTTGATGGAGAGTGTGAAACCCGAGTGTTAACGCGTGTTATATTACGTATTTGAGTATACTTCAAGTGATTATATGACATGAATGTGATAACTACGAGAGTTTATGGTTTTTCAGGTTAATCATTTAATTCAGTGAAGTTAAGATGTCTAGAAGAGAAGTTGAACAACCGGGGATAATAATCAAGTGAATGACATTAACCGGGACTTGTTTAGATCGAAAAACACAATTTAAGGTTGACAAGAGAGATGGTTATGATTACTTGTTTAAATCGAAAAGCACAATTTAAGAAGGATTCATGTGAACAAGAGAAAAAAAAAGGTACTTGACTTTTTTGGCATCACAACATCATCACATCTTCTTCAATATAGACATCATTAAAAGTCACGTGAATTGGACTTTGGGGAACTGCACACATCGAACAAGTGTGGGCCACACATCTTTGGACGATAGTTGAGAAGACACATGATTGAATCTTGTGGACGGTCAATGCAAAGGACAAAACAACAACATCATCATCATAGTGGGCCAAGAGATCACATGGACTTCCTTTCTTTTGGATTGGGCCGATAGAAAACACATGCAGCCATAGTGGACCGCACATGAGACTCGCATGACAAAAAGAAACACGAAACCATGAAGTCTAAGGATTTGTGGGGAAAATATAAAAGAAGCAACAAGACACAAAGACAAATTCGATCATCATCATCATGCACATGCTAACATTAATTGTTGAGTTGCTTTGGGGGATCATGTGCACAAAGGGATTTGGTTTTAGAGGTCTGACATTCCTAGTCAGTCACGTGCACATGCAAGAATTTATGAAATATCATAAGGGTTTCATGCATGGTGTCACAAAAGTCAGCAAACAATAATTAATTTTGGGGGCATCACATATCAAAGCAACAATTGTCAACAACATTAATAGTGGGACTTTTGAAGCATGTTGGCGACTGACATATAACATTGGGGAAGTAAAGTTTTCATTAACCTCACATGATCATACCTGCAAATTGGAGCAATAGTGGGGAACATTGAAAAAAAAGCAGGCATGATAAGTGGCGGCATCACATGGGGGTCAACCGGGAGCATGGAACAGGAAAAACGAAGAAGCAGGATTAGGGGCACCGTCGCCGACGCCCATATGGGCCGTCGCCGACGACGTGTATAATTCTACGTCGACAGAATTGTCCGTAGACAGGAAAGGAGGTCATCGGCCATAAGTCAAGAAACAGGCACCGTCGCCGACGGGGCTTCAGGCCGTCGGCGACGTCTTCTCAATATGTCTGACGCGATTTTTTTATTCTTGGCCTTTGGGAACGAATGGAATGACTGTGGTTGGCTATTATGACGGGAGTTACACTTTGTTTTCAAGTTTGAAACATATCTTAGAGCGAAGGATCATTCATCTATCACCAACCATTCACCATCCAATTCCATCTATCATCAACCTATAAACCGAATCATCATCCATCACACAATCAATTCTTCCATAACCCTAATTCTCCATCTATTCACCACTCACCATCTTCATTCACAAACCCTAATTATCCATCATTCCTTCCTCCTACAAGCTTCAAAATGACATCATTCGTGTTCCAAACTTCCGGTGATCAAGCTTTATCAACCATGAGCGGCTAATCATCTCGGTTTCACCCCGGTGTAGGTAGTTGTTGATTTTAGTGTTTCGAATTGTTCTTGTTTCATCTTAGTGACAATATGTGTTTGGTTTTTGAAACTTTTGACAATAGTATTACATTTGTTACGAATTCGTGAATTGTCGAACGATGTTAAAAGTTATGACTTTGCGAAATGGTGATATGTGATTGAACATTGTCGTTGTTAGGATTTACTTGTGTTGATTACAAAGTGTCTTTTTGTCCGTTCTTCGGGACGTTGATAGTTAGTAGCACCTAAGTCACGGTACACTAAATCCGTTAATCGAATGCATTTGAGTTGAAACTAAAACTTGTAGAAACCCTAGGTTAACAATTACCGAAACCGGGCGTGATTCCTTTTTATTATTATTGTTCTAGTAACCATTTTCTCGTAATCGTTAATCATTAGTTGTTTATCAATTTAATCAATTCAATTAGTCTAAACTCATATCTCTTAATTAAACAAAAATACAAAGACATTCTAGTAAGCTTCATAAATCGTGACATTTGTTATAATTCATTCGAATCCATACACAAACCACATACTCTTCGTGGTTCGACCCCTCACTACCACTAGCTATTTGTTAAGGGTAATTAGGGCATATAAATATTATCTTTGACCGGAGCGCGACACTCCGATCAAATTTTGGCGCCGTTGCCGGGGAGTGCGTGCGCTTTGTGTTTGTATTATTGTTTGAATTTTCGTGATTATATGTTTAAGTTATTTAGTTTCTTTTTGCACTGTGTCTTTTTCTTTGTTACGCGGGTGTGTTACTTGTGCAGGTTACAGGTAGTGTATGCATACGCGGAACTCCGGGAGGACTTCACCTTTAGTCTACGAACTGGAAATCGAAAGAGTCGCAAGAAGAAACCTAGCAAGCCGGTTAGAAGCAACTCTTGCTTCTAATCAAACCAACCAACCACCACAACACACACCAACCATTGAAACCGATTCAATGGCAAACCAAAATTCCAACCAAAACCCAAACCAATTCCAATACCGAAGCAACTTCAATCCCGCCCCAAATGTTCAACCTTTACCTCAAGATCGACCGGGTGGTAATAACAACAATACCGGACCACCCACACCACCTTTCCAAAACCAAAATCCCAACCACAATCAAAGAACACCCCAACAACAAAACCTTCATCGACAAGCTTCCTTACCCCTAAATCTTGACGACCGGAATGTCAATTCCGATCGTCGAGGCAACCGAGATCGTGGCAATCCCGTGAACGAAGACCCATTTTTCAACATAGACGACTTGAGGAACGCCATCCCCGATGATGAACCTTATAGTGTTCCCGGTTATCAATCGCCGGAGCATGTGAGTGTTCATACAGAAAATTCGGATGACGGGGGCTACTATGATGATCGAGTCCATGATGACGAAGATTGGGGATACATAAATCGGGGTAATGGCTATAATGCGAGAGGGTATGAAGATGAAGAATTTGGCTATCAAAATGCCAATTATGTTGGGGATGAAGACTACGGGTATGGGGATAGAAGAAATGATGGTTATGGGAACAACCGCCAACCACGAAACAATAACCAACGAAACCGGAATGATGGGTTTAATAATAACAACAACAATGCAAACCTTAACCGGATTCCTCGTTTCGTGGGAGGTGGTAACCCAAGGGACAATCAAAGAGATGATCGAAGAGGTGAAAGACGGGATAATAGGAGGCTGGTCGATCAAGAAGTCAATGGTCCACAACGTCGTCAACAACCTCCACGGGGAGTAAATGACCGTTTTCGACCGGTAGTTACCGAGAATGACTCTCCGATAGTGTGCGAGAGGAGAATGTTTGACTGCAAGCCCCATTACATCAATATACTTCCCCACTTTAACGGGAGGTCTAATGATGAGCCATATACACACTTAGCGGAGTTCTCATCTATTTGTAACACCATTGGGGGACACAATTTCGCGCTAGAGGAGGTCAAGCTTCGATTATTTCAATTTTCATTAAAAGACAAAGCGAAGCAATGGTTCTTGACTCTTCCGGCTAATAGTATTCGAACATGGGGATAAATGCAACAGGTGTTCCTTGACGAATATTATTCAATGGCAAAGACCGACGATGCTAGAGATGAAATTCGGTCTTTTCGCCAACTTTCGAGTGAACTACTACACGAAGCATTCACGAGATTTAAGGAGTTGATGCGAAGCTGCCCACATCATCAAATAGAGAAGTGGGAGTTAGTCAAGTGCTTTGTACGGGGTTTAGACGACAACACATGGAACCGCCTTGAATCAACAAGTAACGGGACTCTCTTGAGTAACCACGAAGACGATGATTGGGAGTTTTTGGAGCGGATGAGCAAGCGGTCTAAAGAAAAAGAATCGGCCGACCGAGCTAAAAAGCACCCTACCTCAAGGTCTTGGCCCGATCGTGATGCAAGTTCTAAGGATCAGATTGATACGTTGGAGCGGGAATTGGCCCGCATGAAGAAGAAAGAAGTGGGTGCGATACAATATAGCGTATGTGAAGAATGTGGTGACATTGGTCACCGAACCGAGAATTGCCAAGCCACCGCGGATGTGAATCAAGTGTATGGAGACCGGAGCCAATACGATATGAACTCCAACACTTACCACCCCGGGTTGAGGAACCATCCTAACTTTAGGTATGGTAATGCCTCCAATCAAATAAACCCGAATTTCCAATCGGGAAATCAAGGTGGGTATTCGCACCAAACTCGCCAAGGAGGTAACCAAGGGGGGTACCAAAGGAATTATAACAATCAAGGCGGTAACGGGAACGGGTCGAATAGTCAAACCCGTGGTGATGACTTGAGTGCCAAAATGGATGCTTTGTTGAATATGCAAAAAGAATCTCAAAACAATATAAAAGAATCTCACCACGATATCAAGGAGATAAAGAAGACAAACGAGATTCGGGACAAGGCACATGACGCATTGGCAAAGCAAGTGGGCCAACTCGCGGAAGAGATGGCTCAAATGAGGGGAAGCATGGGAAAGCTTCCAAGTGACACTACAGTGAACCCGAAGCATCAAAGTTTTAGCACAAGCAACGTGAGGGATGCACGCGTTAGCGCGGTAAGTATTCTTTTAAATGATGAAGTTTGTAGTGTTGAAAGCATTCCACCACCACAATTCATTGATGGTGTAGTGGAAAATATAAGTGATGAGCCGGGAAGTGAAAATGAACAAGAAATGATTTCACAAAGTAAAATTGAAAACATAACTAAAAATGCTTTTTGTGAAAATTGTTTAAATCAACTTAACCCGCTTAATGTATCGAAAAGTAAAGAACGGTGCCCACCAAAGGACGAGGGGTGGGAAAATTTTAAACAAGCTAAAATTAATTTGCCGTTACTTGATGACATTAAAAAGGTTCCGGCTCATGTGGAATGCTTAAAGGAGTTAAGCATCGAAAAACGGCACAACAAATTACCCGAACCGGTTGATTTGATATCTCATGTGAGTGCCGTTTTATCGAGTGCCCTTCCCCAAAAAGCTCAAGATCCGGGAGACCCTCTTATTCCAATTCAAATTGGAACCTTCAAAATTGAGAGGGCGCTCCTCGATCTTGGAGCTTGTGTGAGCATTTTACCCGGGAGTTTGTATGACCAATACGATTTTGGTCCATTAAAAAAATTTGATACTCCCGTGGTATTGGCCGATCAGACTCCCACGCATCCAAGGGGGATGGTAGAGGATGTGATTGTTAAGGTGGATGATTGCTACTACCCAGTTGACTTTTTGGTAGTAGACTATGTTGGGTGTGTTGAGGACACCCAATCGGTAGTTATCTTGGGTAGACCGTTCTTGGCAACTGCTAATGCCATAATAAATTGTGCAACGGGAACGGTAAGCATGAAGTTTGGGGACCGGGAATTAAATTTAAATGTTTTTCCAAATTTCACTAACCCGCTCGGTGAGGATAAGTGTCCTACAAAGGACATGAATCCAAACAAAAAGGTGTGTGCTATGGTTGGTAGGTTTGGAGAAACAAGGAAGAAAACGGTCAAGAAAAAGAAAGCGAAAAAGTCACCTCTAGAAAAGAAGAAGGAAGAGGAGGTGAGGAAGTTTGGACCATTTGGCAACAAATGGTATGAATCACCGGTGGGTGATTTCGATGAGTTTGTGAGCGGCAAGCACTCCATTCGACCACCATGAGGTGGTAAGTTAATTGTTGTTGTATACATTTTATAGTTAGTTTTAGTTAGTTTTAGTTTTTCTCCGTAGTTTTGTTGTTGTTGTTGTTGTATAATTTGTTATTTCGTTTTAGTAGATAAATGAACCTTGTGGGTGTGTTCCCTATATAACCCTCACGAGACCTACTCGTCCTCCTGAGCTATCGGGAGGTTTAAAGGGCTTGCGTGCATATGCTAAATGCCGCCGTGATTCCTACGAAAGTGAGTTAGGTTTGTTATTGTTGTACATTATTTTTCCACACAAATCAAGGTAAACTAACACATGACTTGGTAACACTTTCATAAAAAATGGTAGAACTAAGTAGCTAACAAATTTTAATGGTTGTGAGAAGCATGCTTCTACACAAGGGTTAGAATTTGTAGGTACATTATGTTCGAGGGACGACCGTTTTGTGAAGAGAAGAAGAAGAAGATATGAGCATCTAGCGACAAAAATCAGGTGCATGTGTTTCCTTTTACCTTGATTCTTAGATTAGTAATAAGTGGATTGTATATTGTATTTTATTTTCCGGGGTGAAATTCTGGGAAGGTTAGCCGTGTCACATCCCTTGTGCGTTTTAAAACTCTAGTTCTTACACATTGAGGACAATGTTTACCTCAAGTGTGGGGATGGGGGAGTAGTAAAAGTTTTCGATTTTGACCCGTTCATTTAAATACTACACACATTGAGGACAATGTTTACCTCAAGTGTGGGGATGGGGGAAAACTTCAAAAAATTTTCAAAAAAAAAAAAAAAATTTCTTGTTTCAAAAGCGATCTTAAAAGCACAAGTAACTAAGTCAACGAGGGATGGCACAACCCATTTGGTCTTTTGTCATGGTCAAGTTCAAATTAATAAGCATAACGGGTATTTAGCGGGTGGTTATTTGGGAATAATTCGCCTAAGGAACTAGCATTTTATGCATATCACATATCATACCCTTATACGTGAGATTTTGAGCCACTTTTATATCATAGATTTACATATACATGTTTCTTTGTTTGAGTGGACCATTAGTCGCGTATTGTAGAACTTGCAACTTTGGATACGTTCGAGACCATAGACCGAATACAAGCACAAGAATGATTAAGGCATTAGGTAAACCTTTTCCATTTTACACCATTTATATATCGTTACCCAAAAATCATCCCTTAGAATCCAATTTTGAGCCTAATCCTTTCGTTTGACCACCCTTTAGCCCATAACCTTAAACCTTTTTGTTTTTAACCCGTGTGATGGAAATTCGATTGTAGGAGTCGAGTTTGTATAGTTGTATTTGATTGTTTGCAAAAAAAAAAAAAAAAAAATTGAGAAAGAGAAAAATCAGAAAATATTATGAAAAAGAATTGAAAATCATTGAGAAAAGAACAAAAATAGGAAGTTAGTAGTCGTTGAATAAAAGGCTAAAGTTGCTGCCTTGTAGTGATGTTTTTAGTTTTGTTTAGAGTAGTCATTTGTAATAAAAATCGAATTTTCATCACCTTAGCCAATTAAAAAAAAAATCCTATTTCCTACCCTTAGCCTAGCCCCGTTACAACCCTTACAAAGACCTTTTGACTTGTGCTTAGTATTTGTGTTCAGTGGTGGAAAATGATTGAGTTGCAAGCCTATGCGGGTACGTGTTCTAATCGGTTTTGAGTGATTACTTAGAAAGTGCTAATTCATTATCTAATTAGCCAAATTTTAAACCGAGTGGAGAGAACATCGTGAGGGATGTGCATGAATTATTAGTTTTACGGGCGGGTTAATCTTGGATAACCATTTTATATGGGATTATTCACTTTTTCGTTAAATATTTCGTAAATTGTAAAAAAGTTTGAAACGGGTATGACATTAGACCTTAACCTTTGTCTCGGGAATGGGAAGTGTGTTTCTCGTTCGACCCACGTGAAAGTGAAAGACAGATTTGCTTGAGGGCAAGCAAACGACAAGTGTGGGGATGTGATGGAGAGTGTGAAACCCGAGTGTTAACACGTGTTATATTACGTATTTGAGTGTACTTCAAGTGATTATATGACATGAATGTGATAACTACGAGAGTTTATGGTTTTTCAGGTTAATCATTTAATTCAGTGAAGTTAAGATGTCTAGAAGAGAAGTTGAACAACCGGGGATAATAATCAAGTGAATGACATTAACCGGGACTTGTTTAGATCGAAAAACACAATTTAAGGTTGACAAGAGAGATGGTTATGATTACTTGTTTAAATCGAAAAGCACAATTTAAGAAGGATTCATGTGAACAAGAGAAAAAAAAAGGTGCTTGACTTTTTTGGCATCACAACATCATCACATCTTCTTCAATATAGACATCATTAAAAGTCACGTGAATTGGACTTTGGGGAACTGCACACATCGAACAAGTGTGGGCCACACATCTTTGGACGACAGTTGAGAAGACACATGATTGAATCTTGTGGACGGTCAATGCAAAGGACAAAACAACAACATCATCATCATAGTGGGCCAAGAGATCACATGGACTTCCTTTCTTTTGGATTGGGCCGATAGAAAACACATGCAGCCATAGTGGACCGCACATGAGACTCGCATGACAAAAAGAAACACGAAACCATGAAGTCTAAGGATTTATGGGGAAAATATAAAAGAAGCAACAAGACACAAAGACAAATTCGATCATCATCATCATGCACATGCTAACATTAATTGTTGAGTTGCTTTGGGGGATCATGTGCACAAAGGGATTTGGTTTTAGAGGTCTGACATTCCTAGTCAGTCACGTGCACATGCAAGAATTTATGAAATATCATAAGGGTTTCATGCATGGTGTCACAAAAGTCAGCAAACAATAATTAATTTTGGGGGCATCACATATCAAAGCAACAATTGTCAACAACATTAATAGTGGGACTTTTGAAGCATGTTGGCGGCTGACATATAACATTGGGGAAGTAAAGTTTTCATTAACCTCACATGATCATACCTGCAAATTGGAGCAATAGTGGGGAACATTGAAAAAAAAGCAGGCATGATATCTGGCGGCATCACATGGGGGTCAACCGGGAGCATGGAACACGAAAAACGAAGAAGCAGGATTAGGGGCACCGTCGCCGACGCCCATATGGGCCGTCGCCGACGACGTGTATAATTCTCCGTCGACAGAATTGTCCGTAGACAGGAAAGGAGGCCGTCGGCCATAAGTCAAGAAACAGGCACCGTCGCCGACGGGGCTTCAGGCCGTCGGCGACGTCTTCGCAATATGTCCGACGCGATTTTTTTATTCTTGGCCTTTGGGAACGAATGAAATGACTATGGTTGGCTATTATGACGGGAGTTACACTTTGTTTTCAAGTTTGAAACATATCTTAGAGCGGAGGATCATTCATCTATCACCAACCATTCACCATCCAATTCCATCTATCATCAACCTACAAACCGAATCGTCATCCATCACACAATCAATTCTTCCATAACCCTAATTCTCCATCTATTCACCACTCACCATCTTCATTCACAAACCCTAATTATCCATCATTCCTTCCTCCTACAAGCTTCAAAATGACATCATTCGTGTTCCAAACTTCCGGTGATCAAGCTTTATCAACCATGAGCGGCTAATCATCTCGGTTTCACCCCGGTGTAGGTAGTTGTTGATTTTAGTGTTTTGAATTGTTCTTGTTTCATCTTAGTGACAATTTGTGTTTGGTTTTTGAAACTTTTGACAATAGTATTACATTTGTTACGAATTCGTGAATTGTCGAACGATGTTAAAAGTTATGACTTTGCGAAATGGTGATATGTGATTGAACATTGTCGTTGTTAGGATTTACTTGTGTTGATTACAAAGTGTCTTTTTGTCCGTTCTTCGGGACGTTGATAGTTAGTAGCACCTAAGTCACGGTACACTAAATCCGTTAATCGAATGCATTTGAGTTGAAACTAAAACTTGTAGAAACCCTAGGTTAACAATTACCGAAACCGGGCGTGATTCCTTTTTATTATTATTGTTCTAGTAACCATTTTCTCGTAATCGTTAATCATTAGTTGTTTATCAATTTAATCAATTCAATTAGTCTAAACTCATATCTCTTAATTAAACAAAAATACAAAGACATTCTAGTAAGCTTCATAAATCGTGACATTTGTTATAATTCATTCAAATCCATACACAAACCACATACTCTTCGTGGTTCGACCCCTCACTACCACTAGCTATTTGTTAAGGGTAATTAGGGCATATAAATATTATCTTTGACCGGAGCGCGACACTCCGATCAGCCGTTCGTTAGTAGGTAGTGGTACCATAGGACTTGACAACTCCCATTCCTGAACCCTAGGTTTGTTTGTTTGGGTGGAAGGAATGACCGAATTCGATAAACATAACACAGATAGACCTTTAAATTCGTTTAGGGGTCTATCACCACAGTCACAAGGCTTGGATGTATGCATTTTCACAATACCGCATAGATGTTTGTATCGGTATAGCATGCATTTGTTCCACAAAACATAACTTTGATTTAAACCATGTTTTACTTCAATACCTTGTTTTTGTGCATTTTGCATATGGTTTAGTTGATATATTTCACTTACCATACATGATATTTTGGATACACATTACATGATTTGCATTAGACATAAACATTTTTACATTGATATACACAATTCATGATTTACATTAGACATAAACATTTTGACATTTATATACACAATTCATGATTTACATTAGACATAAACATTTTGACATTGATATACACAATTCATGATTTACATGAGACATAAACCTTTTGACATTGATATACACAATTCATGATTTACATTAGACATAGACATTTGACATGGTTTTCACACAAACATTTTGACATTTGATTATACATAAACATTCTACTTTGATGGTTTGGTTTGAGTAAGTGATTTAAGTAACGAGGCGTGTGTAGTATGATACAAGCATGGTGGATACGCCGCTGGTACTTCCTATATATAAGTGCTTGTATGGTATTACATATCGTAGCGTTATTTGAATCATTTCAATTTAGACATATAACATTTTATACAAATAACATACTTTTTACAATACATTGTTTTACAAACAACTTATCTAATACAAACTCATTTTACTTGGTTATTTACTTAACCATGTATTATTCTTTTATACATATATATCATTTGGTTTATTTATCACTTTTCCAATGTTTTACGAGACAAAGCAAATTACAAGGTTCATGACTAAACATTTTCTTAAACATAAGTCATGAATTCTATTTTCACAAAACCTATGTATCTCACAGGCATTTTTATGCTGACGTACCTATTTTCACATGTGTTTCAGGATATGATGCAAAGGATTTATCAAGATACACTTAGGCGGACTTGGGCCTTAGCGACAATAAAAGATGCAAGACTAATTATTTATGTTATGTTTCTGTGATTGTCAAGACATTGTAACTCATTTAATTAATAAAACAATATTTCAATTTCCATGTGTTATGAAACAATGATTCTGTTACAACACTCCCCGACGTTTCCGCCACGTTTTGTTGTTTTACGTGGTCGGGGTGTGACAGCTAGGAATATGAATATTAAGAGTTTGCAAGTATATGTTGATTCTTTGTTAATCACTAACCATTTTAATGGATCCTATGCAGTCAAAGGTGAAAGGTTAATTGAATATCTTGAAATTGTCAAAAAATTAGCAGGATAATTCGAAGTTTTTACACTTGAACAGGTACGAAGAGAGGATAATGCTGAGGCAGATGCTCTGGCTAATTTAGGATCTACAGTCAAGATACCAGAAGGAACTTAAATACCAATACGACATATCTGTATCCTGCGATGGAGCTCTTCAAGTCTCAGGATAAGGAGGTAGCAAGTATCCAGGATCCTGGAGATAAGTATCCTGAGGAGGATCCTAAATCCTGGATGGCCCCGATCATGAAATATCTCAAAGAAGGGCACATCCACAAGGATGAAAATCCTAAGGCTTTCAGAATGAAGGATATACATGAAGGAGACTGTGGCAACCATACTGGGGGCAGATCATTGTTTTCGAAGGTACTAAGAACAGGATACTATTGGCCGACTATGAGGAAAGATGCTGCAGATTATGCTCGAAGATGTGATGCGTGTCAGAGGCACAACAATATACTACATCAGCCTGCTGAGCTACTATATCCTATTGTTTCCCCTTGGCCATTCATGAAATGGGGTATGGATATAGTGGGAAAATTGCCAAAAGCTCCAGGAGGAAAAGTTTTTATGCTGGCAATGACAGACTATTTCTCCAAATGGGTTGAAGCTGAAGCCTTTGTTCAAGTCAGAGATCAAGAAGTAGTATCTTTCATAAAAGAGAATACCCTGACTAGGTTTAGGGTTCCAGCTGAGATAATTTGTGATAATGGCTCTCAGTTTATCAGCAAGAGAACTACTGATTTTTGCAAAAGTTGGGGGATCAAGATGATTACATCAACTCCAGTACATCCTCAAGCGAATGGACAGGCAGAATCCTCAAACAAGATAATTGTCAACAATTTGAAGAAAAGACTAGGTGCTAAAAAAGGAAGATTGGCAGAGGAGCTACCATTTGTCCTATGGGCTGATAGGACGACAGTGAAGAGTGCAACTGGTCAGACCCCGTTTTCTTTAGTGTTTGGGGCAGAAGCCGTGATCCCAACGAAAATGGTGATACCTATAGCCAGATCAAGCCTCAGGGATCCTAAGTCAAATCCTGAAGCCTTGTGTCAAGAGTTAGATACTGTTGATGAGACAAGAGATGCAGCAAAGCTAAGGATGACAACATATCAACAGAGGATATCCAGAGCATATAACAAGAATCTAAAGACTAGAAGGTTTCAAGTTGGAGATTGAGTGTTAAGGAAGGCTTTTCAGAATACTACTAATCCTGCTGATGGGAAGCTTGCCCCAAAATGGGAAGGACCTTATGAAGTTGAATCAGAATCTGGAAAAGGAGCATACTGACTCAAGAATATGGAAGGGGATATGTTACCAAGATCCTGGAATGCCATACACCTTAAGCTCTATTTCAAGTGAGTTTAGAATTTAATTTCTAACTCAGGATGGTACGAATTCTATCTCTTTTAAATATGTTTGATTTTATTCTTTTGAACCCAATACTGACTTAAGCATCGGAGGGGTGTTAGCCAAGCTAACACCCACCTTAGTTTAAAGGTGTTTTGCAGGATACACTTTAGGATGTTACTCCAGGATATATACTCAAGATGAATCGAAAGATTAGAGGATTGGAACCCTCTCTCTCGTTTAAGGGATCCTTATCCCTTCAAAGGTTTAAAGGTATTCACCTTTCTCTCGAATTGGGTTTAAACACCCCGCCTGGAGCGCAAGTTATCCAGGGATAGTTCAAGATAGCGGGATCAGTTCATGTAACAGTGGCTTACAATTTTGTTATTATTGGCTATATCCTGGATCCTTAAGGTATATGAGGATTGATCACCCTCTCTCACGAAAGGGTATTTTCATACTCTCTAAGGTTTAAAGGTTTTCACCTTTCTAAGTCTTGGAGTTTATACACTCCCGCCTGTAGTGCATGAAACTAAGGGTTTATCCCCAGGATACTAAGGGTTTATCCCCAGGACACTAAGGGTTTATCCCCAGGATACTAAGGGTTTATCCCTAGGATATTAAGGGTTTATCCCCGGAAAAACTAAAGTTTATGGACAGGTTCCAAACAAAGTCTGATTATGTTTAAACACATTCTCTTATGGATAAAATATTACAAAGATTAGACTAAAGGAGTATTGAAATGTGTCATGTACTGATGCAATATCCTGCATAGACAGGGGACATCCATGCTGGGAACATTGCAAAACATTCAGAAGCTGGAGTGGTGGTCTCTGAACCCTTTCTTTACTTGGACGTGGAAGCATGAGTTCTTGGGTTAGGCTTAGGGACTGCGGCTGGTTTGGAGCTGGTAGCAGCAAGGGTCTCCTTCTTGACGTTGGTAGGAGTAGGATAGCTGTCAAATTCATCAAGATCCAGGAGGATTGGAACTTTGCTGGCATCTGCATACAGGGAGTGATTTCAAAACCATACTATATTACAACGTCAAATAACAAAATGTGTGCAGGATATTAAACGGGATCCTTACCAGACATGTTTGAACTGGAGTGTTGGCTTAAGGATACTGGGTACGGAATGAATCTTCTTTTGATCTCAGGAAGAAGTCTGATGGCTTGGATTCTTTTTTCTGAGTCAGCAAGAGGAGGTGCTAGTTTCCTGAAGTCAGCTGCATAAAACAAAAAGACAGATTAGTTCAGGATACAACATAGGATGTGACAGAGGATCATCCTAAAACCCTAAATCCTACCCTTTCTCAACCACTTCACTGGATAATCCGCTCCACCAGGAATCGAATTTCTTTTCACAAAAAAGAATTTGGACTTCCATTCCTCTTCGTTTCTGGTGGCTTGGAGTATCAAAGGGTCATTATAAGTAGAGTAGAACAAAAAACTGCAAGACACGTGGGATCTTAGCCGATATGCTAATGGAAGGTCATGAACGGAGAGCTCGGGAATGTGAGCATTCTTGATTCGATCAAGAACGAGCAACACTCGCCAGAGCCTCGGCATGGTCTGGCTGAAACTGAGTTTGGTAATACAAAAGAATTCAATGACAAAATCGGGGAAAGGAAATCGAAAGCCCAAGGTAAACGGAAAGGCGTTAAAACAGAGCCACTCACTGGAGGCCATGTCTGACCGGATTTCCCGGTCATATGGCCGGAACACCGTCCCTTCCGGAAAGATACCGGAAGTCTTGAGGGCCGACAGGTGGGCGCTGTCAAAGGAGCATATTTCCTTTTCCAGGTCTTGAAGGATATTTTGAGGAAAAATGTGGGAGCTGAATCACCGGAGCTGGACCTTGTCTATCTCGCCATATCTTCGCCGGAATAAGAAGGAGAAAAGGAATGAGGAAAGAGAGAAATGTTTTACCTTGTGATTTCTTGATGAAGATAAATGGCGATAAAGATGAGAAGATATAGGGGGTGATGAGTGTTTATAGCCTGGGCGGTTACAAGCTGTCACGTCAAAGTCTTATCTCATAATTACCTTGGAACTCGTAAAAATGTATCCCTTGGGACTCAAGATCCTCAAACGGTAACATTTTTAGGAGCAATTGTTATGGGTGAAATTCTGAGCCCATATCCTGGATTATATTTTGGATCATATCTTGATTACATAATAGTTGTCTACTACCGGGATACTGGACCAGGATATTGGTAACATCCTGATGCTATATCCTAGTGCTGGCTAATATTCTGCTTGCAGGTCACGAGTGCAGGGTAGCAACGTTCACGAAGACTTGTTCTCCTGAAGACTCGGTCTAAATAGTTAGAAGAAAGACGTTGAAGCCGCAATATCTGGTCAATAATGTTCACAAAGGAATATTCCAAGGCATCCCACCATTTTAGGAGAATTTGTTTTCTTTGTAGCTATAAATATGTGATAACCAGATCGATAGGTCACATCAATCACACTCACTTCTCTCGAATTCTTCCATTTCTCTCGCAATCACACACTTCTAGCAAGCATTGTAACACTTAGCAACGATCTGGGCATTATCCTTGTCACACCCCAACCGATGGCGGAATCATCGGGGCGCGGCACTGAGCGAAACAGATTGTCCAGAAGTTTCCATAACAACTATCATTACCATTCGATTTAAATAATACGTCCCATACCGTATCTCAAACAGTTAAACAATTATTACAGACGAACATCAAGACAAATATTTTGTTCCGACAACTCAGATTTAAACATAACTAATTTATTCGTTGGTTTCTAGGACTCCAGTTCCTAGCTTCAATTTCATCACAGCACGAAAAGCAAACAAGCAACCTAAGCACCTGTCACATACGTTAAAATAAAGTCAATACATATAATGTAAAGGTGAGCATACAAGTTTGATAATAGCATATAGAGTTCGAATTCGTTTACGCATAACCAGCACGTACACAGAGTGAAATGAAGCACATTAGTTATCGACATAGATCCATCGATACCAAGGACCGCGGGTTGACTGCCCGAGGCAGTTCGCAATACATGATTACCACCGTAATCCATGCAAGTAAAAGATCCTTAACAACCCCCGTGTGAACGGGTGCTGAGTCCAAACTATAGTACTATCGTTGCTAAGGCAGGTAGACAGCATTCCATGTGTAAACATAACAAACAAGCATTCATAAGCCACGTATAACATGCATTAACGGTTAGCGTTCAAATAGCTTGAGTAGTGTGATAATTGTAGTTTGAATATTCGTAACGTATGTAACACCCAAAAGTGCTAAAAGCAAAAAGGGATCGAGTATACTCACAGCGATTGTTGGATTGAAGGGAGCGCTTAGCGAGTACGGTTAGCCTGAATAGATTCGAGAGCGTAACGATAAGTGGCACGTAAAACAGTACAAAGTGGGAGTGGGTAGGATGACTGATCGTGCGGATTAGTCATCCGTGCGGACTGGTCATCCGTCCGGATAAGTCATCCGTGCGGATGGTAATCCGTGCGGATGGTAATCCGTCCGGATTAGTCATCCGTGCGGATTAGTTACTCGTGCGGATAACTTGTCCGTGTGGATAACTATTCGAGTGGATTGCTTCTTCCTATCCTAATGATGTGTTTGTGTATGATGGCTTGTCCTTTGAAGTTTTCGTTGTAGCATTTAGAAAACATTTAAGTATCTCTACCCTTCAAGCCGGTTGCGCGGACAACAATCCGTCCGGATGGTAGTCCGTGCGGACAACAACTTTAAAGGTGAGTCACTTGGTGAATTGGGTGAAATCCGTCCGGATAACAGTCCGTGCGGACAATCGACAATTCGTCCGGATGGCCTGTCTGTGCGGACAACGACAATCCGTCCGGATAGTCTGTTCGTGCGGACGGCTTGTCCGTGCGGATGGTCATGTTGGAAATTGTTTAGGTCTTAGTATCTCATGATCCGAAGAGTAATCCATTCAGAGCGTTGTCCGTGCGGATTATTCACTCGTCGATACTCAAACCTTGTTTGGTTGTGGGTCATAAGTGTGGTTCATCCGGATGACAACCCGTCCGGATAATCCGTCCGTGCGGACATCCTGTCCGTGCGGACAACATCCTCGTGTGAACAGCGTCTCGTTCTGGTTGTTCCGTTCGTCCACTCTTGGTCGCCATTGTCGTTCTATCGAGACGTTCTGATTACGTGGCAACCATTTGGAATCGCATTCTTACCTGCATGACTAAGCCGGCCAGGAATCACCCGAGCTTGACCGGTCAGCGACTCAGAATGGTCATTCCGGTCTAACCCGAAATCAGATGTCTTGTGGGTAGAACCCAGATCTAGGACTAGCGCATCACTAACATTAAGTAGGAGACTAGAACGGATCCGATTCCTACCGTCCTTGAGGGTAAAAGAAGGAGAAAACTTGTGTTTATTTCTTTCAACTCTTTTATCCTTTAGAAAAGTTCAGATTTAGGTGAAGTTGTTGTGAAATCTTGTGGAAATCGTTCAGATCTGAGTTATTCTTGGTGGAATGAGGTCACACTTAAAGTTCATGAGAACTTCATGATTACGTCACCCGAGAATACCTCAAATCTTGATGATTTCACGGTTAAAAGTTGAGATTTGAAAGATAGAAAGGTGTAGAAGTGTGTATAGATCAAGAATGTACAAGATTTAGGGCGAGATCTTACCTGGATTGAGAGAAATCGAAGAAAAGGTGAAGAAAGTGTGCTGGTCGGACGTCACTTGCCAAAAGTGGAAAGTTTGGAGAGTGACTCGTGTATTTATAGGATGCCAAAAGGGGAAAGGGTCGTCCGTGCGGATTGCACCTCATCGGGATTGGTTATCCGTGCGGATGACGATCCTGGTCCGGATTCCCCCAACGCTCCTCAGGCGGTCATCCGTGCGGATGGTCTGTCCGTGCGGATGGCGCCTGGGTGATGCGTTCGGTGCGACGATCTTTTTGACGTTTCGATTGCGAGCGATTTGATAAGGTTTCCTAGTCAAATTACTTTTAGTCCCAACTACTTCGTATGTAACATGGTTCGATCGGGATTCGGGTTCGAGTTCGATTGCATTCGAGTTAGATTTTGAGTTTCGATTGAGTTCGCTTGATTACCACAACATAACATAAATAAACATGCACAGGTAACACGTAAGGCACACACACACGCATATGCAATAAGTAAAATACACAGTTCGAGTTGCGATTCGTTGTCGATTCGATTAATATAGCTTGATTATCAGTTGATTAACTTTATCGCATTGTTACTTCCTATAGTTCACGGTCGTAGATCGATTGAAATACGGTTAACACGATTCGATTATTGCAATGAACGACACTTACTCCACATAATATAAATAAAATAAAAACATTTCTACAAGTCAAGTTGCGCGAAATCGGTCGTTGACTTTGACCTTGACTTTGACTTTCACTTGCGAAAACACGGGGTGTTACAGCCTCCTCTTGTTTAGGGAATTTCGTCCCGAAATTAAGCTGGAAGCCGTAACAAAGCCGTGAATCACGTTTGAGAACTTGTTGTTTGGACCGATTTTGACTCTGAAACGATTGCGAACCTAACGTGTAACGTGTCATACGCAATCGTGACGGAGTTGAAAACCGGGACCTACAAGTGGTATCTGAGCAGGTTCTCGGTTGCGAAGATCAAATGCACAGATTCGTACAAGAATTGATCAGATTCAGAGCCAAATTCATACAGATTTGTCAAAATTTCTTCACTTTTTCATCTATTCACGTTTTTAACTGATTTTAGCCAAATTGAACAGGTTTCTACGGTCGAAACACTAGAGTCACAATACTACTTTCTTTCTCTAGCCTCACTCTCTGAACAACTGCGGGTAATTAGCCTTCATATCGCTTTCGAGTTCCCAAGTGAACTCCGCGCCTCGTTTGCCTTCCCATCGGACCTTCACAATAGGAATGCGCGAGCGCCTGAGCTGCTTGGTTTGGCGATCCATGATTTCGACAGGCTTTTCCACGAAGTGTAATGTTTCGTTCACTTGTAGATCGTCTAGAGAGACATGTAAATCATGGTCGGCGATGCACTTCCGGAGGTTTGACACGTGGAAAGTCAGGTCGACGTTGCTAAGTTCCTCCGGTAATTCGAGTCTGTAGGCGACTTTTCCGATCCTTTCCAGAATCCTAAAAGGTCCAACATATCGAGGCGCGAGTTTTCCCTTCTTGCCGAATCGGACTACACCCTTCCAAGGCGATACCTTTAGGAGTACGTAGTCACCAACGCCAAATTCACGGGGCTTGCGCTTTTTATCGGCGTACACTTTCTGTCGATCCCGAGCTTTCACTAGGTTGTCTCGAATTTGGAAAATTTTGTCTGTCGTTTCTTGTAGTAGCTCCGGACCGGTTAGTTGCGAGTGACCGATCTCGTGCCACACAATAGGCGATCGACATCTTCTTCCGTATAAGGCCTCGAAAGGTGCCATCTGAATGCTAGCCTGGTAGCTGTTGTTATACGAGAATTCGACCAACGGCAGGTGTTTATCCCAATTACCACCGAAGTCTAGAACACACGAACGGAGCATGTCTTCAAGAGTACGAATCGTTCTTTCAGTCTGACCGTCGGTTTGTGGGTGGAAAGCGGTACTTAGATTAAGCGTTGTACCGAGTGCCGTTTGAAACGTTTCCCACAATCGTGAAGTAAACCGAGCATCACGATCAGAGATGATGTCACGAGGCATCCCATGTATACAAATGATCTCGTCGGTGTAGATTCGGGCTAATCGTTCCACCTTGTAGTCTTTTTGTATTGGCAGAAAGTGAGCTGATTTGGTCAATCGGTCGACTACAACCCAGATGCTGTCGTGACCTGATGACGTGTGTGGTAGCTTGGTTACGAAATCCATAGCTATACTCTCCCACTTCCACATGGGAATTGGTGGTTGTTCGAGCAAGCCAGAGGGTCTTTGATGTTCAGCCTTGACCCTAGCACAAGTTAAGCATTTTCTGACATAGAGGGCGATATCCCGTTTCATACCCGGCCACCAGTACTTGTAACGAAGATCCTGGTACATTTTGTCAGCACCGGGGTGAACTGAGTAGCGGGACTTATGGGCTTCGTCCATGATAATCTGTCGCAAATTGGTTCGCTTGGGAATCCAAATTAGGTCTAAAAAGTGGAATATCCCATTCGATTTGCTCACAAGCTGGGCTCCATCGTGGTAGATTCTTTCTTTCTTCAAAGTGCGTTCGTTGAAACATGCATGCTGAGCGTCGCGGATGAGAGTTTTGAGGTTGTGCTGGGCTTGAACATTACGAGTGCTAAGCAGATAGCTCTGTCTGCTAAGTGCGTCGGCAACAACATTTGCTTTGCCTGGGTGATAACGAATCTCACAGTCATAGTCGTTGAGAAGTTCTACCCATCGGCGTTGACGCATATTAAGTTCCTTCTGATTAAAGATATGATGTAGGCTCCTATGATCGGTGAAGATCGTACACTTAGTACCATACAGGTAGTGTCGCCAAATCTTTAATGCAAAAACAACCGCGCCTAGCTCGAGATCATGGGTTGTATAGTTCTTCTCGTGGATTTTGAGCTGTCGAGATGCGTAAGCTATGACCTTGTCTCGTTGCATAAGAACACAACCGAGACCAAGGTTGGAAGCATCACAGTAGACAATGAAATCATTGTTTCCGTCGGGCAATGTGAGAACAGGAGCATTGCAAAGCATGTGTTTGAGGGTTCGAAAGGCAGACTCTTGTTTGGTTCCCCAGACAAAAGGCTGATCCTTATGCGTAAGAGAGGTAAGTAGTACAGCAATCTTCGAGAATCCTTCAATAAATCGTCGATAATAGCCCGCTAGTCCAAGAAAGGAGCGGACTTCAGACGGGTTCTTAGGCGTAACCCAGCTCTTGACTGCTTCAATCTTCGCAGGATCAACGTGGATACCCTGACTATTTACAATGTGACCAAGAAACTGAACCTCCCCCAACCAAAATTCGCACTTGGAGAATTTGGCGTAGAGTTGGTTCCCCTGGAGTAACTCGAGAACCAAACGTAGATGTTGCGCGTGTTCGGCTCTCGATTTGGAATAGATCAAGACATCGGCGATGAACACGATGACGAAACGGTCAAGATATGGTTTACACACGCGATTCATCAGATCCATGAAAACCGCTGGTGCGTTTGTTAAACCGAAAGGCATGACAACGAATTCATAGTGGCCGTAACGAGTACGAAACGCAGTTTTGGGTATGTCCTCCTCTTGAATACGTAGCTGATGGTAACCTGAACGTAGATCGATCTTCGAAAAACACGTAGCGCCTTGTAGTTGATCAAACAAATCGTCGATTCGAGGTAGAGGATAGCGGTTCTTGATAGTCAACTTATTCAATTCCCGGTAGTCGATGCACATCCGGAACGACCCATCCTTCTTTTTGACGAAAAGGACCGGCGCGCCCCAAGGAGAGGTGCTCGGGCGAATGAAGCCTTTTTCAAGTAATTCCTGGAGTTGGGTTGAGAGTTCGCGCATTTCGGATGGCGCGAGTCGATAAGGAGCTTTGGCGATAGGGTTGGCTCCAGGAATAAGGTCAATACGAAAGTCGATATCACGACTTGGAGGTAGTCCGGGAAGATCCTCTGGAAAAACTTGAGGGAATTCTCGAACCACAGGAACGTCTTTCACTTCCTTCTTCTCTTTCTTTTCCTCCTCTGCTGCTACGACGTTAGCCAAGAAAGCTCTGTATTCCTTGCGGAGATACTTGCTAGCTTAAAGGCATGACATAAGTTTGAGACCTTTCGAAGTAGTATCACCATAAACACACAATAGATCACCGTTCGCGAGCGAAAAACGAATCATTTTGTCGAAGCACACAACTTCAGCATGGTTTTCTCGAAGAAAGTCCATGCCTACTATGACGTCAAAGCTTCCGAGTTACATCGGAATAAGGTCGATTGGGAAGATGTGATTGTTGAGCTCAAGAGTACAATCACGGATAATGGAACTGACAGCGACGGTTCTTCCGATAGCGACTTCTACGTCGAACTTTGAGGATAGTTGGGAACGTTTACGACTAAGGAGTTTCTCAAATTCGAGTGACACAAAGCAGTTATCGGCTCAAGTATCAAACAAACATGAAGCATAAATACCATTCACAAGGAACGTACCATTGACCACGTTGTTGTCGGCCTGGGCTTAACGCACGTTGAGATTGAAAGTTCTGGCGCGTGCGGCCTGTTGTTGTTGCTGCTGTTGTTGTTGCTGTTGTGATTGCTGCTGTTGCGGTTCTTGTTTCACTACCCTGTTCGGGCACATGTTGGCGAAATGATTCGGGTCGCCACACGTGAAGCAGGCTCTGGCTTTGACTGCGGGTGCCGGAGGAGCTTGTTGACCCTGTGGGGCAGCGAGTAGAGCTTGATTGGCAGGAGCTTGACGAATACGGCAGTTGGCAGTGAAGTGGGCGTATACGTTGCAATGAGCACAGAAGCGGCATTGAATAGCTGTCGGGTGGTGGTAGGTGCAAGTAGGGCAGAGCGGATGTGGTCCAGTGTATGCACGCTTTGCAGGCGGTGCATTGGCCACAGGCGCCGCTACTTGACGCTGTTGGGCAGGTACAGCTTGAATCGGTGCAGAGTAATCGCACAGTTCTTGTTGGTGGAGTTGTTCTTTCTCTTGTTCTTTCTCTTGTTGCTTGATGAGGTGGGTTCAGCAGTTGGTGCGGTAGCGGTAGCTTGATGTAGATGCTTGGAAGTCTTATCCCATACCCCAGCCTTAACCCGTTTGTCGTTGATCTCTGCGGCCAACAGATAGGTTTCCTCGATCGTCGTAGTCTTAGCCGCTTGCACAAAATCAGCAACGCAGTCGGGCAAAGCTCGGATATACTTCTTGATGGTCATGTCAGGAGTCTTGACCTGGTCGGGACAGATAATGCTGAGCTGTTTGAAACGAGCGGTGAGACCAGCATTGTCACCATCCTTCTGTTGTATGTGCCAGAATTCATCTTCAAGCTTTTGACGTTCGTGAGGAGGGCAGAATTCCTCTAGCATGACTTCCTTGAGCTCGTCCCACGACATACCGTAGGCTGCATCATTCCCTCGCTTATTCCTCTCGGCCGTCCACCAGTCTAGAGCACGGGACTGAAAGACACCGGTAGCGTTCAGAGTTCGAAGGCCATCAGGGCAACCACTTTGTCGCAGAGTGACCTCAATGGAATCAAACCAGTGAAATAGTGCAGTAGGACCTCCTTCGCCTGTGAATTCTTTTGGCCCACACGACTTGAATTGCTTGAAACTGAAAGGCCTTGCGTTAGCTTTTGGGGCTTCAATTCTCGATTCCTCGGATGATTTGCTGGCATTCTCGTAAACATCACTCACGGCCTTTGCTACACTCTTCGCGATGATGGAAGCAAGGCGTTTGTCCCTCTTTTCTTGACGAGAGAGTGCATGACGGGATCCAGACGACATGGTCTGCAACAGACATCGTCACAGGACTCATCACATTGTATTCGAATCTCACCTCACACGTCTACTACTTACTAAAGCGCAGGAACACGTATAATTACGGAAATACTTAACATGAAGTCACATAATCACATAAGCACATAGTCACAAAATTCCTAAACACGTAGAGCAAAGAAGCGTTTTCACACAAGAGGCAGTCAGAATACAGAAACCTATCATTCAAAGCTCGCGAGTGTTCGAATGTAGTATAGTGCGAGCGATTTGTTAGCGATTTGAGGTAGAATAGCAGTGCGAGTCGTGTGTGTGTTGATCGAAGTAGAAAACAAAATCGAGTAAATTCCAAAGTTTAAAAGATATAAACAGGTAAACACATAAATAAGCACATAAAATAGGCGAAACATCAGAGTCGGCAGTTGCGGCTTCAAATCGACACACATGAAAATTCGAGGGATAGATTGTCTGCGGCTAGTAGACTTCGACTATCCAAGGTGGTTCAATTATTCACAGGGGATCTGTTATGCACTTTCAACTTTCAGGATCGTGCCTTGGCCTTGATTCTTGGGCGTTTGGCGTGAATCCCGTTAGCTTTATTGTGGCTACAGATCGTCTGTTGAGACCTTGGTGAGAGTTTTGTAAGATGCGCGGAACAAGTCGTCAAGGTTAGGGTTTCACCCCTGGCTTAACAACTTCGTCCCTGTTTTGGTAAAATAGAGGAGAATATTCATCAAAATATGGATTTCACTCCTAATTTGGCATAATTCTCCTCGTTTGTAGTTGAAATGCAAGTTGATTAAGCGACTTTAGTCGAGAGTTCGCGGTTCTCACACCTATTCTCGACCTTAGTGCTTGCTCATAGTTAAAATTTCGAGTGCAATGATAGTGTAGAATAAGCGAAAAGAGCGAGTGATAGTAGCGAGTTTATGCACACGCGCGAGTTGGTCTGTTGGTTCCTAACTATAGTCTAGGTCTCTAAGACTTTGACCCGGACTAGGTCGAGTCTTGCCTAATTCCCAATAGTTATGGCTCTGATACCAATCTGTCACACCCCAACCGATGGCGGAATCATCGGGGCGTGGCACTGAGCGAAACAGATTGTCCAGAAGTTTCCATAACAACTATCATTACCATTCGATTTAAATAATACGTCCCATACCGTATCTCAAACAGTTAAACAATTATTACAGACGAACATCAAGACAAATATTATGTTCCGACAACTCAGATTTAAACATAACTAATTTATTCGTTGGTTTCTAGGACTCCAGTTCCTAGCTTCAATTTCATCACAGCACGAAAAGCAAACAAGCAACCTAAGCACCTGTCACATACGTTAAAATAAAGTCAATACATATAATGTAAAGGTGAGCATACAAGTTTGATAATAGCATATAGAGTTCGAATTCGTTTACGCATAACCAGCACGTACACATAGTGAAATGAAGCACGTTAGTTATCGACATAGATCCATCGATACCAATGACTGCGGGTTGACTGCCCGAGGCAGTTCGCAATACATGATTACCACCGTAATCCATGCAAGTAAAAGATCCTTAACAACCCCCGTGTGAACGGGTGCTGAGTCCAAACTATAGTACTATCGTTGCTAAGGCAGGTAGACAGCATTCCATGTGTAAACATAACAAACAAGCATTCATAAGCCACGTATAACATGCATTAACGGTTAGCGTTCAAATAGCTTGAGTAGTGTGATAATTGTAGTTTGAATATTCGTAACGTATGTAACACCCAAAAGTGCTAAAAGCAAAAAGGGATCGAGTATACTCACAGCGATTGTTGGATTGAAGCGAGCGCTTAGCGAGTACGGTTAGCCTGAATAGATTCGAGAGTGTAATGATAAGTGGCACGTAAAACAGTACAAAGTGGGAGTGGGTAGGATGACTGATCGTGCGGATTAGTCATCCGTGCGGACTGGTCATCCGTCCGGATAAGTCATCCGTGCGGATGGTAATCCGTGCGGATGGTAATCCGTCCGGATTAGTCATCCGTGCGGATTAGTTACTCGTGCGGATAACTTGTCCGTGTGGATAACTATTCGAGTGGATTGCTTCTTCCTATCCTAATGATGTGTTTGTGTATGATGGCTTGTCCTTTGAAGTTTTCGTTGTAGCATTTAGAAAACATTTAAGTATCTCTACCCTTCAAGCCGGTTGCGCGGACAACAATCCGTCCGGATGGTAGTCCATGCGGACAACAACTTTAAAGGTGAGTCACTTGGTGAATTGGGTGAAATCCGTCCGGATAACAGTCCGTGCGGACAATCGACAATTCGTCCGGATGGCCTGTCTGTGCGGACAACGACAATCCGTCCGGATAGTCTGTTCGTGCGGACGGCTTGTCCGTGCGGATGGTCATGTTGGAAATTGTTTAGGTCTTAGTATCTCATGATCCGAAGAGTAATCCATTCAGAGCGTTGTCCGTGCGGATTATTCACTCGTCGATACTCAAACCTTGTTTGGTTGTGGGTCATAAGTGTGGTTCATCCGGATGACAACCCGTCCGGATAATCCGTCCGTGCGGACATCCTGTCCGTGCGGACAACATCCTCGTGTGAACAGCGTCTCGTTCTGGTTGTTCCGTTCGTCCACTCTTGGTCGCCATTGTCGTTCTATCGAGACGTTCTGATTACGTGGCAACCATTTGGAATCGCATTCTTACCTGCATGACTAAGCCGGCCAGGAATCACCCGAGCTTGACCGGTCAGCGACTCAGAATGGTCATTCCGGTCTAACCCGAAATCAGATGTCTTGTGGGTAGAACCCAGATCTAGGACTAGCGCATCACTAACATTAAGTAGGAGACTAGAACGGATCCGATTCCTACCGTCCTTGAGGGTAAAAGAAGGAGAAAACTTGTGTTTATTTCTTTCAACTCTTTTATCCTTTAGAAAAGTTCAGATTTAGGTGAAGTTGTTGTGAAATCTTGTGGAAATCGTTCAGATCTGAGTTATTCTTGGTGGAATGAGGTCACACTTAAAGTTCATGAGAACTTCATGATTACGTCACCCGAGAATACCTCAAATCTTGATGATTTCACGGTTAAAAGTTGAGATTTGAAAGATAGAAAGGTGTAGAAGTGTGTATAGATCAAGAATGTACAAGATTTAGGGCGAGATCTTACCTGGATTGAGAGAAATCGAAGAAAAGGTGAAGAAAGTGTGCTGGTCGGACGTCACTTGCCAAAAGTGGAAAGTTTGGAGAGTGACTCGTGTATTTATAGGATGCCAAAAGGGGAAAGGGTCGTCCGTGCGGATTGCACCTCATCGGGATTGGTTATCCGTGCGGATGACGATCCTGGTCCGGATTCCCCCAACGCTCCTCAGGCGGTCATCCGTGCGGATGGTCTGTCCGTGCGGATGGGCAATCCGTGCGGATTGGCTGTTCGTGCGGATTGACAGTCCGTGCGGATGGCGCCTGGGTGATGCGTTCGGTGCGACGATCTTTTTGACGTTTTGATTTCGATTGCGAGCGATTCGATAAGGTTTCCTAGTCAAATTACTTTTAGTCCCAACTACTTCGTATGTAACATGGTTCGATCGGGATTCGGGTTCGAGTTCGATTGCATTCGAGTTAGATTTCGAGTTTCGATTGAGTTCGCTTGATTACCACAACATAACATAAATAAACATGCACAGGTAACACGTAAGGCACACACACACGTATATGCAATAAGTAAAATACACAGTTCGAGTTGCGATTCGATGTCGATTCGATTAATATAGCTTGATTATCAGTTGATTAACTTTATCGCATTGTTACTTCCTATAGTTCACGGTCGTAGATCGATTGAAATACGGTTAACACGATTCGATTATTGCAATGAACGACACTTACTCCACATAATATAAATAAAATAAAAACATTTCTACAAGTCAAGTTGCGCGAAATCGGTCGTTGACTTTGACCTTGACTTTGACTTTCACTTGCGAAAACACGGGGTGTTACAATCCTGCACTGTATCCTGAGTTTTGAAGTAATAAGAAGAACAAGGCAGCTGCGATTGTCAGCTCCCGAGGTTTTATGCCAGAGATCTAGATTGATCAAGGGCTTTCCTCGTACATCTCGTGTCAACCTTTACTTTTTTGCTCATTGTTTGATTGTTAATATAGCTCGGTATCCTAAGCTATATCCTGAAGACTGTTGTTGCAAACAACTAAATCAGCATATTTTCTACAAACACAGCTAGCACACTAACTCACAAAGCTAATTTGATCACTTAGTTGCTTCGGTAATTTTTGACCAAAACAATGATAATAGGCATTTCTTATAACAACTGACTTAACAACCTTTAACATACTTTAAGGTTCAACTATGTCCATACTAAAATATCCAAACATCATCTACTAGATGTACTTGAGGGATTAGTAAAATATAATTACATATATACTCGAACTGCAGTTCGAGTAATAATTAGACCGTGCCAAGATCATTAAAAAATTATCCCTCTAAAAACTCGACAATTTCTCTCGATGATGCCTAGACATCATTACTGTGATTATAGTGAACTTTTAAAAGTAGAATGTTCATAGAACATCGCTAATTTAATGAAACTTATATCCCTCTTTATGCGAATATCTCGAGTTGTACAACACTCGACCCAAGTATTTTAGCCCATACGTATTTTGTCAACTTCATATAGTATGTTCTTGAGGTTTTTATATCAATGCTTCTGGCATTATCAATCCATGAGGGAATTCTGCCCATCTTATCCAAATATACATGTGCATTCACTCTTCATGAGTTTTGCTACATAAACTTACCTATATATCACATTGATATCTACATCATATGCAAAAATGTCATGAACACTTGCTTTTATCTTTAAAATCCATATTGTACCATGCGTGTACACTATTTATTGAGATATCACAATCACTGGGTACAAGTTTATATGTATGTTTATTAGTGCACAAGGATTACATCATTAAGATTTTTGATTTACCTTTAGGGAACTCAATTGCTTTAGAAAACTCATCAGGAGTTCAATCGTAAACAAAAATGAATATATATACAACGATCATATTGTTTTCGAGAACTTAGCTTACATGATTTTGATCATTCAAATCCTTTAGGGACCTTCATGTACAATTTTAGTATCAAGTGATACATAACATTCATAGACGCACATCAATTCTCTCTCTATATTACCAGACTAATGAAATATTGGAAAGTCAATGCATCCACCACTAGAGAATATGTTTCCTCATAATCAATCATAGGTCTTTGTGAAAATTCTTGTGCCGCCAATTTTGACTTATATCACTTAATTTGATTTTCACATGATTTGCGTATAAGACACATTTGTATCCAACATATTTTACAACTTCAGTTGTATGGACTGTTGGTCCAGAAACTTTCCATTTCATTAGAGAACTAAACTCTTCCTTATTTGCGTCTTTCTATTTTGGTTGTCATTTCTTAATATTCATTCATAGGCAGATCTTAAATCTTGATCCTCATCATTTAATCATTTTAAGCGCTACATTATATACAAAAGTATAACGATGACGATTTTTATTTCGATTCCATACATATCTTAGACATGATACAACTTATCGAGATCTCTTTATTTTCAGGTACCTGAGGTTCTTCTTGAACCATCATGTCTATTGTCTCTTCAGGAGATCTTATTACTATAGTGTACTTGGTCACTTGTGCATTGTTAGATAGGTTTATTTTCTTGTTGTTCATGACCCTCCAAACCATCTTCATGGTGGTTTGTGTAGTGGTGAATCATACAACGAGGTCTCAACCTCCATGCTTGACTTACATGATGCTACTTGTTATATATGATTGGACTTAGTTTTAGGATGATATTATTACCATATACATTATACGTATCAATATAAAACAAGGCTGAATTTGTGATGATAATCAACCCATGATTATTCATCATAAACTTAGGCTATTATATCTACGACCTAAGGTTCTCGTTAATGATTCTAATGGGCATTTGGGACCCATGAAACCACATACACAATAGTGTCAAAAAAGAGTACTTAGAGTTAGATATTACTTTCGTATACATACTTTGATACTTTAAATTCCTAATTCCGAATCTAAACACTCCATAAACTCCAACACCGAACACATTCATTCTCCCATTCTCATTAACTCGTCAATACACGGATAATCGGAAGGCTTAACAATTTTGTGAGTACACTTGACCCTTTTCGCTTTAAAACACTTTGGGTGTAACATGTTTACCTTATCAAAATACACAATTCACACAAACATACTTATTCACTAAATCCACCACACATGTTATTTGTTATGCTTAGGTTTTATGCTAGAATACATACATGCTACTTGTCATTAACTTAGCTAGCCCACCTTAACAATTATAACGCTATAGGAGTAGCACACCACCCGACGGGGTATTGTTAAGTTACATACTTTACGGTATCGATTACTTCGGTATTGAGGGATGCAAATTATTATACATAACGGTCTCGTTCACTTCGATGGAAAGGGATGCTCATTATTCTTGTGGACACTCGGGTTTGACTTTTAGTTATGCATGCTAGTTCAACCTTGTATACAAATTTGCCATGTTGGAATTGAGAAATTCTTTTATACTTATGCTATGTATCCAAAACTTGTGTACTCGCCAATACGTTGTATTGAACTATACTTTTAAAACATGTTGCAGGTTAATGATGATGTTGATGATGCATGGAACTTAGTAGGATGCCTAGAAACTCATTTTAGACTTTAAATAATCGTTGTAATGTATTTCATTTGTTGTTCACATGTTGTATTCTATTTCGAACAATGTAATTGATTCTTCTAGTAATGAAATGAAATTTATTATTTAATACTTGTCACAATTTAGTATTATGAGTGATGAACAATCTCGTTTTCATTTCATTCCGATGTTTCCGCCATCGGTTGGGGTGTGACATGATCAGTGATGATCATGATAACATATAAGATAATGATAACCGATATGATGATGACAATAATGATGGAAACTCATTTGATGATTATGCTGATAACCCATATGGTATATGATGATTATAATGAAGATGATGATGATGATGATGATGAACATCCCCATCATCATCATAAACGATATGTTGGTTTCATGGTGATGATAATGAAGATGTATGACCACTGCTATTGACATAACCCTTATAATGATGATCATAACCCATATAATGATTAGGATGATAATCCATATGATCGATGATAACTAAGATGATGATCATGATAACTAAGATGATGATGATGATGAAGATATAACCCATATGATGATAACCCATTTGATGATTATGATGATAACCCATGTGATATATGATAATTATAATGAATGGAATGTGGTACACAAGGCCTGCAAAAACCTAAGATTACCGCATTCCTAGCTAAGAGTGAGTTTACCAAAGCAACCCACTAAAAACACTTAATCAAGTTCTAGCTCATTCGGCTACAAATACTAAACTCCCAATCTTCGGCAAATAAAATGTCACCCCCACAAATAAGTTAGTTATGTTATTGACAAATGTTCATGATCACCATCATCTTCATATGGGTTATCACCTTAGATTATATAACACCCGTCCCAGTGGACCACCTAAGTTATGAGATCAAAAAGAGATGGCCGGTCAAAACTCACTGAGGACCATAGTTGATTACGCCAAGCCGGTTGCGGCTGGCGCGAGATCTAGTGTCACCCAACAATTATTATTTTTTATATGCTTTTAGACACATCGAAGTCCCTAACATCATGTTCATCAACTGTTATCAAATCTACTAAAGCTTTTTTAACACTCTCTTGGATACGTGGACATGTTTAGCACGTGAGGTTCGCTACAGCCAACTCTAAGATAATATTGTCATCATATATGTGTTAAAACCTACCCTAAGATAAGATAATCGCAAGAGATGTGCTAAAACCAAGTAAGAAAAGATATCGTCATGAGACTTGGAGTTTAATTATTGTGATTTTGTAATTTAAGTGTAAATTCTCATTTTGTATTATTATACATAATTTATGTTAGTTTCTAGATTTGTATAAATGTTTATAACTATTTTAATTTTCAGCAAGAATAAGTAATGTTTTTTTATTTTTTAATTGGAATTAAATCAGCATCGGATCACCAATGGACATTCCGTCGGCAAATCTTAGAAGATTTTCTTCGTAAATTGTTGGTGAAAGTATATGTTCCACCGTGGAATGGTTACTGGCCACATGAGAAGACTAGTCTGTCACCCAAGAAGATCCGTCGGTAACCCCTCGCAAAATATAACGTCAGTAATCAGCTGGTAAAATTTTTACCCATGCTCATATTACGATGGACTAGTTTTACCAACGAATTCTCAACGGTAACAACTTTCACAACAAATTCCTAACATAATAGTCCATCATGAATAATCATTAGTTAAACACTTAGACCACCAGTAGTAGAAGGGGTTTTGTGCGTTTTTCACCCAAAACACCCCAACATGCCTGTGTCACCGCCCCCAGGGCGTTTTTTATGGTTTTTAGGTTGGGCGTTTTCTTAAACACGCCGGATTGAAGAGAGAATGGCCAATGGAACATTTTTGATGGTTTTTTATTTTCATTTTTTAGGGTAAATTACACTTTTCGTCCTTTATGCTTGTATCGGATTGCAATGGATAACCTTTAACTTCAATAATTACAGTCACAATCCTTTATTTGGAAAACTCATTACATCTTTCGTCCTTTAGCACTAACAAGGTTAAAATTTTCAGTTAAATTTATTCACTTAAGGGCAATTTAGTCTTTCTACTTTATTAATTATAGTATAATATAAATAAAATAAAATAAAATCAAATATAAATACATTTTTTTCTCTTTCACTATCTCTCGCACACTCACACTTTGAACTCTCGCTCTCTCTCTAAACAAACACCAACCACCACCATCAAACCCACCACCACCCACAATTCACCTGCAAATCTGCAATCACTAACACAATTTCCTGCAATCAATAACACAATCCACCTGCATTCACCCTTAAATCACAATTTCCACCAAAAGAACAAAATCATGTGATGAATCGGTAACCTTCTTCAACAAAAACTTAAAACAATGCAACTTAAAACAACCATTTATTAGTAATTTCAGTATTATTTCACCTTCATTTATCTAATCACAACCCTCTTCAACAAAAACCCATCTCTCTCTTTCCTGTTTCACCCGTGAATTCAAGCCATCTTACCTCAAAATCGTGAACCACTTGATAGTTTTTAGTCTGATACTCCCAAAAAAATCAGTTGATAGTTTTTAATATGATACTCCCATAAAACACCCTCAAATCTTGAAATTCCTGAATTCTAAAATCATCACCCTCGTCGCTTCAACTATTTTCCGGCAACCGGAGTACCAACTCTTTTCCGGCAACGGTCCGATTTACCGTTTAATAACCTTCATTTCTTTATCCGTCTTCACAACGGTCCGATTTACCGTTAGATCTGTAGATTCATCACGTGATGCAGACGTTGCCGTTGACCTTGCAGGAGACCTTGTTTTGTGTAAAGATAATTTGGTTCATTTATTCAAACCTGCAACTATGGTTGGGGTTTTTCTAAAACAAGGTTTTGTCACAGGTAGAGAGAGAGAGGTAGGGGTGAAATGGATAGATGGAGAGTATTTTTTTTATAAGGCGACGGTGATGCTATGGCGGCGGTGGTGCTATGGTAGAAGAGGCATCAGGAATGAGAGAGAGATATATATATCTATTTAGGTCTGTATATGTATATTTTTTGTTTTTTGGTTTTAGTTGTTTACTTTTTAAGTTTATATATTTATTTGAGTGTAAAAAGACATAAAAGCTCTCATGTGATAATCACATGATCTGACTTAACTTAAATTTTTAACCTGGTTAGTGCTAAAGGACGAAATGTGTAATAAGTTTTTCAAATAAAAGATTGCGACTGTAATTATTGAAGATAAAGGTCATCCATTGCAATTTGATACAAACATAAAGGACGAAAAGTGTAATTTGCCCGTTTTTAATTCATTTTCAATATTTAATCATGAGTAAACTTTCATTTTGCTCCCTGTGGTTTGGTCGTTTTAACGGTTTTGCCCCAATCCTTTAAAAATAGTCATTTTACTCCCCGATCTATGAAGCCCATCACGATTTCACTCCCCGCCCCAAACGGCATCCATTTTAAACGTTAAAAACTGTCATGTTTCAGTCTAGGTTTTGGTCTAGTTATGGTCATAATTGTCCATGGTGTGTTATGCACGTGACAATTTTTAACGTTTAAAATGGATGTTGTTTGGAGTAGGGAGTGAAATCGTGATAGGCTTCACAGATCAGGGAGTAAAATGGCTATTTTTAAAGGATTGAGGCAAAATCATTAAAACGACCAAACTAAAGGGAGCAAGATGGAAGTTTACTCTTTAATCATTACAAGAGGCATTATAGCATTACACTCCTTAACTTCAAGCCCACTAGAAGCCATACATCAGATAATGCCCAACAGAAGGGCTTAAAGTTCAAACCCCACTCTACACATGGTCAAAATTGTAACCAATAGTCCTAATTCACAAGATACTAAACGTTGAACTAAGGTTATCATATATAACCACCGATATCTATACTATATATTAGAAATCAAAATTTATTGAATGAATGAGATTGGTTGTAAAAATTAAGATTATTAGATTAAGTTTTAGGTTTAACCTTACGTTTAAAAAATTATTAACTAATGGTATAAGTTTTATGTAATGTAAGGTTATTAGTGTAATAAATATTAAATTTTGTTTATAGAATTTAGATCAAATTATAGATATTTCATGTTTAAGAAAAAGTCTGACTGATATCCCCTATATATTGTATTTACTTGGGGAAATTTCATATATCCCTTCTTAAGTTTTATTTTTTATGGTGATATAGTTGTAACAACTAAGTAAACATCAGAAATAATAAATTATTCCATGATGGTTCGTTCATATAGATGATAATTTTGGTACAAGTATTCATACAATAGTCTGTTTTGACTTCTAAAAGTCAAAATATATATATCTTTCTTAAGGGTAACAACATAATAAATATTTAGATAGACAGGGTTTTACTTGCATGTTGTGAATTTGCAAGTAACGTTTCCGGGACTCCCCGAGTTGGCCCTCAAGAACCGAAGGGCGGTCATGAGAACTTGTCGTGTGGATCCTCCCATTAAGGCGGTGTTTAAACGTCCGACAACATCTAGAGGATGGTATGGGAACCGGAGACTGTTGTAGGAGTTGAGAAGTGCAGCTGTACTTTCCCTTAATAGCGTTTTGTAGGGATCTCCTCTGCCCATCATGCTTCCTCGAAGGGTGATATCATTCCCATATTTCTGCCCCGCTAGTGGTCCAAACGCGACAGCAACTTTTAGGTCGGGGCTTAGCACCCGCCAGTAACACTTGTACTCAGGCATCATCCACATTCTGAAAAATAAATGTAAAATCAGCGACAAGGTCCGGGTGTCTATAAATTACCATCCTGCCGACAAATATCTTTGCTCTAGCTTAACATTTGAAATTAGCGTTGAATTGGCGACTTTGAAATTTGAATCAATGAACACAAACTCAATCACATATTTATTTTAGTCAAAGACAATATTAAACCTAACCCCCCGGATCTCTTTAAAATTGCCTAAATCGAACCTAACTTGGTTTATTCGTTTATCCTTAAATGAGTTGTCGGATTGCAATGAAGGTGTAAACATGTTAAATGGATTATTTGATTCTAATAAATAGATTAAGAGATTGATGGGTTCCATTAAAAGGGTGAGGAGATGGGACATGTTTATTTAAAAGAAGTGAATCCATTTGATTCTTGTTGTCTTATTTGATTAAATAAGAAATTAATTATTTATTTATTGCTAAAAACTATAATTAATAATAATAAAAATGTCAATAATAATAGTGATTAACATTGGCAAGAAATTACCCGTTATACTTACCGGTATGAGCAGGCCGAAGCTTCCAAGAAGGGAACCGAGGGCGGCTGAGGAATAGGTGCTCGGTTGGTTGGGGGTGGCAATGCAGGCGTCACTGGTTTAGGCAAAGGTGAATATGACCGGGGACAATTGGACATTGGTTGTGCAGGTTGTGAAATCAAATGGTCAACCGTATATATCTCGGTATCAAACATTTGAAACACCAAATTCAAGCTTTGAGCTGGACCGGCAACTACACGACAACCCTGCCCATCACCGGAAACTTGTGCCCGACAGGCACTCATATCGGGTACACCATCGAACCGCATTACGTAGTTCCCTATCCAATTTGTTGTTTCTTCACTAATCACCTTGACTTGCCCGCCCTGCCCCGGACAAGCAATTGAAACTTTTATTCCTATAAAAACAATATTTTTTTTTTGAACCCTTAATAATGATCAAGTATTTTCATTCCAATCAACAGGGCAAATTACATAAGAATAGCAGGTAGACGGGGCAACAAACTGCGCCGCCATCATCTTCTAATAGAAAACCCTAATCTACTAAAAACAACAATAAACATACTTTATTATATCTTTAATTGAAAATAGTTTAAAAATATAATAAATATAATGAATGGAAGAAGATTAAGAAATAGAGTAAATTGTCATTTTAGTCCCTGAGATTTAATCAAATTTGTCACTTTAGTACAAATAGTTTTTTTTTCTTGCTATTTTAGTCCAAATAGTTGTGTTTTCTGCCATTTTAGTTCCTGACTTTTATCAGTTTTTGACATTTTCATCCAACCCACTAACTCTATTTAAAAAAAAAATAGTTAACTTATGTGAATTTTGGCTAAACCGCATTTTTCTTTCATTTTTTTTGCAGGTGCGATGGTATGGAGAAGGTGTTGCGCCGGTTAACAGTGAAGATGATGGCGGTGGTTGTTGGTTTTACGATGATGTCGGTGGTATTGGTTGATGACGTGGGTGGCGGAAAAGTGGCCGGTGGTGGTGGAAATGGTGGTGGGGTGGGTGGGTGATGACAGTGTAGGCAGGTGGTGGCGATGATAGATGGTTGTGATGGGGTGGGTGGCGGGAGGTGGTCGATGAAAATGGCAAAAAATGACAAAAGTCAGTGACTAAAATGGGAGAAAACAAAACTATTTAGACTAAAATAGCAAGAAAAAAACTATTTGAACTAAAGTGACAATTTTAATCAAAACTACTAAAATGGCAATTTACTCTAAGACCACCCGTAACCGGGAGTTTTTCATCAAATATATCGCCCAAACACGCCCAATAACGCCCGTACGCCGCCCCCTAGGCGTTTTCCGGCGTTATTTAGCAAAAAAGCCCCCCCTAGCGTGATTTGAAACACGCCGGAACTTCATTTGTTTGCCCAATAGGACCTTGCCATGTGTGTATAATTAGTTTTAATTAAAAAAACAAAAGAAATAATATTTGTGTATTTATAATTAGATTTTGGCAAAGGTTTTTTTTGAAGGTTTAAGTTGCAGGTTGTTGTGGGTGACAAAGGAAGAAGAAGGTGATAATTAGATTTTGCACATTCAGTCCCTGCACTTTGATTGTATTTAAAAAAAGGATTTAAACTTCAAAACCTTTAATATTTAAGTTTCAAAAATGCTATATCCGTCCCTAAAGTTTTGTTTATTAAATGTCTGATTTGGATCTTTTATAAAACCAAAAATTTTGCAATGTAATTTTTTTTTTTACTTTTTTCGATTTTTTTATTTCTAGTATTGTATTTTTTTTAATTTAATGAAGTATTTTAAGTTTTTAATTAAAAAAAATAATTGTGTAATGATTGGAAGGGGCGTTATTGGGCATTATTCCTACTACGCCACTTTTGCAATAACGCCCAATAACGCCCCCATGCTGACTAGACTGCCACATGACAGAAAACACCCTAGGGTGGCGGCATTATTCATATAACGAATACGCATGTTGTAAGGCTGGAGGGTGTGGGGCGCCACCCTTCGCCACCTGGACACCTATAGCGCCCCCCTCCGCCATCGACCACACCCCCGGCGCCATAGCCGGGGCGCCATTGAAGCTCCGCCAACATGTTAACGAGAGAAGAGGGGCGTTTTCAGGTGGGGACCATGTTCTAAACCAATGATTTTTTTTTTTAATTTTGGTTAATAGGGGGCTCCATCCACACCCTGCAATTTAAAGGGGGCTCCATGGCTGAGTTGGATCCTAGGTGACGCTAACGTGGAGCTTAGGTGGACTTGATAAAGCCCATGGGGCTCCATCCACGCCTCATAGCCTAAGAAATATAAATACATAGACTTCATGACAATAATAACATACACGTGACAACAAGGATCAAGACATTCCTTCCATCACATTTCTAATGCTTTTTTCTTTTCTGCACTATCTAATATAACAAAAATACCCAGATAAATCATTTTAACTAGTAAAACACGATAAATGTTTTGGGAGAAACAAACATTTTTGTCACATGATGTTTAACTATATTGATTTTACATATTACAGAAACTCAAATGCCATAAGATAATTATACTGACCAGATAAAGGGAAATCAAAGAGGGAAAGTTGGCCATCTTTGCATCGGTCACAGAAGACGGATCCACTGACCATGGCATCTCCTTTGGCTCCACCAATGACTGCACCCAGAATCACAATGGTTGTCACCAGACTAAGACCCATGGTTGTGAACACACCCATGAACCCACTTGGCGATAGCTCAAAAGGAGATTAATCTAGAGAACAGAGAGAGAGAGAGAGCGGGAGAGAGAGTTGTAAATGTGAAGTTGAGGGTAGAAGGAGTTAATAAATGAATTATGAAACTCTCAACTGTCCTCCAATTAATGAAATCTTGAAAAATCATGTAAATGTAGATCCTTTTTCACATGGACAGATCCATAGTTTATAAGTTGTATTGCATTAAGTACAAGAAGTGATGATACCATCAAATCTTGAGAAAATCATGAAATCTTAATTATACACTTTTTTGCCATGGTAGAATTAGGGTGTTCGCGTTTGGCATAACACATATGTAACTAATTAGATCTTTCGGAATGGATTATATGGTTTTAGGCTTTGGATTATGTTTACATTACTATGGTTTGAACCGAATGGTTTAAAATTTAAATATTTATTTTGAGGCTATTTTTCACACATATACACATAGGGGGGAGAGGGACATATGATTACGATCAAATAAGAACATAATATTTAGCAACAATGCGTATAACTGCTTGTGACCGCTTATCTCAATTCTACTTGTGAAATTTGAACGCTTATACTAAGATGTATTTTATCCATATCTCACTTCATCACAAATGAGTATTGAGGATTCATTATACTGCCGTTCTATAGCTCTTGTAACAGCATTATCTACTAATGCTCTAAGATGTATTTTATCCATATCTCACTTCATCACAAATGAGTATTGAATGACAAGACAATTCTTACTTTTACAACTCCCCACTATATGTTTGTATATGGTAGAGGGATGTTTCGAGTATCATACTCAAATTAAATATAATAAGATAATTGTATTTTTTTTTTTAAATATTAACGTTTTAAAAAATCACGGTCATTCAAAAATCGAGAGGAGATGTTGGTTTTAATAGTTAACAATTTGTTTAAAATGATTGTACCGTCTGTTTCATTTCAAGAGTTGTAATTACCTAAAGTATAAAAAATTTGAATGTTGTCTTCCTTATATTATGTATTATAATCTATACTATTATAAAAAGGAGAAGTGATGTACAAGATGGTAATTTTACCATACATACAAGTTATCAAGCATTATGTACAAGGATTTATAAGCTATTATTGTTCACAAATTTTAAGACACTTAGGGGCAATTCAGGGATTTCACCCTACTCTATCTCATCACTGCGCATTTAAGGATGGACTCTTCAATTGAATATGCTACCTTTTGGTAGTCGGCCGTTCCCATCTCCTGATTTTCGAGTCTTAAAGCTACATCAATGGAGATGACTCTCATCTTCCCCCAACCTGTTTTCAATTCTTACCTCAATCGACCAGATCTGAGATGGATAGATTGTTTACAAAATCTAGGGTTCCATGTCAGAACCGAAGGTGAAAACAAAGATTCAAGTTGATTTGAGATCCACCTACGAGGATTCACAAACAGGTAACCCTTCGATTTCGTTGTGTTACAGCTTAATCTACTTGGTTTTTTATTTCTCATTAAATCGTGTTGATGTGTTGATCTTCACTCACACAATGCCTGTTACATACTTACGATTTAAATTTACAAGTGTAGTGTGAGGATGGCGGTGGCGGCGGTGGTGGCAGTGGTGGTGTTATGGGGAAAGGGCATTTTGAGAATTGGGGTGAGTCTGCTATTGCAGATAACAGCCAACAAACTGACACTTCTACTGATATTGACACTGATGATAAAAATCAGGTCTTTATTTTCCTTTAATCTGTTAAATTGTTTACTGTCTTTATATTTTCTAAATTTTTCTAAATGATCTTTAGTTTTGATGAACATGTTTTGGATATTTTTCTGTAGTTTAACAGCATTCAAAATGGAGGTCAAGTTATTGTAGATTCAACAGAAGGATCAATGGGAAAGATTGGAGACGAGAAGGTTTGTAAATGACTTTTTTCAGAATTTTAAAAACAACAATTGATATAAAGTTTTCAGTTTTATTATATTCCAGTGCCCCGGCCCGAGTTCGGTTATGTTCAGGTTCAGTTTCGGGTCCGGGTTCGGTTATCCACTCTAGAACTTTCGAACGACTCATCGAACCCTCTGGAGCCCGGTGCAGGCCCGGTGACACTTCCAGTGCCCCGACCCGGGTTCGCTTATGTTCAGGTTCAGTTTCGGGTCCGGGTTTGTGTACACAGGAGCAGGTGCAGGCCCGGTGACACTTCCAGTGCCCCGACCCGGGTTCGGTTATGTTCAGGTTCAGTTTCGGGTCCGGGTTTGTGTACACAGGAGCAGATAACAATTGTGAGTGAAATTATGATGTTTTAAGGGTGGATAAAAAGTGCTTGCTAGGTAACCATTAGATGGAACTGTTATTGTTTCTTTTTTTTTTAATTTGTATGGTGTGGGCCCCACTTGATCTAGATGGAACTGTTATGCGTAGAAGAGAACAAGAGATCAAGATTGTGTCTCATGATTGCGTGACAAACAAGGTAACATGTTCATGCATTTTGAAATTGTTTTTTCTTTTTTTTTTTATAAATATTTTGTTTATGAAAAGATGTTGTTGTCTGATGTGATGTTGGTGATTTTGGTTCAGGATAATGATTTATTGGGAGCAATTCAAAGATCTGATGAAGCGATCCGGTAAATAATTTGTTATCGATACATATTTTACGAAATATGAAAAGGGTTGTGCTAAACGTACCTCATTCTCCATTTTTTACCGAATGTACCCTCGTTAAATCAGTTGGTGTTGGTGGGTTTAATATTCGGGTTTTGGGTAGTTCGGATCAGGTTATTCGAGTTTTTTGTGTATTGTATCCGATAACCGATCCGTACCACAGTCGGGTTCATCGGGTTTGGATTGCTCGGTTATCGTGTGGTTTAGACTTTAGCTTTGGACATATATACTAATAACCCTCATACCATTTGAAAAGTTAATTTGTATTCATGAATTCTTATAACATGCCAAAAGTTGATTTGATGTAGTTCGGGTTAATCGGGTTATGTGTTAATCCGTTCAGGTTATTCGGGTTTTTGATGTTTAAGTTTCTAACCGACACCCATACGAACCATATAAGAGGCGACCTTCGTACGCTACATCTTATATGGGCCATTCTAAACAAAAAATAGAGTAAATAAAATCAGTCAAATCAATAAGGGGTGCATTCAGCAACAGGGTACGTTTAGCCAACCCCTATAAAAATTACAACCTATTTTCATATTTTGGGAAGTTTTCGAGCTGTGATTACAAAATTAATTGATGTTGATTTGGATTCACAAATATCTTCTTATTTTGTTTTTTTACAAATATAACACATTACACATTTAATGGATGACTGGAGTACTCTCAGGTCACTTGGAAACTTGATTTCGAGGCTGCGAATGGAGCTCCCTGGTGTCCAAAGTGTACCCGAGAAGGTTAACAATAGGGATCAACACTGCTTTTAGTAGCAGAAGAAGGCGTGATTCGGTTAGAGAAACATGGATGCCTAGGGGTACTTTTCGTCCTTAAACGTTTGTACTCGAAAAAAAAACTTATATCACCAGTCAATTTTTTTTTCTCCAAAATGCATTTTTTAGGTAACCATTAGAACTCGATAGGGAAAACTCACAGGCCCCAACAATACCCTGCTAATGGACTGTAATGGTTTCTTTCAACAAACCACAGGGGCGAAAAATGTAATTAATTCTTTATTTATTTATATTTTAATTTTTAATAAAGTGGCATTATGGTCATTTCAAATAAACTAACAAAATAATTGGATGGGGTTAGTGAGGGTGGACTGTAATTGTTACAAAAGTGTAAGTATTGGTACCGTCTTGGCATTTTTTAAACAAATGGACTGTAATGGTTATTTTTAACAACCCGGACCATAAACGTAATTAACTCTAAAAAAATGCATTTTGGTGACTGTTGATCAACTTTTTTGTGTATAACTGCTAAGTATATTTTGTGACTGTTGACTAACTCTAAAAAAATGCATTTTGGTGACTGGATGAACAAACCTTTTGTATCCGGATGCGGAAAAACAAACCTTTGGACGAAAGTCGCAAAACTGGCCAAACCTCAGGGATGAAAATCGCATTTTACTCTTAAAAAAATTTAAGCTAAAATGACTTATCTGCTCATTATCATCATTTTGCAGGCATGTTAGCTTCAACTCTCGACAGGCATCAATCAAAGCCTCGGGTCTACATTGGATGCATGAAATCTGGACCTGTTCTTTCTCAAAAGTAATTCCTCTAAATCTTTAATCTCTGTTTCTCATCAAAAGTGCAATATTTAAAAGACAGAATTATATAAATGTTTTGACTTATGGTCAAAGTCAAAATAATTGACTTTTGGTGTTATGTAGGAATGTCAAATATCATGAACCTGAATACTGGAAATTCGGAGAGGAAGGAAACAAATATTTTTGGCATGCAACTGGACAAATTTATGCTACTTCACACGATCTTGCAGCATACATCTCCAGCAATCAGTAAGAATTCGTTGACTTTTTTGTCTTTCCGGTTTGGTCAATGGCTTTCAAATCTTGTTCTTTCATACAAGTTAAAAAATAAAACCATATATTCGTTACATAAATCTTGGTTTTGATTATAATTGTATGATAAACAAAGAATAATAGTGTAAAACGAAACTGAGTGATGCAGGCAAATACTACAAAAATATGCAAACGAAGATGTATCACTTGGCGCTTGGTTTATTGGTCTTGACGTTGAGCACATTGATGATCGAAACATGTGCTGTGGAACCCCTCCTGGTATGTATTTCTACTACAATTTTGTTAACACTTAGAATAGAATTGAGGTTTGACTTTTACAAGTCAAAGTCAAAGTTTGCCAATGAAGGTTTCAACTTTATGTAGAACTAGTTTTTTACCCGCGCCGCGCGTTGCGGCGGCGACATCAAGTCACACGCGTGACGATGATAACATTGTTGTGTGGCGCGCCACGCGTGACGTGTGAATTTACCTTTGAAAGAAATAAACCAAAAAATACACCCGAACCCACTGACTTTGACACGAACCCACTGACTTTGATCCAAAGCTGACCATCCAAGGCTTGACCAGATCTGACCCGAACAAACCCATGGGTGACCCGAAACTCCTGAACCGCGGCTGACCTTGATCCTTAACCTGACCCGACCTCGAAACAACCACACAAATCAACGCTCCGTCAGTCCCTTTCAACCTCTCATCTTCAAAATTCAAAATAATACCACTATCATCATCATCGGACAACAAAACCGACAGGAAGCGAAAAGATATAAAAAAAGGAAACGGGGTTTACCGTGAAGCTGTCAGGAGAAACAAAACCGCCGCCACCATCATCTTCTCTGGAGGGTCGCCAGAAAATCATTCCGAACCGCCGCCGACCACCGACGTGTACGGCGGTGCTGCCGCCGCCCTTCTTTCTCTCTCGTCCATATGCCTCTCTCTCTTCTCAGCCTTGTCGCCGCTCGAACAACGTCGGCTCTCCTCTCTCTCTCTGATCTCTCTCACTTCTTCGGTCCAAACGTCACTCACCACCACCCGATGGTGGTGGTCGGCTCTGCAACTGACAGGGGGGTGGTGTTCGGCTGGTGGGTGTCGTCGGGAATCCAAGCGCCGGAGTTACTCCGGTCGCCAGAGATGTGGGAGTGAGGGAGTGAACCGGCTGTGTTGGCAGGAGATCAGCTAGGGTTTGTTTGAGATGTAGTGAAGAAAATGAAAGTTGACCAAGACAAAAGAATTGTGCACTGTCAAAGGGTAGAATGGTCACTTGGCATAGCCACCGACCTTTCATTTTAATGTTATATAAATGTGAGTGGAAAGCATAAACAAGCAATGTGTGCATTGCATCATTCGATTGGAGTTGCAGTGGGATATGCAAATCTGTAGAAAGAATCAAAGAAGTTCATAAGAAATGTGGTGAAAATCGCGCTGCACTTTGGAACCGACCAACATTGAAAATTTGAGATGCTAAATTGTACCCGAGAAATCACACACGGCAATCATGGAGATGACCGCAGTGGACGGTTTCTCTCAAGGCAGTTCTTGTGAGTCTCCATACAATCACAGAACACCTTTGTAAAAGCTGTCACAAGAAAAATCGTATTCGAAATTTTCATATTAAAAAATTGAAGTCTATTATTTATAAAGTATATTTATATGTTTGTTTAATGGTACAAGTTACATTGTGTGATAACCTGTGAAGAAGTTAATCTTGAATTAGGAGATAAAGATAAAAAAGGGTAATTGTTAGTTTAAATTAGATTAGGTGTATCTAGGTAAAAAATGAATAGATAAAAAGTGCTTGTTAGGTCGTCCCATCCAAGTTATTTACATAATACCATTTTAAGAATTTGGGAAGTGCTTTTCAAAGGATACATATATCAAGGGAGAAAGCCAGTTCACTATTTGGGACCATATATGTTCACTATTCTCTCGTAATTTGGACCATCAGGAGGAGGCTGATTATCAACCTGAACATTCACACCAATTTTTTAATAACCAAATTTGCGATTGTTTATTTGTTACAAGTCAATATGTAGCAACCAAGCACCAGATACTACTTCAATTGCCAAGACATTATTGCCATTTTCTCCAAACAAGACGTGGATTCGATATCATGCTTGTGTACCTTTTAGTCCACTGGCTTAACTTCATCAATTTTTTCTATTAACGAGAAGGGTAATTCGGTCATTTTAAATGTAATTTTGTTAACTAGAAGGGAAATTCGGCTATATAAAATGACCGAATTGCCCTTCTCGTTAACAAAAAAAAAAGGATAAAGTTAACCCAGTGGACTAAGATAGCAACGTTTGAAACTATTTGGACTAAAATGGCAATGTTTCAACTTTCAAACATTTGGACTAAACTGATAAAATGGCCAAACCACATCGACTAAAATGGCATTTTACTCTTTTTTTTAATTTAAAGGTTGTTTGGTTCAGAGACGAAATCACTGTAATTTAAAGAAATAGAACTTGAGAAATTTAAATAATTTTAATGAAAATTTTGTTTTGTGTTTAATTTGTAAGGATGTGAACAAAATAGGAATGAACATGATGTACCTTTTGAACAACGTATTTTGGAATGTTTTCATGCTTCTTTTATTTATCATCTTTTACTTTGACGTAACATTATTTGGTATGAGGCAATGGAGTGGATAGGAGAATGGAATTGACGAGTTAATGAGTAGTGAATGGAATGGACAAAGGAATAAAATTCCATTGTCTTGTTTGATTATGATATGAAACAGAATGAATCATTACTTTATCTTGTTTAGTAGGTAGGATAAGATAATGAATAAAATTGGTGAGTGGTAGTGGCGGTGGTGGTGGGTGACATCGTAGATGGTGGTGGTAAAGATGGGTGGCCGCAGTTGTGGTGGAGGTGGGTGGCACTATTTTTATTTAATAGTAGAACTAAATCAGTTATACTACATTGGCCATGGGGACTACGTTCCAAAATTACCAACCCGCGAGCAGCTTTCAGTTCCCTCCCTTATACTCGGCGGTCCTGACGGCAGCAATGTCAACACCGCCTCACCAGCCGAAACTTTATGATAAGAACGAGGTTTTATAACTGAAAGCAAAATTTAAAACTCGTGATGGTTTAGTGAATATTTTATGAGATAGAGTTTGTCTATTTTATCTAATCTATAATTTGAACAAGAATATTTAGGAAGAAATGTGGAAGAGGGAGAAGCAAAACGAATTGAACTTAAAGAAACGCATAAAGTTTTTGTTTTGTTTTCTCTATAAAGTTTCGGGCATGCTAATGTTTTTGGCGCCGCAACGCGCGCGGGTTTCCACTAGTATAATATAGTGTGTGTGTACACGCATACTGGAGGTGTGCCCGCACAATGCTATAAAGAACACAAACACTGGTAATCACGTAACATGTTATTTATGAAAACTATAGCAATATCGTACACAAATACAAAATGCAAGAGTGTGAAGGATATGAAAGAATATAAAGTATTAATATAGCAATCCAATGGTTATTAAATGTTCCTAAAATCTTAAAATCACGCAATAAAAACAAATGTTGAAATGGCAAAAAGGAATAGCTACAATTGTTGACTTTTAAACCAACTTTTCTAACAATTTTTAAACGGGCATAACTTTTCATATATTTATATATATTTTTTTAACAAAAGTTAAGCCATAAAAACAAGCAATTTATTCTCTTTATTTTGAGTATTGTATTGTTATAATTTGTTTTCCTAATTTATAAACAAATAACATGCTACATGATTACATGCAATTATATGATTACATGGTTACATGGCATTACGTAATCACATAATATGCCTTATTTTCAGAAGAGTTATAGTGTAATGTGATTTTATGTACACTACGTCATCATCTACCATTACGTATTTACGTACTCCCAATACGTGATTGTATATAAACAATTATACTCATGGCTTGAAGTACATGTGTCATATTCCTGTGGCTTCCTAACTTCATATGAAAATTTTACTTTGTACGGAATCTGGCCACTACATATATAGGGGAGGATTTACTTTTTGAAAAATGTGAGAACACTTCTCACGCAATCATTTATTTCCCTTGTGTTTTAAATAAAATGGTAAAGTGATAATTGGTCATAGCTGAATCATTCACAACATTTTTCCGTGCTCTTATATCAATACGTGACCTAGAACCATTCTTCAATCGATTCTAGATCCATACGATTCCGACATATTCAAGTATGTCCTTGCTAATCGTTTGTTTTCAAATCAATCGCAGTCTTAATTCGACCTATTCCAGATCCATACGACCTTCAACCATAGCGATTCTGGATCCATATGATTTATGCAGATTCAGGTATGTTCATGGTAATCTTTTGTTTTAATTTGAAGTATTATGCCATGTTTTCCTTACGGATCTCAGTTAATTTACACTCGAAATCATTAATTTCATTTGCGTTTTTGTTCTTACTATCCATGTTTTGTTGATTCAAATTGTTTTCGAATATGACTTAGATAATTAGTAGAGATTTTGCAACATTCTTTTCAAGTGATTGCGCGTATGGTTTCAAACTTTTTGTCCAGTTGTTTATTCGAAATAGGGTTTTGTATTGAACTTCATATCTTTCTTCGTTATGTGTTGTTCAATTTCATTGTTTTATTCCATAGATGTTAGCTCTCTAACTTCATGTTAAGAGGTGATGTGTAGAAGGTATACCTATTATATGTTTTTCTTCATGAAGTTAAGCTTTTAGAGAGTACTATAGGTTATGAGCTGGAAGTGAATTGGTGAATTGCATTATAAGCTTCCGTCTGTATCGAGTCTATATTTTGTCCTGTACGTGTCTTTGTATAGTTTTGTGTGTATGTTATATTATAACTGGGAGAAACGGAAACGAAACGTACATTGTAAAGTTCATCCGGTCGGATGGCTTGGGTCATCCGGACGGATGACCATCCGACCGGATGTCATAACCTCACCCAGTCAGCTTGCCTATAAATAGAGACTAGGGGTTCATTTGTAAGGAAGTTGCTTGATTTGTCTCTGAGGCGAAGCTCTGTCCTACTCTCACCGGAACCTTGTATTTTCACGATCTTTGAATGAGAATGGATGCTTTAAATGTTGATTCTTCTTTGACACTGTATATGGATTCCGCACTTCTACAGTGATTGATCCGACCTGAGTTGTTCAATCTAGAACCGAACCAACCGGTCCTCACAAGTGGTATCAGAGCTTGGAGGTCGGATTCGGAGAGGATTACAGTGTTTTCACAGAGATTTCGACCGATTACAACCAATTTCACCAGAGATTTTACCTGATTCTTCATCTACTTCTCTATTTCTATCTGTGTCCTACCTATTCTCACCTAAAACAACAATCTAAAATTGACAAAGAATTCATGGTTAAAATGGACTGATTTTTGACATATTTTGATCGCAATCTGTTATATTACAATCCTACAAATTTTCACGACAAAATTCGAACTAAAACACATCGAAATCGATCAAAAACCATGAAGTTTATCATGAACAAGGCTGACGTCACTCGTCCGATCGGATAGTCATCCGATCGGATTACATTGTTTCTAATACTAGTTACCTGCTGACGTTACTACTCATCCGATCGGATTATCATCCGACCAGATCAGTATTGTGTTCTTGAAAAGTTCAAGTTTTAAACCAGCGGATTACCATCCGATCGGATCGTCATCCGACCGGACGGCCATCCGTCACTTGACACACTTGATACTTGTTTCATTGAGGTGATCCGTCCGGACAGTCATTCGGACGAATTACCATCTGATCAACTGTTTGTTGTTGTGTTTTGAAATTTGACCAAGTTTGACTTTTTCAGGTACGTTAATCATGGGTGACGAGTTTATGAATCCATTTGGTGATTTCTTTGCCTACAACACTGGAGATACATCTTCCAATACAAATCCCAAAACAGCTACCAAGGCGATATCCGATTCGCTAAGTGTTGACAACGCGTATGGCACTTACAACAAACCACCAAAACTTATGGCGATAGAGGATTACAATCGTTGGGCAAAGCGGTTTGATGGATGGTTGAGAGCATTCACTTATGACAGTTGGAAATGTATGAAGAATGGTTACACTCCTTCGAGACCAGACTAGGAGAACTTAGAAGATACTGAGCAAGAAGAGTTTGTGTCAGAACAAAAAGCCATTGCCTTGCTACATCAGTCTGTCAGAGACGATATCATCAAAGGATTTGTGGGAGAAACTGGAAAAGAAATGTACTGGCGGTGAAGAGATAGTGAAAAACAAAAAATCTTTGTTAAAATAGGAGTTTGATTTATTTACTTGTATGAAAAATGAGAATGTGCGCCAAATGATCGAAAGATTCTGTCATTTAAAGACAGAATTAGCAAGATGAGGAATCAAGAAAGATGAGGAAGAGTTGGTTGATAAAATGTTTGAGGCGTTGCCAAATGAACAAGATTGGCAGTATTTTGGTCTAGTGCTCAAGAACACAAAGCCGATGGCAGAAATGACACTAAACTGGTTGATTGAATGACTAGAGGGGCACAAGTTGGAAATCAAGAAGATGAATAAAGTGATCAATACACAATATCAACAAAATGTTGATCTGTATTATAGAGACAACATGATTTCTAAAGCTACATCACCAAAAACTGCTTTCAGTGTCGAAAGCTCAAACACTGCTGCACAAGAGAAGCCTAACAGTGGGTCTTCATCAAGCAGTTATGGTTATCATGGTACTAGTTCTAGTGCACCTACTACATCTGCATCAAACACTCAGCAATCTCAAAGTGTTCCAAACTCCAACGTATTCCAATGCAACATAGCCGTCATTCTGAATAATGCACAGAACTTCAATGAAGAAACGGCTAAGCAGCAAATGGTGTTTCTCGCATCAATTCTGGAATCTTATGAGAGCCTAGTCGCCAGGAAGATTGGCAACACCAATCTCACTAAAGAAGATTACGATCAAATAGATCCGGAAGAGATGGAACTTATCGACATTCGAAGGTGACTTGTTTTAAATGCAAACAAAAGGGCCACTTCAAAAGAGAATGCCGGAATTCTATTGCTGACGAGACTGCAACCCCGTTTCATGACGATTACTACAGAAAGTCAGTCTATCCCGACAGTAGGAGAGACATGAGGCATATCTAAGATCTAAGGAGCCAAAGAAACTGGACGAAGGGATTATCAACGTTGAGAAAGAGATGACAGCTGAAAACTTGACCAAGATGGCAGATCAAGTCTTGATGGCGAAGGCACTTGAGGTAGATTCCAAGTCTGCTTCTAAGTCTGAGTCGTCAGAAAATGTCAGTTCTAGTGGTTCAGATAATGAACCAAGTAAGGCTGAAAATGCTAAATCGGAAAGTGTTTGCAGAGGTTGCATACGAGAGTGCAAAGTCTGCAACACACACGAATATCTCTCTAGAACGAGAATCCAGGAGCTAACAGATAACATTGGCATAATAGACAGAGAAGTGATTGGCCAAGATAAATTGATAAAAGGTTCAACTGAAAGAATCAAAGAATTAACTGAAAAAATTGAAACTGATAAAAATGATGTTGAACGATTTCGCAAAGAAAATGAAAAACTAATGCTCGAAAACAGAAAAATTTCTGAAAGTTTTGACAAACTAGAAAAAACAATAAAAGATTCAGATGAACGCAACTCAAAAACTCATAAAGAAAACACACATTTATCAGGAGTTCTTCAAGCTAAAGAAAAACTGATAAATCAGCAACTGGATGAGATTGTAAATCTCAAGCTTCAATTTCAGGAAGCTAAAATTGAAAATGAGAGAATTAATCTGAAGCTGGACAACTATTCGTCTGCCAGCTTTGTTCTTCAACATATTGTTCCCAAACCGATTGGGAAGAACAAAGCCGGTGAAGATGTTTATTCTGATGGAACAGGGGTGGGGTATCACAAGGTTCCACCACCCATGTGCAATAACTTCACGAAAAAGCAATCTGGATTGGTTAACGAATCTGATTCAAGTGATAAAACTGATGCTGAAAAACTACCAGAAAACATTGATGTAACTTTCAATTCACAAACCGATGAAGATAGCATTGAATCTGAGGTTGTGAAAAATGTTGTTGAAAAAGTGTTAAAATCTGACAGTGATTCCACAATTGAGGATGATGAATGTTTCTTAAACAATTACATCATGAAACCCAAGTCCCAGAACAACTTAGATGAAGAACCAACTGTTGTGATGTACAAGATGAATGGTTCGGATAAGTTGTACTCGGATAATGAGTTTCTGATCGAAAATGTTAATGTGGATAAACTGAAAAAGGTTTTCAAGTTAGTTGAGATTGATGTTTCTGAAATCGAAGGTTTGACAAGTTCTAAGAGGTTTTTGAACTTTCAACGTGATAAATCTTACTACAACAAACCAAGTGTGCCACCACGATTTCACAAAAACAACCAAAACAGAGGGTTTGGTGGGCATCAGGGTGGTAAGAATTACCAGAAAAAGAACTTTCTGAAAACAAAATTTGTGGAAAAGAAAACATTTGTGAAAAGTTCAAGCTCAATGACTGATCAAGAACCGGATTTTTTTTCAAAAACAAATGAAGAGTTCTTTTCTAAAAAGAAAGCCTCACAAACGCAGACTGACTGTCAAAATTGGGTTGTCGATACCTGAAAGTGCTTTAAATGTGATCAAATTGGACACATTGCATGAAAATGCATCAATCTGAAACCTAAGTTTGTGATTGTTGAGAATTCAAAAAGGTCAAATGATGTCAAAGGCAAAGCGCCCATGTTTGTTGAAAGAAAGATTCCAAAGTCTGAAAACGTTAAAACCAAATCTAAACCTGTTAAACAACCGGTAAAGAAAAATGGTGAATTTTACAAACGGTCTGCTCATCCACAACAAACATGGATGCCAAAATCACAAGTCAAGGCATCGACTTAAACAAAACCAAAGGCTCCTAATAGTGCTTCAAAACAAACATCTTCAACCAAACCGGTTAAGATGAATGTACCTTTGGATTTGTATGAGAAATTTGAGAAACAAACTCCTTCGACCCCACCGAGCAAGAAGTATGTTCCAAAGAAGGTTCAACCATCTGATCAACCTAAAAAGGATGAATTTTTTCTATATAAAGAGGTTAAGGTTGGAACCGAGAAAAGTTTGGAAATGAACGATAAAAACTTCCCACCACTTTACACAACGAAAACTCACATTAACGTCGAGCTACCCGAGTCTAAGGAGGCTTGGGTTGCTTCAACTTCTAACTAAATTGCATGAAATGTGCAGGAGCTCCCAAGATCTATTTCAAAGTGGATTATGGATAGCGGAGCGTCCCGGCACACGACAGGGCGGAAGACCCTACTGTACGACGTTAGAGGCTTTAATGGTGGTTATGTTGGTTTCGCTGGAAACCAGGTGGTCAAATTATCGGGGAGGGCACGTTATCTAACAGTGTCGTTACATTCGAACGAGTCAACTACATACTAGAATTGGAGAATAATTTACTCAGCATTTCTCAAATTTGTGACAGGATGTACACAACGCATTTAACCGACAAGGAGTGTCTGATTCTAAAGCCGGGGTTTGTTGTTCCCGAGGAGTGGATCATTATGCGAGCGCCGAGGGTTAAAGATCTATACGTGCTAGACATGAGTGTTGCTACAACTACTACGGGTCATCCTCAGTGTTTTGTATTGAAAGCTACTGAGAAGGAGTCAGTGCTGTGGCATCGGAAAATGGGCCACATCCACCTACGAAAGATGAATCACCTGGTTCATAATGATCTTGTCAAAGGTGTGAATCTGAAGAGTTTCCATGTGGAGGGAGAATGTATTAGCTGTCTGAAAGGAAAGCAACACAAGAAATCTCACCCTAGAAAAATGGAAAACTCTATCTCGAGGCCACTTGAAAGACTTCACACGGATCTCTTTGGTCCTGTGAACGTGAAGATCATTACTGGAGATCTTTACTGCCTAGTGGTTACTGATGACTACTTGAGATTCACGTGGGTGATGTTCTTGAAGTCGAAAGATAAAACATTCGAGAGTTTGCTGAAATTGTTCAAGAAGATAGAGAACTTGTACCAGTCCCGCATTTGTCGATTACAAAGTGATAATGGTGTGGAGTTCAAAAACAACAAGATGGAAGAATTCTGTGACAGAAAAGGCAGGGGTGTGCATGGGTCGGTTTGGGTCGGTTTTGACCAAAAACCATAACCATAACCGTGATGTCCGTTATTGGATAACCATAACCATAACCGATCGGTTATGGTGGTTATGGTTATTAGGTTTTGATGGTTATAGCGGGTCGGTTATGGGTGGTTAACCGTGTATTTAGTTTAGCTAAAAATAGCTTCATTTTTTTAACATAGAATAAATTGTTATTGCATATTTGTATATATTAGTATATTACATAGTATTAAAAAATACATATAATCTATAATATTAATACCAATTATTATCGAATATCCAAATAAAGTGATGTGATACATTTCATAAATTCAAATAAACATTCAACCAAAACCAAAAAATAATATGAAAAACTCATAAGTACTAAAAATCTTCAGTCAAAAAACATAAAATATTAAAAATATGGTGAAATGTCCTAAATCTTACAAAAATTTATTACATGTCGGTTCGGTTCGGTTATGGTGGGTATGGAAAAAATGATAACCATAACCGACCCGCTACTTTCGGTTTTCAAAAATACCATTAACCGACCCATCGGTTTTTATTTGGTTCGGTTTTTTCGGTTCGGTTTTGTCGGTTAATTCGGTTATGGTTCGGTTAATTCGGTTTTTTGCACACCCATAAAAAAGGTATATTGCAAGAGTTCAGTGCTCCGTACACTCCGTAGCAGAAAGGAATAATCGGACGCTGATAGAAATGGCACGAACGATGTTAGCTGATGCAAAACTTCCTATCAATTTTTGGGAAGAAGCTGTATCTGCCGCTTGCTATACTCTCAACCGGGTTCTTACTGTGAAGAAGCATAACAAAATGTGTTTTGAGCTCCTCAACAAACAAAAGCCTAATTTGGAATATCTAGAGGCGTTCGGGCACCCTGCACAGTTCTAGATCCTGATGGAAAGTTTGGTGCAAAAGTTTGGAAGGAATCTTCGTGGGTTATTCTAGTCCACTTAGACGTGTCTTCGTTCCAAGTCTTGGGAGGATCATTGAAGCTCAACACATGGAATGTCAAGGTTACACTATGCCACCACAGAAACCCACAGACTCATGGCGATTCATTCGACTTACCAGAAGAGCCAGAGTTTATAGATCAAATATATCTATTTCAGGAACATGAATCTTCCTAGAATAGATTGCCAGCAAAGTCTTCAAAACGTCAACAAATTTCCAATGATCATGAAGTTGGTCCCAGTCACAGTAGTCAAAGTGACGATTTGCAGCAAACTCAGTCTACTTCAGAACAAGAGCCTGCTCCAGAAAATTAGACGGCAGTTGATGATGATTCAGAGTCTGATTCGGATAGCCCAACCTTTGATCGAGGTGATTCAGAATCTGAGGGGGAGCAGATCCAATCTTCAAACCAGACAGTTCAAGTTGATGAACAAGTTGTGGATCAGGATGTCACGAATTTGGAAAGCCAGGTGAACGTTCCCGATGAAGTTATGCTGAGGACTCTGTCTTATCACCCCAAGGAGTTGATAATTGGAGAACTGCAATCAGGAGTTCAAACGAGAAGTCAAATCGACCATGGCTTTACATGTTTTTACTCAAAAGTTGCTCCATTACAAACTGATTTCTCACTCAGTTGCTTTATCTCACAGATTGAACCACAAGCATACAAAGAAGCACTTACTGAAGAATCGTGGGTTAATGCGATGCAAGAGGAGCTAGGTTAATTTGAGAAGCTCGGAGATTGGAAACTTGTCGACCTACCTGATGGGCACAGAAAGATAAACACCAAGTGGGTGTTCAAATGCAAGAGAGACGATCGGGGAGTGATAGTACGAAACAAAGATCGCTTAGTTGTTCAGGGCTTTGGTCAGCAAGAGGGGATACACTTCACAGAGGTTTACGCTCCAGTTTCCAGACTCGAGGCCATCAGAATCTTTCTTACGTTCGCTTCATGGAAAGGATTTAAAGTTTACCAGTTAGATGTAAATTCGGCGTTCTTATACGGGAAGGTGAAAGAGGAGGTCTACGTCAGTCAGCCACTTGGCTTCACCGATCCGATTCACAAAGACAAGGTCTACCTGTTGGACAAAGCACTGTATGGATTGCATCAGGCCCCGAGAGCCTGGTACGAGACGTGTCACACCCTGACTTTTGCGGAAGCGTGGTTATTGGTGTGACTTCTTAATACCATAGCATTCAATCAAAACAACGCTATATGATAAAAACATGAGATGTTCATCCATTAATTAAGTTTAGAAAATACCACAACATACTTGTCTTGAAAACATCGGCACCAAATTAAGTTACAAACCATGACATGTTCAACTGAGTTTATAAAGACTCCACAAAAGACTTTAAATAAAACCTGAGTTTAGAAACATGTATCCCGTCCAGGAATAGGATACACCCCCTAAACTCAACAACCATGGATAACATCTTTTATTCACGACGCAGCTTGAAGACACATGCATACACCTGCCAGATCCACTAGTTCCCTGAAATACATGTAGTTTGAAAAACATCAACAAAAGTTGAGCGAGTTCATGTGTTTGTATAAGTATGTATAAACCTTTGTAAACAGTGTATGTATGTATGTCCCGATATGATAGCAAACAAGGAAAAGATCACCAATGGTTTGCAAGGCCACTGATATATGTGACGGTGTAGGAAGACTCAAACCTAGCAAAGTTGTATCGGGCTTCCGGCTGGAAGACATAGTCACCCTATGGGCCACCCTGGTCCTCATGGGTGTGGGCTCGCTACACCCAAATAGATCTATCACTCATGCCCATCGGTCCTTATACGAGGATTAATGGTCCCAAGTATCCGCCTACCAAATCACATGATCTATGGTTCTTTCCTAGGCTAACCATACCAATAGTATCTGTATGTAATCCTTTTGTAACATGTATTTCACCCCCGAAGTAAATAAACAAAACAGTTTAAAGAAAAGGGGGACATGAACTCACAGTATTGCGTCTTCAGAACTAGTAACTCCGATCTCGTCAGCAAACACGACTACCTACAGTGCACTAACGTCTATTAGACGGACGGGTCGTGCCTTTGCTTAGTTTTAATGTTTTGGAGTTACGTTTCTAATGTTATTCCAAGTTGTATAATAATTTTGTCAAAATAATTAATATTTCAACTTAAATTATATTTAGTTTTGGAATAATTGTTTAAGTGATATTCTGTATTAATACTTCTCAAGTATTTAACTTCGTATTTCCTTCCCAAGGATGGGGGTATCTTATACATGTATTCTCGTATTCTTGTTTTCGTATTCTCAAAATAATATATTTTCAAGTCTCACTTTAGAAAATATATATATAACTTATTTGTCAAAAATAATGTATCCCAAGAAAATATATTTTTTTCCCAAAAATCATATATCTTCTAAATATACTAGGAAAATATATTTTTATCTCCCAAAAATAATATATTTTCTTCTTGTTGAAAATTTGTCATAACTTGGTAATATGTACAAAATCATATTTTCACTTCTTTCGTTCCCAAAATAATATTTGCCAAAATATACTTATAAGAGTATTTTCCGGAATATTTTGTAAGATACGTTTTTTGCGTTCGGTTTCACAATATCAAGTGTGTAACTTATGTGACACCCCAGGAAAACCAGGAAACCACGCAACTTAACTAGCTTCCTCAGTAACCACGTGCTAAATTTCAGGACGAAATTTCTTTCAAGTTGGGGATGATGTGACAACCCGAAGTTTCAAGGTTAGTGTCTTCGGTTTTGTGATTTTTTCCGTGATTTCCCTGTTCTTGTTTTGAATCTATTTATTCGACCTGTGACCCTGTTAAACGTGCTTATATATCTTGTTGTGTGTTTAACGGGCCAATATCTATGGTGGTCCATTGGGCCGTAACGTATAATTGGACCGCAATGTATATGTGTTTGTTTGATTAAGAAACCCATGGATATAATTTATCGAATAAACCTTGGACTTGGCCCAAACCGTTCCACACTATAGTTAGAATTGGCCCAGATCATTGTGTTGATTGTTATATGTAGCCGGCCCAATCTATTGTGGTTGTGATTAGAATTATAACCGGCCCAAACCCCCTTGTCCATATAATTACATGTTACGTGATTGATTAGGGAGGATAGTAGAACAAACCCTACCTTTGCATCTGTTGTGCGACGGCATAGAAACCCCCCCCCCCCCCTGTTCGAGTTTACATCTTGATTAATCAGGCTCCCGGTTAGTAATTCTCACTATTAAATTTCATGTTTGTGTGATAGTGAATATTTAGATGATGTTGGTTATATACTGATTATGCTAATCATATGTATGGGTGTTATGCTTGTTGCAAGTCGTTCACTAGGATTAGAACTCTCGATGATCCGTTAATGTTAATATTGGTTATTGATGTTAAAACTTGATAATTATATGATCTTGATATGTTATTAAGCGTGCAACTGAATTTGTTATGTGATGATATGATCTACAGAGGGGTATACGAATGTGTTATGATGTTTGTGTTATGTTAGTGTTAGATTTATATGGTCATGTTTCCATTGGGTAACTATGTGATGATTAACAGAGGGGTTGTCGATAGTTTCCAGAATATTAGAGGGCTATGTTAGGGATTTTAATAATGAAAAGAATATCATATGCTACTGATTCTGTTATGTAATGCTTAATTGTGAGTTAGGATACCCTATGGTTGTCAAGCAAATAATCAGCATGTAACAACTTTGATATGTGAAACAGTTTTGGTATTGTTTGTGGGAGGATTGGGATTGGACCGATATTACTATATGTGTGCTTAATTAGTGGGTTGTAATTGTTTGTGTAAGGGGGTCGAATGCGTTAACAGGCTGGACATATGTTTGGGTTACCGGTAATTGCTAGGTGATATAGTTAAATTGTTGGACTGAATCGATTGGGGTTGGGCCACACACAATTAACTTTAAAGTGGACTGTTATGGGATCGAACAGTTGAGCCCAGCAACATGCAAGCTGGACCGGCACTGTATGGGCCAACTGTACAACCACGTTTGGGCCGGGATACGTTTGTTACCAAGTAGGATGTTTGGGTCAAACTTAAAAATAGTGGGCCGCATAGCTTATCGAGTTTATGCAGTTCGTTGTAAAGGGTTATATACGAATGTTGGGTCGGGATATATATGGATATTTACGTGATCAGTCATGGGCCGGGTATGATGTTACACACTCAATTGTTAAGTATTGAATTTGTAACATATAAGGTGGATTGAGTAATGTAGAATGGAACCATTACGTGTTACGTGAATACTCGATAACTCAATGTGAACGGAATGATTACCATGATATCAATTACATGCGTGTGTCATATGTACAGTAGATATGTTGTATGTGATCGATAAATATGTGAACTATATGGATATGAAAGTTGTGGTTTTTACGCGAGTGGAACTGACTGTTATCGGTAACCCTTTTAGGACGTGTTTGATCAACTGTTAAACAAGTAACTAGTCATACTAAGCAAACCAAGGTGAGTTCACACACTTTCTAAGGCATGGGATTCCCGGTGGTTGGGAATGGGTTAAAGAATTAAAACGGAACCTGCATATCCTCCTTGGGTAGGATATGTATGGCCATGCTCCTTGGGTAGGATGCCAATATTAATCCTGCGTATTCTCCTTGGGTAGAATACGTATGTTCGTCCTCCTTGGGTAGGACAACAACCTTAACTTACTAGACAAAACTCTATCATTTCATTTTATATCGACTTAATCGCCGAGGCCGATGGCGAGCGAGTCATTAGTTAATAGCGCTATTAGGTTTGACAAACCTCACACCGTGACGGTCGGACGGGCGTGTACTAATGGATCATGGCAAACAGTCAATGATGATAGACATTGACTTAGGGCACAACTTACTTTCGTCAGTAGTCGATATGGTAACGGTCTAGTGGTTCACATGGGGAAGCCCCCACTGATTATGGATATGGTTTTGGAAAGAAGGAATTGGTTAAGCATATTTTCAACAATGGGGTAACCCCACGGCAAGTAAGCCAGCTAAAGAAAAACTATGTTTTTGAAACAACTTAAAACGAACACCTAACTGTGAACTCGCTCAACTTTGTTGTTGACTCGTTGTTACATGCCTTGCAGGACTATATGCTTATGTTATTTGGAACTTGCTGTCTGGGAGGCTGGAGTGGTCATGGGTCGAGATACATGGAATCTCAATACAAGCTCAATGGTTTATGTACTCTTGGTTTACTAAACACTTAACAAATGATTTATGCTTCCGCTGTATTCAATGAATGATGTGTAACGATTGTAACGCTTTGTGTTAATAAATGAAAGTTTTATTTAATTATAATTATGAGTTCAATATGATTGGTGGCTTGGATCCTGGTACGTCACACGCCTAACAGGGACATTCCCTAGGTGGTATTTTGAGGGTGTGACAGATTAGTATCAGAGCCATTGGTTATAGTGAACTTGGTTTTAAAAAGGGGAAAAATGTTTTTGTAAAACCAGACTATAACCGAACAGTTCTGAAAACGTGAATATGACCATGACACTCAGCTCCAGATTGCAAGGTTCGTCTCTTATATACTCATCGTACTATATAAATAGTGAACACTTACATATGATATAGCATGTGATTGCACTTTTAGCACAACAGTATGAATTCATGTATTACTTGATGTGTTATGTAACTGATGGGTGGTATTTCCCTAAACATTCATGACTTACGTTTCGTGATACTCTTTGTTGGCTACTCGAGTTTGAGGAACCATTTGACATGAGTTAAGACGAGCTGAGATGAGCATGCAAATCATAATATTATTGTGGATGCACACATAATAATAATGTGGGGTGCATGCGAGTCCCAGTAAGCCTTAACAAGTGGAAAAGGGGTTCCGTTCCCTTATTTGACCGATGTGAAACATAACAAACCTATAGGGGTCATAGCAGTGATTGTCCCCCCTACTCGAACGTGAACCTTTCATTCATCTCTGGATCCTTTCGAATCTCGATGCTATCGAGTATTACCTGAACACCTAGCGAACTGTGTAGAATGTTAGGTGCTTATACAAACGTCCCTGAGGTGGATGTCGCAGCATCGAATGATTGATCGATACCTTTTTACTCTTCTTCGTTTGCTGGAACTCATGTATTGACGTCTTAGATCCCGAAGTGTGATCACTTCTGCGATACCCTCGTAACAGACCGAGTATTACTCAAACAACTTACAACATCGATGGACCGGAGGATGAGCGTAGTATTTTACCGACCTTAGTACTTTGACGACCCTGATTACCGATGACGAGCACCAGGGAATTAGCTTCAATTGAATCCTTACCCTTGTCAGCGACTCATGGGAGTCAACTCTTACGAATCAATCAGGACATAAGCAATGACAATCGACTATAACGCGGAATGTGTAACTGCCAGCACAGTGAGTAGTACTTTATGACGTGGCTCAGAATGTGGAAAGATGGACCTTGATGGTGAAGAATTGTAGGGTTTCGTTTCGAGCAACGATATTGGGGGGCAGCAGTCACAGCGACAACAAGGAATTCATAACCCTTGCCCACAGTAAGGAAATAAAGGTGCCTATGACATGGATTGGCCGTGGTTAAGTTAAGAAGACTACGACCAAGGGAACAACAACAGTACTTGAAATCCTTGTAAATGAAAACAACAACACTAGAAATGATGCTCACGGAAGGGCATTTAGAATTGGCGTGGGCGACGCCAGGACTTTAGCAACGTGGTAGCTAGTATGAGTAGCTAATCGCTTCATCTCTGCTCCGTTTGACCCTAATGCTCCTTGAATCTGAACCTGTGGTGAAATCGGCTAATGGCAAGACAATGGAAACCTCATATGATCGTTGGGATGCAAACTCGACCTTGTGGGGCAAGTGTTCGACATCGACCTTATTTCTGTGTTCTTGATAGATGTATCCTGTGAGGAGAAGGTTTTACGCATCCCTCTCCTTAGTGGAGAATTATTATCTGTTCCAACGCGTCAGAGTGGCGCAACGGTTAGCGTCATTTCAACAACGAAAGCCAGGAGTGTCTACGGAAGGATTACCCCGCCATGATAGCACTCGTTACTGATGCCAAGGCTAAGGAAAGGAGGATCGAGGATCCACCAATTGTTCATGATTCCTCCCTAAGTGCTACGAGAAGAACTATCAGGTTTACCTTCACATCGTCAGGTGGAATATCAGATCGGTATCATGTCAGAAGCAGCCCTTGTTACTAATATTTCTTATTGTCTTACACCGGGAAGGTTGCAGGAACTGTCTAATCAACTTTAGGAATTATTGGACATGAGTTTTGTTGGATCTAGCTCTTCGCTTTGGGGACCCCAGTTGTACCTGTGAAGATAAGCCTCTTTGTATGTATTATCCAGAACTCAGCAAGGTGACAGTCCAAAACTGGTTGCCTTGGCAATCTGTTGACCAGTTGCGAGGGACAAGCTTCCATTCGAGGATTGGCGAACGAGCAAACTATCACCAGATGGAAGTCTAAGGGGATGACGTTCCTAAAACGGCATATCGAACGCAATACAGCCACTGTCAGGAGACACAGGAAGAATTACACCATGATCATTGAGTTGATCAACACACCAGCAGCTTCAGGGATCACAGGAATCGACCGTATTTGTCGACAACGTTCTGAATCATGGCCAGTAGAAAGGAACACCATGGATGGCATATGTATCCTATCTCATTGCTTCTGTGGGAGGAGCCATTACGTGCGAAGTCTTGTTAAATGTCACATTCGAGAGGTGCATTTTGATCATGTAGTCAACAGAGTGGGAATGCACATGGACCTCGTTGAGATACATTTTGTTAGAAACTGATCGACACCAAAGATTTCTTTGGGGATGCAGCAATTCCTTGGTTTCGCTAGATACTATCGCAGATAAATCGCAGGATTTTCGAAGGTCGCGCAGCTTAAATCTCTCTAGCACAGCAGGGTGCTGTGTTCGCGAAAGACAGAACAGGAGGACATCTTTTCAGCTTTTTAATCCCAACTCTGCAATGCTCTGAGCATCGTCTTTACCCGTGGGTACGGGTGATTCAGTGGTATATCCTTATGGTTCGAATCAGAGTCCCAGTTACATGTCGACGCAACACATGAGGGTGATGACATACGTAATGGAGTTACAAGAGGAACTGCACGACACAACCGGCGGTGGAAACCGTGGTCTTTGGATTTACTTGGAGGCATTACTTGGACGGTACCGAATGCGTTACGTAGACCGATCACAAGGGCCTCCCGTGTGTCGCTGTTCGAAAGAGCTAAAGCATGCAATGACATCGCTGGACGGAACGACTGTGAAATCTAAACATATACGAGCTCTGAAGCTCGCTATCGACTCTAACTTACCTGATCAGACTCGCTCTGTTCAATCTGGAGAGCTAAAGGAAGAGGATGTTCAAGTGGAACCCATGGGGGGCATGGAGAAGCAACCTGTGACCGGTCGGACGATACCCGTTACCTCATAGAACGAATGTGGGTCTCATTATATGGCAATGGTAGGGAACTCATGTTGAGCAAAGCACACCGGCTCTGATATTTTAGCCGTCTGGGTTTTGATGAGAGGCATTAGAATTTATAAACCTTGTACCGGTAATCGGGCATGAAGGCCCACCTAGCTAGGTATGGGAATGATGTTTGACTTGTGGGAAAGTCAAGGTGAAGTGTTGGCAACCAGAAACACCTATATGGAAAGCGAAAGCAGACTGCCATGGATTTGATCACTAGTCTACTTACAACTCAAAACGGAAACGATATCACCTGGATGATCGTTGATTGTCTCACGTAACCAGCACACTTTCTAGCCATCAAGGAAACGGATAAGTTTTCTACACTTGCAATCATCTACCTGAGAGAAGTGGTTGCTAGGCACGGGGCGCCAACCTCCATTATCTCTGATCGCGACCCACGATTTGCATCTGATTTGTAGCAAGCGATGCACAAATCCTTTGGCTCACGTCTAGACATGATCACAGCATATCATCCATAGACGGATGGGCAGACTGAACGCACCATCCAAACTCTTGAAGACATGCTTCGGGCATGTGTAATCGACTTTGGTAACGGCTGGGAGCGGCATCTACCTTTAGTAGAGTTTTCACATAACAACAGTCACCACACCAACATCCAAGCATTGTACGGACGGAAGCGCCGATCACCTCTTTGTTGGGCAGAGGTTGGCGACAGTCATATCACTGGTCCAGAACTCGTCGTAGACACAACAGAGAAGATTGCTTTGATACGACAACGAATGTCAGCAGCACGTGACCGTCAGAAAAACTATGTTGATAAGCGCAGGAAAACACTCGAGTTCTAGGTTGGGGATTGAGTACTACTTACGTCCCACCTTGGAAAGGTGTAGTTCGCATGTAAACGAGGCAAACCACGAAGAGAATTGGCAAGGTGGCCTACAGATTGAATCTACCCGAAGAACTTAGTGGAGTTTACAACGTATTCCATGTGTCGAATCTGAAGAAGTGTCTGTCAGAGGAAACTCTCATAGTTCCTTTCAAGGAGCTCACCATCGACGATCGGTTGCGATCTGTCGAAGAACCAGTGGAAATCTTGGACCGGGAGGTCAAGATTCTCAAACGCACCAGGATACCTATTGTTCGAGTTCGTTGGAACTCTCATCGTGGCCCAGAGTTTACCTGGGAACGAGAAGACCAAATGAAACGCAAATATCCCCAGTTGTTCCAGAACAATGAAACCATTACTGAGGCTGAAGCTACTGTGGAATTTCCGGACGAAATTCCAAACCAACGGGGGGATGATGTGACACCCCAGGAAAACCAGGAAACCACGCAACTTAACTAGCTTCCTCAGTAACCACGTGCTAAATTTCGGGACGAAATTTCTTTCAAGTTGGGGATGATGTGACAACCCGAAGTTTCAAGGTTAGTGTCTTCGGTTTTGTGATTTTTCCGTGATTTCCCCGTTCTTGTTTTGAATCTATTTATTCGACCTGTGACCCTGTTAAACGTGCTTATATATCTGGTTGTGTGTTTAACGGGCCAATATCTATGGTGGTCCATTGGGCCGTAACGTATAATTGGACCGCAATGTATATGTGTTTGTTTGATTAAGAAACTCATGGATATAATTTATCGAATAAACCTTGGACTTGGCCCAAACCGTTCCACACTATAGTTAGAATTGGCCCAGATCATTATGTTGATTGTTATATATAGCCGGCCCAATCTATTGTGGTTGTGATTAGAATTACAACCGGCCCAAACCCCCTTGTCTATATAATTACATGTTACGTGATTGATTAGGGAGGATAGTAGAACAAACCCTACCTTTGCATCTGTTTTGCGAAGGTATAGATACCCCCCCCTGTTCGAGTTTACATCTTGATTAATCAGGCTCCCGGTTAGTAATTCTCACTATTAAATTTCATGTTTGTGTGATAGTGAATATTTAGATGATGTTGGTTATATACTGATTATGCTAATCATATGTATGGGTGTTATGCTTGTAGCAAGTCGTTCACTAGGATTAGAACTCTCGATGATCCGTTAATGTTAATATTGGTTATTGATGTTAAAACTTGATAATTATATGATCTTGATATGTTATTAAGCGTGCAACTGAATTTGTTATGTGATGATATGATCTACAGAGGGGTATACGAATGTGCTATGATGTTTGTGTTATGTTAGTGTTAGATTTATATGGTCATGTTTCCATTGGGTAACTATGTGATGATTAGCAGAGGGGTTGTCGATAGTTTCCAGAATATTAGAGGGCTATGTTAGGGATTTTAATAATGAAAAGAATATCATATGCTACTGATTCTGTTATGTGATGCTTAATTGTGAGTTAGGATACCCTATGGTTGTCAAGCAAATAATCAGCATGTAACAACTTTGATATGTGAAACAGTTTTGGTATTGTTTGTGGGAGGATTGGGATTGGACCGATATTACTATATGTGTGCTTAATTAGTGGGTTGTAATTGTTTGTGTAAGGGGGTCGAATGCGTTAACATGCTAGACATATGTTTGGGTTACCGGTAATTGCTAGGTGATATAGTTAAATTGTTGGACTGAATCGATTGGGGTTGGGCCACACACAATTAACTTTAAAGTGGACTGTTATGGGATCGAACAGTTGAGCCCAGCAACATGCAAGCTGGACCAGCACTGTATGGGCCAGCTGTACAACCACGTTTGGGCCGGGATACGTTTGTTAGCGAGTAGGATGTTTGGGTCAAACTTAAAAATAGTGGGCCGCATAGCTTATCGAGTTTATGCAGTTAGTTGTAAAGGGTTATATACGAATGTTGGGTCAGGATATATATGGATATTTACGTGATCGGTCATGGGCCGGGTATGATGTTACACACTCAATTGTTAAGTATTGAATTTGTAACATATAAGGTGGATTGAGTAATGTAGAATGGAACCATTACGTGTTACGTGAATACTCGATAACTCAATTTGAACGGAATGATTACCATGATATCAATTACATGCGTGTGTCATATGTACAGTAGATATGTTGTATGTGATTGATGAATATGTGAACTATATGGATATGAAAGTTGTGGTTTTTACGCGAGTGGAACTGACTGTTATCGGTAACCCTTTTAGGACGTGTTTGATAAACTGTTAAACAAGTAACTAGTCATACCGAGCAAACCAAGGTGAGTTCACACACTTTCTAAGGCATGGGATTCCCGGTGGTTGGGAATGGGTTAAAGAATTAAAACGGAACCTGCATATCCTCCTTGGGTAGGATATGTACGGCCATCCTCCTTGGGTAGGATGCCAATATTAATCCTGCGTATTCTCCTTGGGTAGAATACGTACGTTCGTCCTCCTTGGGTAGGACAACAACCTTAACTTACTAGACAAAACTCTATCATTAAGTCCCTCATTTTATATCGACTTAATCGCCGAGGCCGATGGCGAGCGGGTCATTAGTTAATAGCGCTATTAGGTTTGACAAACCTCACACTGTGCTGGTCGGACGGGCGTGTACTAATGGATCATGGCAAACAGTCAATGATGATAGACATTGACTTAGGGCACAACTTACTTTCGTCAGTAGTCGATATGGTAACAGTCTAGTGGTTCACATGGGGAAGCCCCCACTGATTATGGATATGGTTTGGGAAAGAAGGAATTGGTTAAGCATATTTTCAACAATGGGGTAACCCCACAGCAAGTAAGCCAGCTAAAGAAAAACTATGTTTTTGAAACAATTTAAAACGAACACCCAACTGTGAACTCGCTCAACTTTGTTGTTGACTCGTTGTTACATGCCTTGCCGGACTATATGCTTATGTTATTTGGAACTTGCTGTCTGGGAGGCTGGAGTGGTCATGGGTCGAGATACATGGAATCTCAATACAAGCTCAATGGTTTATGTACTCTTGGTTTACTAAACACTTAACAAATGATTTATGCTTCCGCTGTATTCAATGAATGATGTGTAACGATTGTAACGCTTTGTGTTAATAAATGAAAGTTTTATTTAATTATAATTATGAGTTCAATGTGATTGGTGGCTTGGATCCTGGTATGTCACACGCCTAACTGGGACATTCCCTAGGTGGTATTTTGAGGGTGTGACAACTTATGTATTAATCCAGTGAGATTTTTGCTGTTAATTTGGATTGTACATTCTTGATATTTTTGTTAAGTTATATTACTTTACCCAAAAATAACATAACTTATTTCACAAAGTATACAAGTATTCACACAAGTCTCTTCTATATATATATATATATATATATATATATATATATATATATATATATAGTTAACCATTTTTATTTATAAAAACCAACCTCCAATATTTGTATTTTTGTGTAACAAATTCTATGGCAAAGTTTATATTGAAAACCGTAGTTAAAATACACTTAGTAAATATTTGTTAGAAAATATTTCTAAGTGTTTGTATTTTTAGAAAATTTTGCCATAGTTTCCTTTGAAAATGGAGGTGTCCATGCCATTTAGCATATCATTTTCTTTTCAAAATCAACACACAATAATCAACAATCAACCCTAGACAATATTATACTTACCAAGTGCAAAAACTATTCAAATTACAATACAACATGAACTTGATCTTTCACCAAAAACTTGTAGTAACATGGTAAAGCGTTTAGTGGGTTTAGTTACCCTTTAAAGTGTGTTTATTCCTTTAAAAATCTCATTCTTAAAGAAACTAGGTGTTTACAACTTGTAATCATATTTTAAAAAATGTTTATTTATTAGATCTTCTTGTTTCATAAGTGTTTATGCACTTGTTTTTCCATTAAAAATAGTGTAGGTTTAAGTAAGAATCAAGATCTTCTAAAAATCACATTTTAAACTTGGTTCTTTTGGAAAACCACTCATAGATCTTAGATTCATAAGATTACTAGCTTACTTTGTTTATCATTTTACAAGAAATCATCTTTTTATTCAAGTTCATGCTTATGTATGAGGATGATCTCTTTGTGTTAACACATAATCATCCTCTAACTTGCTAGATCATGTGTTTAATCACAATCTAGCAAGCTCCTTATGATGATCAACATCATGTTCCCAAGTAAACAACAATCAAACATCACACATATACTAACCAACATCATTTCATCCATATTTCATCATATGTTAAGCTTATGTTCAAGATTCATGTTCATGTCTTTTAATGTTCTTTAGATTAACAACATACTACATCTTTTAACCAATCAAAAATAGAAGTAACAAAGGTTACAAGGATCTTACTACTAGCTCTAAGCTAGGGAAGAACACAAGATGAATATGGAGTGGATAAAAGCAATTGATGGAGGTCCTTCAAGTTCTACAAGCACCAAGCTTCATAAAACACCTTCTAACACCTTGAGATAAGCTTGGAATAGATGGAAGCAAAATGGAGATGATGGTGGTGGGGAGAGAGGTGTTCGGCCGAGATGAATAAGGAGGGAGGAAGAGGTGAAGTGTGGATGCTCATGACCCTCCATGTTCTCTTATAACCTCTCATTTGAGTATTACACAATGGGTTTTATGTTTCAAGAGTACAATACACAATCTTCTCCTAAATCAAGAGAAGATTACAAGATCTTAGCAAGATTATGGGGATCAAAGGTGGGCCACCCTTGAACCATAAATGAGGGGGGGGGGGGGGGTAAGTGTAACTTTGATGGTAAATGCTGTTAATTATTTGGAGGTTAAGTGTAAAGTCTAGTGTTTTAAGTGTATCATGCATTATATAGTATGTTAGAGTGTTCGGGAACCATAACTAGCTCAGAAAAATAAAACAATGCTTCTAGCAATATTTTGGTGCTCCGGGTAGTGTCCGGTTGTTCGGTTAGATAACGGTTCGTTAAAGTGTCAAGTTATTCCGTTTAGTGTTCTTTAAGTACCCTTTTGTGACACTTTTCATTCCCGACACTTAGGAAAGCATACAGGACCATTTTGCCATATTTTTTGCACGATACTAGCATGTTAAAATGCTGATTTTTGCTGATTAATGCAGAATTCTGCACTTTAAGTGGGTTTTAAGCACTTTCCGGCACTTAAACTATCACCTAGTGACGCAGTTTTATGGTCCTTACTTCCCTACACACCATACTAGTGTAGTACCTTGTCTCTGGCCCTTACGGGGTCTCAAAACACTGTCTGTCTATGTACTGACATTGTCAGCATATTTCTGAGTTATCCGCTAACTGTGCTAACCGTGCTTTGTGCATCATTTATGTCACTAAAGTTTGTATGTGATAAATAGTGTGACATTATGCAATATGTGATGCACATGGAAATATGATGCAGTAATTAGAAAGTAGTTTAAATCATCAGTTGTAATTAAGCACAGTCATTAAGCATTAATCAATATTAATTAATTGTACGGATACCTGGGTTTATGAGGGTTGTCACATTCTCCCCCAGTTAAGAAAATTTCGTCCCGAAATTTTAGTTCTGCTACTAGATGCAGGGGTCATGGGGAACAAATGTGGATATTTTGATTTCATGCGATCCTCACGCTCCCAAGTGAACTCTGGGCCGTGTCGCACGTTCCAACGAACCTTGACGATTTTGACACTACTCCTTCATGTCTTGTTAACCTTCCAATCAGTAACCTTAACAGGTTCTTCAGTAAAGTGGAGTGTGTCGTCAATATGAACTTCATCGGCAGGAATGACAACTGTTTCTTGAGTTGGACTCTTTTTCAGATTTGATACATGAAATGTATCATGAACGCCATTTAGTTCTGCGGGTAGATCCAACTTGTAAGCTACAAGACCAATCCTCTCCAGGATTTTGAATGGTCCAATGTATCGCGGGTTCAACTTCCCACGCTTCCCAAAGCGTGCTACACCCTTCCAGGGTGAAACCTTTAAGAAAACCATATCCCCTACCTCAAACTCCAGAGGTTTCCTTCTTCGGTCCGCATAACTCTTTTGTCGATCACGAGCCGCCTTTATGCGCTCTCGGATCTGTGCAATCTTATCAGTCGTCTCTTGAACCAATTCAGGACCAACAAGCTGTCTATCACCCGCGTCTGCCCAGCATAACGGTGATCGACACTTGTGTCCATATAGAGCTTCAAACGGTGCGGCTTGTATGCTTGCATGATAACTGTTGTTGTACGAGAATTCTACCAAGGGTAAGTGAGTGTCCCAACTACCACCCAAATCCATCACACAAGCTCGTAACATATCTTCCAATGTTTGAATCATTCGCTTGCTCTGGCCATCTGTCTGCGGATGGAATGCAGTACTCAGATTCAGCTGAGAACCAAAGGCTTCTTGGAAAGATTGCCAAATCCTTGATACGAACCTTCCGTCTCTATCAGAGATAATCGAGAGAGGCACTCCATGTCGTGCAACAATCGATCTCAGGTATAGCTCAGCAAGCTTGCTCGTGTTATCTTTCTCCTTGATTGGCAAAAAATGTGCAGATTTGGTCAGACGGTCCACGATTACCCAAATCGTATCGTGACTCCTGGGTGTCTTTGGTAACTTTGTTATAAAATCCATTGAAATCTGCTCCCATTTCCATTGGGGTATTTCAGGTTGTTGCAAGAGACCTGAAGGCTTCTGGTATTTGGCCTTTACTTTGGCGCAAGTCAAACATTTGCCAACATACGTTGCAACATCGCCTTTCAATCTCGGCCACCAGTACAAATCCTTTAAATCTTGGTACATTTTATCCAATCCTGGATGGATCGAGTACCGTGACTTGTGAGCTTCATCAAAAATTACTTCTCTTAGACCACCAAAGAGAGGAACCCAAATTCGTTTCATGAAGCACAACGTTCCTTCATCATTTGGTACTAACTGCTTCTCCATCCCACGGAGATACTCATTTTCAAGATTCTTTTCCTTAAGTGCTTATCTCTGCGCGGCACGAATGTGCAACGAGAGGTCCGTTTGAATAATCATTTCCAAAGCTCGAACCCTTATAGGCTTGATTCTTTCTTTCCGACTCAGGGCGTCTGCGACCACATTCGCCTTCCCTGGGTGATACTTAATCTCACAATCATAATCATTCAACAACTCTACCCATCGTCTCTGTCTCATGTTAAGCTCCTTCTGATCAAATATATGCTGCAGGCTCTTGTGATCAGTATAGATTGTGCATTGCGTGCCATATAAGTAATGTCGCCAGATCTTTAAAGCAAACACCACCGCGCCTAACTCCAAGTCATGCGTGGTGTAATTTTTCTCGTGGACCTTCAACTGGCGTGAAGCATAGGCTATAACCTTCTGACGCTGCATTAATACACATCCCAAACCTTGACGCAAGGCGTCGCAATATACCACGAAGTCGTCAGTGCCTTCGGGTAGGGACAAAATCGGTGCATCGCAAAGCTTATTTTTCAACAACTGAAATGCTTCTTCTTGCTTGTCTCCCCATTCATACTTCTTATCTTTCTATGTGAGGGAGGTCAAAGGTTGAGCGATTTTCGAGAAATCCTCAATAAATCTGCGATAATACCCAGCCAAACCTAAGAACTGACGGATCTCGGTTGGCGTCTTCGGAGTCTCCCAATTCTTGATTGCCTCGATCTTTGTGGGATCCACATGGATTCCATTTCCGTTAACCACGTGACCAAGGAACTGAACCTCGCACAACCAAAATTCGCACTTCGAGAATTTCGCGTATAACTTCTCTTTCTTAAGCAGCTCTAAAATAGCTCTTAGGTGTTGCTCGTGCTCTTCCTTCATCTTTGAGTAAATCAGAATATCGTCAATGAACACGATCACGAACTTATCGAGGTACGGCTTGCAAACTCTATTCATCAAATCCATGAATACTGCTGGCGCGTTCGTCAGACCAAACGGCATAACCAGGAACTCGTAATGTCCATAGCGAGTCCTAAAGGCCATCTTTGGAATACTTTCCTCTTGAATTCTCAACTGGTGATATCCAGATCGTAGATCAATCTTTGAGTAAAAACTCGAACCTTGCAGTTGATCGAATAGGTCATCTATCCTTGGCAAAGGATACCGATTCTTAATGGTCAATTTGTTCAGCTCGCGGTAGTCGATACACATGCGGAAACTACCGTCCTTCTTCTTAACAAACAATACTGGAGCTCCCTATGGCGAGAAGCTTGGTATGATAAATCCCTTATCCAATAGCTCCTGAAGTTGCGTTGACAGCTCTTGCATTTCTGAAGGCGCAAGTCGATAAGGAGCCTTAGCTACAGGCGCAGCACCTGGAACTAAGTCAATGTGAAACTCGACTTGCCTTTGCGGTTGAAATCCTGGCAAGTCTTCGGGAAAGACTTCAGGATATTCCTTCATGACTGGAATGTCTTCTAGCTTTGGTTCAGCAGCTTCTTTATCCACAATGTGTGCCAAGAAGGCAACACATCCTTTCTGCAAACACTTTCGAGCTTTCAAACAACTGATGATCCTTAGGGGCGTATCGTGCTTCTCTCCATGTACCATAATTGTTTCTCCATTCGCCGTCGGAATGCGAATGACCTTCTCGTGACATACAATCTATGCTCGGTTGCTTGACAACCAATCCATCCCTACTACCACGTCGAAGCTTCCCAACTCGACTGGCAGTAGATCAAGTGTAAACTCGTGCTCTCCCAGTTCTATCACGTAACCCTTAATGACTTCATTTGCTTCAACTAGCTTTCCATTTGCTAGTTCTATTGAATACGGAATGTCTAGCTTACTAGCTACCAACCCAAGTATATTCTTAAATTCTAGCGATACAAAACTATAATCGGCACCAGTATCAAACAGTAGAGATGCAAAGCGTTGATTGATAGGGAACGTACCAGTGACCACATTTGGATCTTGGCGTGCTTCCCTCGCACCGATGTTGAAAACTCTTCCATGTGCTTGATTGAGCTTTGGGCACTCTCTCTTGAAATGCCCCACGTCTCCACAATTAAAACAACCTCGTCCTCGACCATTACCATTCCCATTACCACCTTGAGCGTTGTTTTTGTTGCGGTTTCCACTCCCAGCTTGATTCGCAAAATTACCACGATTTCCGTTACTGCCATTTCCTCCTTGAGGGCGGTTTCCGTATCCATTACCTCCACGGTTGTTGTTTCCATTACCAAAACCCCTTTGACCACCACGGCCAGTACCAACCCAGCATTTTTCTTTCGAGTGATCAACTCTTCCACAAGATTCACATTTTCCAGCTCGGCATCGTCCATTGTGATGCAACTGACATGCATCACATTTGGGCAAAGTGCCCATATACCCCTTTCCTTTGGCCTTGGCCGGTGCGTTTGTCTCATCCTTCTTGTTTGTACTACTGGTACCTTTCTTAAAGTTTGAGAACTTCCTTTTGTTCTCACCCGATGACTCAACGTGAGTCTCTTTCTTCTTCTGGTCAGAGATCGAAAACTTGTTTAATCTGATAGCTTCTTCAATTAACGCTACGCTCAGATCGATAGCCTCTGTGATCGTAGCAGGTTTTAACGTCGTCACCATACTCATAATCTGAGGTGCCAACCCCCAAATGAAACGCTCAACGCGCTTGAATTCCGGACTAACCATGTATGGTACCACGTGAGATAGATCGTGAAATCTCTGTACATACTCCACAATTTTGGGGCCATCCATCTTGAGGTTCCAAAATTCAGTCTCTAACTTTTGGATTTCGGCCCTGGAGCAGTATTTCTTTCGCATGAGCTCCTTCATTTCATTCCAACTCAAAGCGTATGCTGCTGCCTCTCCCAGAGTTTGGACTTGGAGATTCCACCATGAAAACGCTCAATCTATGAACAATCCGGAGATGTAGGTGACTTGTTGTTCCGGTGCACATTTACTCATTCTTATCACTGAATCGGTTTTCTCCGTCCATCTAACAAAGGCTACAGCACCCCCGGTGCCGTCGAAATTCAATGGCTTACAATCTAAGAACTGTTTATAGGTACAGCCATGGGGTGGGTTGTTCCTCGAGGTACCCCCGCTAGTTTCAGCGCGTGAGGCCTCGTGCTCTGCTATCGCTCATGAAATCTGTTCTTGTAACTCGGCCTCAGTAGTGGGCAATCGAGTTTCCCTTCGTGGAGGCATCTTCTAAAGAAGATAGTATAGGTCAGGTCTTATGCATATAAGTATGTAATACGAGTATGTAATAACATTCATCAACACAAGTAAACACATAACATCCCATGTCATAACACAAACAAGTAATCCAACAACGTATATAATGAGAATGTTGCGATTGAGCTTTCATATAATAATGACCACAAGTACAGTTTTACAAGTTTCACAATTGTATCATACATCAAAATGGGACTATAGGGTCACATCACCCCTGTCCAAATCGTCTACCAACTACAATAATCAAAAGTCAAAAGTCAAAAGTCAAAGTGTGGTCTCCAAAAGGCTGTACAATCTGGCTCAATAGTTGCACTCTCACCAAAAATATGCTATCTGCATAAAACCAAAAACCTCTAAGCTGATGGTGGAGGAGGAGGAGGAGGAGGTGGTGGAGGAACGAAAAGCAACCTGCGCAAATGCGCTAAATCCTCCTCAAGTGCATGAACAATACGCAACAGATAGCTAACCTGCTGCTCCATAGTGAGGAAACGGACATCAAAATCTGGGTATGGCAGGAGAGGTGCGGGTGGAGTCGCGAATGGTGACTGACAAGGACAAGGCGGAGGACGCGGGATCATCTCTAACTCCATGACTCTCCTACACAGCATCTCCTGCTGGAGCTGCAGCGACAAAAGCAAATCATCCCTCGAGTATCCAATGTGGAAGGGATGGTATGGATCAGACACAGGCATTGTGTTGGGCGGAAACCAAATAAGTGGCTCGCCCAATGGTGTAGTAACAAAAGGAGCAGTATGTGTAGCAGGTGCAAACGGTGGCATGAAAGGAAAAGCTGCTGACACAGGAGGAATATGACCGGGCTGCTGACTCGATGGTCCTTCCCCTGGACGGGGAGGAGGGATATCCTGTAGGAACGTGACCGGTAGATCTGTACGGTGAATGTCAGACTCATGTGGGTGAAATGGAGCGGTATCAACGGGTGCATGTACAGGTGCAGGTGGGGGAGTAACAGGTCTAACAAAAGGAGGAAAGTTGTCGTCGTCCTCAATCCACCCATTGCGGGTGTGTGCATATCTGGGGTCAACCTGGGCTGCAAAAGGAGCATGATCAACAAGTACAGGGATCGGGTTAGGCAAAGGTGGTGCTACAACTGGTACATCAGCAGGTGCAGGATCATGCTCAAGCAGAGGATCGTGAGCAGGTATAGGTTCGGGTGCAATCAAAGGCTCAGGGTCAGCTGGTGCAAGCTCAAGATCAGCGGGTACATCTAAGAGCTGATCGTCAGGAATAACTGGTGCATCAATGGGCTGCTCAGCAGGAATAAAATCAATCTTCTGCTCAGGACCGAAATCAGGATCCACAGGTGCCTCAAAAGGCTGCTCATCGGGGACAAACTCAATCTCATGCTCAGGGTCAAAGTCGTGTGGAAAGATAGGATCCTACTCATCATCAAACTCAAAATCATGATCAACACCGTGTGGAATATCAGGAGCAACAGACATCTCTGTGTCAGAATCAGTATCGGTGGGATATCGCTGTAATCCCAGTGCGTGTAGAGTAGTAGATGACACAGAATCAAACGAATCAGGACCAGAATGGTCAGAAGAAATCTCCACGACAGGAATTGTAACAACTGTGCTTGTAATCACTATGAACAGTTATGTTATCAATAAAACAATGTTATTTGATCCCAATGTTTGTTTTGTTATGTTTTACATTTTTCATGTTTTGACTTTTGTTCAATTCCAAACTCTACATCACTTTCTGGAGAGTTATACGCAAACTAGTGTGTAAACGTACTCAGTTTAATGCGAGAAATACTCCGGAACATCAACATATACTCAACATACCTTAAATAACCTTTAAATAACTTAGAAATAAGTTTTGAAGGCTTTGGTATGGCAAAAACAAGTTAATTCGCTTACAGGGACTAAATATGACAAACTGCGAAAGTATGTCAATTTGAACTGTAACGAACATTCCGGAACATAACCATAAGTTAAACATACCTTAAATATCCTTTACATAGCTTAGAAATAGGCTTTGAGAGGTTCGGTGTGCTAAAATAAACTTTTGGGACATTCAGGGACTAAAAGTGTCAAAAAGTGCACAAGTTTGCATTTTCGCGCATAACTTACGTTCTGAATACATCTGGACATCCAAAAATTTATGTAAGCATGACTACATTATATTTTAGTGTTCGCCTTAAGAAAATTCCATTCGTCGCGTCATTTGGATCGTTTTTCGCGCTTATGCGCATTCCGTCGTAATTAACCGAACATCGCGTTCGTACGGTCAAACGAACCGGCATCCGAGATATTTTTGAACACATTTTAAGTTCCCTATACTTTAACTTCATTTTAGAGCTTTGAAATGGGGTTAACGGGCCTTAAACGTGTCAAAAATGACCTTATTGCACTGCAGGGACCAAAAGTGTAAATCTGCCAAAGATAACCCCTACGATGCGCAGGGCCTTTTTGGCTACGATGCGTATGGGTATCTGCAGACCAGATTCAATGCATTTCACAGCAGAATGCAGCTGGTTAATTGTCATCCACACATTTCCAAGTGTCTAGTCAGCTGATAAGGATGGCATTTTGTCACCACAACTTGCCGACACTTGTACGGTTATGATCGAAACACGTTTTTCCATGAAATGATCTCAACGGTTCCCTAAACACTATAAATAACCCACCCCCCTTTGTTCAAAATCACAAGAAACTCACTTTGAGAAACTCTAAGTTGAAACATTTGTTTCATACCTGAGATTTTCGAATTAAGTTTAGCATTCGGGGACCCTGGGTTAGTATTCTTTCGTTCTTTTCCTTATTTTACTGCTTTTCGAGTCAGAAAGTCAAACTTTGTTTGACTTTCAGCGTTGACCAGTAATGGTCAATGCGAAGTTCGTTTGAACTTCGCAACGTGAGTGTAATCACGTTGGTCATAGTCCTTTGGGACTATGCCCACTGATTACCACGTTGTCTAGAGTCGTAGGGTAGGCGATCTAATAAATCGCCTATACCTTCGAACTCGGCCCATTTGGTCGATCATTAGGATCCGACCAAATACATTAGGTGACCATAGTAGGTAGGGAATAACCTTCCGAGGTTATACCCTATGGTCACATCGTTTAAGTAGTTGTATGATAGGTAGTTTATATGCCTTAGGTAAATTACCAGAATACCCTTTTCATGCATAATTGGTAATTTAGCATATGTAACCTAAACTTTTGCCACATAACTAATTATGTAACATGTTTAGGCATATAACACTTGTCATAGGACTAGTTAGGCGTTCCGAACGCGTTTTACGCGCACGATGCGTTAAAGTAGCATAAGCTACCTAAACGGATCGTAATGGGTCGATAAGACTTAGGTCAAGTTTCATTTAGCATTTAGGCTTTGTTAAACCATATCACATGAGTTCCTACATTCATTTGGTTTACAAACCCTAATGCTACCCAATCTTCCGATTTAGGTCCGGTTTATTTACATAGTTACCTATATTAGGTGCCGTTTGATTCCGTGATCTATAGCATTACTCGGTGGTCATCTTTAGACAACTGAGCAATCTCAAGTGAGTACATAGACCCCTCTTTTACTGTTTTCCAAACTGTTTTGGGGTGGAACACATGTGCCTACTTGTTACTTTCATGCTTTCCTGTTTTCACATCATATACATGCTATGTTCGTTAGTACATTATAGTACATTGATTTCATTACATTTCATGCTAGGTATGCCCATTGTGTGCATTACTTAGTACATCGTTTTACATGACATTTCATGCTAGGTGTGCCCATTGTGTGCATAACTTAGTACATCGTTTTACATGACATTTCATGCTAGGTGTGCCCATTGTGTGCATTACTTAGTACATCGTTTTACATGACATTTCATGCTAGGTGTGCCCATTGTGTGCATTACTTAGTACATTGTTTTACATTACATTTCATGCTAGGTGTGCCCATTGTGTGCATTACTTAGTACATCGTTTTACATTACATTTTCACGCTATGTATGTTCATTTGATTACATACTTAGTGCATCACATGCTTCCATTTTTGGTATAACATTTGGTTTGTTTAACATGGGACAATACATTCATTAACATTGATCATGCCATTCGTTAGTAGGTAGTGGTACCATAGGAATTGACAACTCCCGTTCCGGACATCCCAGGGTAAGGGGACAGAAAGGAATGACCGAATTCGATATACATAACTTAGATAAATCTTTAATTTGTTTAAAGGTTTATCGCCTCAGTCTCAAGGCTTGGATGTATGCATATTAACAATACCGCATAAATGTTTGTATCAGTATAGCATGCATTTGTTACACACAACATGACTTTGATTTAAACTGTGTTTTACTTCAATACCTTGTTGTTGTGCATTTTACATATGGTTTAGTTGATACATTTCACTTACCATACATGACATTTTGATTACACATTACATGATCTACATTGAACATAAACATTTTGACATTAATATACACATTTGGTGGTTTACATTGGACATAGACATTTTGACATGGTTTACACAATAACACTTGACAATTGGATTGTACATGAACATTTTACATCTTGATGGTTTGGTTTGGTTTGATTAAGTGATTAAGTAACGATACGTGTGTAATATGATACAAACATGGTGGATACGCCGCTGGTACTTCCTATATATAAGTGTTTGTATAATATTACATAGCGTAACGTTATTTTGAATCATTTCAGTTTGATACATATAACATTTTATACAAATAACATACTTTTTCATAAGACATTGTTTTACAATCAACTTATCTTATACAAACTCATTTTTCATGGTTATTCATTTAACCTTACATTTACTTATACATATCAACTGATCTTATTGTTTTTCAAATGATTTACAAGACAAAGCAAATTACAAGGTTCATGACTAAACATTTTCTCAAATACAAGTCATGAATCCTATTTTCACAAACCTATGTATCTCACAGGCATTTTTATGCTGACGTACCTATTTTCACATGTGTTTTCAGGTGCTTTTCCGTAGGATGTTGATCACAATACTAGGGCGGACCTGTGCCTTAGAGACATAAAATGGAGCTAGACTATGTTTAATTATGTTGTAAACTCTGTATTTCCTGTTTGAAACAATGTAACATCCTTGTTAATTAAATAAATAAAACTTTGTATGCCATGGTTATGAAACAATTAATTCTGTCGCGATCACTCCCCGGCGTTTCCGCCGCGGTCCGTTGTTATACGCGGTCGGGGTGTGACAGAAGAGTTGGTATCAGAGCCGATGGTTATAGGGAATTAGGTTATTAGTAATGCTTTGACCTAGACTATAACTTTTCTAGGAACCTAACACAAGTTATCTTGTGTTTAGATCTTAAAACATTTACATCACCTATCCTTAGGTGATTAACGAAACAAGGAACCAAAATTTTTCCGAAACGTTTTTTTTGAAAAACAATCATCTGTTTTTGAATGATTTATTACAAGGTTTTGAACCCTCAATTGTAAGGTTTTGAACCCTTTTCAGTTTGGTTTTTGGCCTTGTGCCTTCAAATTTTCAAAAATCTCGTCAAACGTTTTGGGTTTTAAATAATGTGAACATGTGCAAACTGGAAGGGTGAATGCCTGTATTCTGGGTTTTCTGTCTAGGCAAGCACTTCGTATACATCTCATCAGACGCGAGACCAGTTGTGCTTACCTGGGAATTCTTGGGATGAGTGTTCACTTATAGGCGAGCATGTCTTCATTATACATTATTTTTGATCCATTTACTTTGATTAGTCACTGTGAGTCGTTTGTTTGCTTTGTGATACGGACGAATGACCACCATCTATGCTGTTTGCAATTCTTGTTTTTATCATCTCATTCTCTTCATCCAATCATCTCACTCGTTTTTCTTTCATGTTTTCCTCTTTTAGAATGCCTCCTCGACGCGAGAACCAGATAGCAACTGCCGAACTGGCAGAAATTATTGCGCAGCAGATGGCTGCTCAATTTCCAAATCTCTTTGCTCAATGGAACCAAGCCAACAATAACAACAATGTTCCATGCAAATACAAGGATTTTAATCAGGCTAAACCACTCAAGTTTAGTGGTTCTGAAGGAGCGACTGGGCTTCTTCAGTGGTTCGAGAGTAGTGAGAATACTTTCCGCCACGTGCAGTGTCCGGATAATTGCAAGGTCGAGTTTGCTTCGAGCGTATTTCAGAAGAGGGCTTTGACATGGTGGAATGGGATTATGAGAGACAGGGGTGCAGAAGTTGCTCTTGCACAGACTTGGGCTGAACTAAGGGCTCTTATGATGAGGGAATTCTGTCCTCGTCATGAGCAGCGAGCTTTGGAGAAGGAATTTGATGATCTGAAGCAGGATAGTGGTGAGCATAGGGCTTATACTGATCGGTTTGAAGAGTTGAGTCTTCTTTGCCCGACAATGGTTACCCCACTCGACAAGGCTATCGAGAGATACATCGACGGCCTACCTGACTCGGTACAAGACATTCTTACTGGTAGTAACCCTGCCACACTCCGTCAGGCAATCGAGTTATCAGCGACACTGACTGAGTCGCAAATCCGGAAGAACAAGTTACACCGGAAGGGTGACAAGGGCAAGAAACAGTTGGCTGACAAGGGTGATAGCAAGAAAGGTCAAAACTTGAATGGGAAGAACTCTGGTTCTTCGAAGAGGTCAAGGAAGCGTAAGGCTTCCCAAAATTTTGCTATCACTGCCCAAGCTAACCAGGCAGCTCCTAACCAACCCGCACATCTTCCAGCAAAGAAACCCTATACAGGGAATGCACCTTTGTGCAATAGATGCAACAGTCACCATCAGCCGCAACATCAGTGCCGTTTCTGTACTAGCTGTGGGAAGTCAGGTCATTCTGTCGAGGTTTGTCGGTTTGCTCAGAATCGCGCAGTTCAAAACCCGGCTCAACAAGTTGCACAGCCTCCTGCTCAGCAACAGGGTCAAGCTGCACGACCACAATACCCACCCGGTGCTTGTTACAATTGTGGGGATCTGACCCACTATAGGAATCGGTGTCCAAGACTGGCGAACCAGAACCAGAACCAGAATCAGGCTCCGGCTCGAGGCCGAGTTTTTAACATGAATGCCCAAGAGGCACAGGCTGATGATAATGTGGTGAACGGTACGTTCTTTATTAATAATCAGCCTGCATCTGTTCTTTTCGATTCTGGTGCCGATAAGAGTTTCGTGTCTTTGTCCTTTGAATCAATGCTTCGAGTGTCTAGAACGAAACTAGGCAAATCTTTGACAGTAGAAGTTGCTAGTGGTGAACCCATTATTCTTGATTCTGTTCTTCGCAACTGCCAGTTGAATCTTAACGACCATCTTTTTCCTATCGACCTCGCGCCTATGCAACTTGGAAGCTTCGACGTTATTGTGGGAATGGATTGGTTATCCAAGCATCACGCAGAGATCGTTTGTTCTGAGAAGATAGTTCGTGTGCCGCTTTCGACAGGCGAAATCCTGCAGGTTCAAGGTGAGAAGCCTACCGTTGGTCTCAAACTCATGTCTTGTTTTAAAGCTCGGAAGTATCTGCAGAAGAACTATGTGGCTTTCTTAGCACATGTTACAGAAGATAAAGGCAAGAGTAAGTCTATTTCAGATATTCCTGTCGTTCGGGATTATTCTGAAGTGTTCCCTGAAGATTTACCTGGTCTACCTCCAGCACGCCAAGTCGAGTTCCGTATTGATCTCGTACCTGGTGCAAATCCCATTGCTAGAGCTCCATATCGTCTTGCACCGTCTGAGATGCAAGAGTTGTCTAAACAGCTTCAGGAGCTCTCTGACAAAGGCTTTATCCGTCCCAGTTTTTCACCTTGGGGTGCTCCCGTTCTTTTTGTAAAGAAGAAGGATGGATCCTTTAGGATGTGTATCGATTATCGTGAGCTTAACAAGCTTACCATCAAGAATCGATATCCTCTACCTCGCATCGATGATCTCTTTGATCAGTTACAGGGCGCTTCTTATTTCTCGAAGATTGATCTGCGATCTGGATATCATCAACTTCGCGTGCAAGAAGAAGATATTCCCAAGACAGCGTTCCGTACTCGATATGGGCATTATGAGTTCACAGTCATGCCATTCGGTGTGACTAATGCTCCTGCTGTTTTCATGGACTTAATGAATAGGGTCTGCAAACCTTATTTGGATCAGTTCGTCATTGTTTTTATTGATGACATCTTGATTTACTCTAAGACGCGAGCTGATCACGAGCAACATCTTCGTCTTACCCTTGAACTCCTAAAGAAAGAGCAACTTTTCGCCAAATTCTCCAAGTGCGAATTTTGGCTTAAAGAAGTTCAATTTTTGGGGCATGTTATCAACGAACGGGGTATTCATGTAGATCCCTCCAAGATCAGTGCGATTAAGGATTGGGATACACCTTCTACTCCTACTGAAGTTCGTTCTTTTCTTGGTCTAGCGGGATATTATCGTCGCTTCATTGAGAATTTCTCTAAGATTGCAGTTCCTCTAACTGCTCTAACTCAGAAGAAAATGCCCTTTTATTGGGGAAACAAACAAGAGGAAGCTTTTCAACACCTGAAGCAGAAGCTTTGCGATGCGCCTGTTCTATCATTGCCTGAGGGTGATGATGATTTTGTTGTGTATTGTGATGCATCGAAATTGGGTCTTGGCTGTGTTCTTATGCAAAGGAACAAAGTCATAGCCTATGCATCAAGACAATTGAAGATACATGAGAAGAACTACACCACTCACGATCTTGAGTTGGGTGCAGTTGTCTTTGCTCTCAAAATCTGGAGACACTATTTGTACGGTACAAAATGTGTGGTTTTCACTGACCACAAAAGTCTTCAGCATATCTTCAATCAGAAAGAACTCAACATGAGACAACGACGTTGGGTTGAGCTTTTAAACGACTATGACTGCGAAATTCGCTACCATCCTGGTAAGGCGAATGTCGTAGCTGATGCATTGAGTCGTAAGGAACGTACTAAGCTTCATTGTGTACGTGATCAATCTTTTATTCAAGCTCGATCTGATATTCAAGCCCGCATTTCTCTAGCTCAACAATCCTGTGTTTCACAAGGTTTAATGGATAAGGAATTTCCCTATCACATAACACCTGCTCTGGAACTGAAGGACAATGGGTCATATTACTTCATGGACCGTTTGTGGGTCCCAAGCCAGGATGATCTTCGTACCTTGCTTATGGATGAAGCCCATAAGTCTCGCTATTCTATTCATCCGGGCTCAGATAAGATGTATAAGGATCTTCGTATTCACTATTGGTGGCCTGGTATGAAGAAAGACATTGCCTTATACGTATCAAAATGCCTTACTTGTCTTAAGGTTAAGGCTGAACATCAGCGTCCATCTGGTTTATTGGAGCAACCAGAGATCCCAGTTTGGAAATGGGAAAACATTACTATGGATCTTGTTACTAAACTCCCGCGCACTAAGAAAGGTCATGATGCCATCTGGGTAGTCGTTGATCGTCTTACAAAGTCAGCACATTTCTTGCCAATCCGCGAGGATTTTCCTACTGACAGACTTGCTCAAATCTATGTGGATGAAATTGTAGTTCGACATGGTGTTCCTTTGAACATCATTTCTGACAGAGATGCTCGTTTCACTTCTCATTTTTGGAGAACCATGCAATCTGCCATGGGGACCCAACTTAATCTAAGCACAGCTTATCATCCGCAAACGGATGGTCAATCTGAGAGAACAATCCAGACTCTGGAGGATATGCTAAGAGCTTGTGTGATCGATTTTGGTGGTAGTTGGGATTCACATCTTAAATTGATTGAATTCTCCTACAACAACAGTTATCACACTAGCATCGGAAGGGCTCCTTTCGAAGCTCTCTATGGTCGAAAATGTCGTTCACCAGTCTGCTGGAATGAGATTGGCGAGGCTCAACTTACTGGACCTGCCCTCATTTTAGAGACAACTGACAAGGTCAAGAAAGTTCGTGATAACCTTCAGGCAGCTAGAAGCCGTCAGAAGATTTACGCGGATCCAAAACGCAAACCCTTGGATTTTCAAGTCGGTGATCGTGTATTACTTAAGGTCTCACCTTGGAAAGGTGTGATCAGATTTGGAAAGAAAGGAAAACTTGCACCTAGATACGTTGGACCATTCAAGATCGTCGAAAGAATCGGAAAGGTGGCCTACAGACTTGAGTTACCTCCTGAACTGGGAAATGTTCATCCAACTTTTCACATATCAAATCTCAAGAAGTGTACAGCTGATGAGAACTACTCCATACCGCTTGACGAAATTCGTGTTGGCAAAACACTGAAATTTGTTGAGAAACCAGTGGAAATCATGGAACGTGAAGTCAAGTGGCTTAAACGCAAGCGCATTCCTTTGGTCAAGGTTCGCTGGGAAGCTAAGCGTGGACCTGAGTTTACTTGGGAACGCGAAGATCAAATGAAGGCGAAATATCCACATCTTTTTCCACGAGTTTCCTCTAAATAAATTTCGGGACGAAATTTCCACAAGTAGGGGAGACTGTAACAACTGTGCTTGTAATCACTATGAACAGTTATGTTATCAATAAAACAATGTTATTTGATCCCAATGTTTGTTTTGTTATGTTTTACATTTTTCATGTTTTGACTTTTGTTCAATTCCAAACTCTACATCACTTTCTGGAGAGTTATACGCAAACTAGTGCGTAAACGTACTCAGTTTAATGCGAGAAATACTCCGGAACATCAACATATACTCAACATACCTTAAATAACCTTTAAATAACTTAGAAATAAGTTTTGAAGGCTTTGGTATGGCAAAAACAAGTTAATTCGCTTACAGGGACTAAATATGACAAACTGCGAAAGTATGTCAATTTGAACTGTAACGAACATTCTGGAACATAACCATAAGTTAAACATACCTTAAATATCCTTTACATAGCTTAGAAATAGGCTTTGAGAGGTTCGGTGTGCTAAAATAAACTTTTGGGACATTCAGGGACTAAAAGTGTCAAAAAGTGCACAAGTTTGCATTTTCGCGCATAACTTACGTTCTGAATACATCTGGACATCCAAAAATTTATGTAAGCATGACTACATTATATTTTAGTGTTCGCCTTAAGAAAATTCCATTCGTCGCGTCATTTGGATCGTTTTTCGCGCTTATGCGCATTCCGTCGTAATTAACCGAACATCGCGTTCGTACGGTCAAACGAACCGGCATCCGAGATATTTTTGAACACATTTTAAGTTCCCTATACTTTAACTTCATTTTAGAGCTTTGAAATGGGGTTAACGGGCCTTAAACGTGTCAAAAATGACCTTATTGCACTGCAGGGACCAAAAGTGTAAATCTGCCAAAGATAACCCCTACGATGCGCAGGGCCTTTTTGGCTACGATGCGTATGGGTATCTGCAGACCAGATTCAATGCATTTCACAGCAGAATGCAGCTGGTTAATTGTCATCCACACATTTCCAAGTGTCTAGTCAGCTGATAAGGATGGCATTTTGTCACCACAACTTGCCGACACTTGTACGGTTATGATCGAAACACGTTTTTCCATGAAATGATCTCAACGGTTCCCTAAACACTATAAATAACCCACCCCCCTTTGTTCAAAATCACAAGAAACTCACTTTGAGAAACTCTAAGTTGAAACATTTGTTTCATACCTGAGATTTTCGAATTAAGTTTAGCATTCGGGGACCCTGGGTTAGTATTCTTTCGTTCTTTTCCTTATTTTACTGCTTTTCGAGTCAGAAAGTCAAACTTTGTTTGACTTTCAGCGTTGACCAGTAATGGTCAATGCGAAGTTCGTTTGAACTTCGCAACGTGAGTGTAATCACGTTGGTCATAGTCCTTTGGGACTATGCCCACTGATTACCACGTTGTCTAGAGTCGTAGGGTAGGCGATCTAATAAATCGCCTATACCTTCGAACTCGGCCCATTTGGTCGATCATTAGGATCCGACCAAATACATTAGGTGACCATAGTAGGTAGGGAATAACCTTCCGAGGTTATACCCTATGGTCACATCGTTTAAGTAGTTGTATGATAGGTAGTTTATATGCCTTAGGTAAATTACCAGAATACCCTTTTCATGCATAATTGGTAATTTAGCATATGTAACCTAAACTTTTGCCACATAACTAATTATGTAACATGTTTAGGCATATAACACTTGTCATAGGACTAGTTAGGCGTTCCGAACGCGTTTTACGCGCACGATGCGTTAAAGTAGCATAAGCTACCTAAACGGATCGTAATGGGTCGATAAGACTTAGGTCAAGTTTCATTTAGCATTTAGGCTTTGTTAAACCATATCACATGAGTTCCTACATTCATTTGGTTTACAAACCCTAATGCTACCCAATCTTCCGATTTAGGTCCGGTTTATTTACATAGTTACCTATATTAGGTGCCGTTTGATTCCGTGATCTATAGCATTACTCGGTGGTCATCTTTAGACAACTGAGCAATCTCAAGTGAGTACATAGACCCCTCTTTTACTGTTTTCCAAAATGTTTTGGGGTGGAACACATGTGCCTACTTGTTACTTTCATGCTTTCCTGTTTTCACATCATATACATGCTATGTTCGTTAGTACATTATAGTACATTGATTTCATTACATTTCATGCTAGGTATGCCCATTGTGTGCATTACTTAGTACATCGTTTTACATGACATTTCATGCTAGGTGTGCCCATTGTGTGCATAACTTAGTACATCGTTTTACATGACATTTCATGCTAGGTGTGCCCATTGTGTGCATTACTTAGTACATCGTTTTACATGACATTTCATGCTAGGTGTGCCCATTGTGTGCATTACTTAGTACATTGTTTTACATTACATTTCATGCTAGGTGTGCCCATTGTGTGCATTACTTAGTACATCGTTTTACATTACATTTTCACGCTATGTATGTTCATTTGATTACATACTTAGTGCATCACATGCTTCCATTTTTGGTATAACATTTGGTTTGTTTAACATGGGACAATACATTCATTAACATTGATCATGCCATTCGTTAGTAGGTAGTGGTACCATAGGAATTGACAACTCCCGTTCCGGACATCCCAGGGTAAGGGGACAGAAAGGAATGACCGAATTCGATATACATAACTTAGATAAATCTTTAATTTGTTTAAAGGTTTATCGCCTCAGTCTCAAGGCTTGGATGTATGCATATTAACAATACCGCATAAATGTTTGTATCAGTATAGCATGCATTTGTTACACACAACATGACTTTGATTTAAACTGTGTTTTACTTCAATACCTTGTTGTTGTGCATTTTACATATGGTTTAGTTGATACATTTCACTTACCATACATGACATTTTGATTACACATTACATGATCTACATTGAACATAAACATTTTGACATTAATATACACATTTGGTGGTTTACATTGGACATAGACATTTTGACATGGTTTACACAATAACACTTGACAATTGGATTGTACATGAACATTTTACATCTTGATGGTTTGGTTTGGTTTGATTAAGTGATTAAGTAACGATACGTGTGTAATATGATACAAACATGGTGGATACGCCGCTGGTACTTCCTATATATAAGTGTTTGTATAATATTACATAGCGTAACGTTATTTTGAATCATTTCAGTTTGATACATATAACATTTTATACAAATAACATACTTTTTCATAAGACATTGTTTTACAATCAACTTATCTTATACAAACTCATTTTTCATGGTTATTCATTTAACCTTACATTTACTTATACATATCAACTGATCTTATTGTTTTTCAAATGATTTACAAGACAAAGCAAATTACAAGGTTCATGACTAAACATTTTCTCAAATACAAGTCATGAATCCTATTTTCACAAACCTATGTATCTCACAGGCATTTTTATGCTGACGTACCTATTTTCACATGTGTTTTCAGGTGCTTTTCCGTAGGATGTTGATCACAATACTAGGGCGGACCTGTGCCTTAGAGACATAAAATGGAGCTAGACTATGTTTAATTATGTTGTAAACTCTGTATTTCCTGTTTGAAACAATGTAACATCCTTGTTAATTAAATAAATAAAACTTTGTATGCCATGGTTATGAAACAATTAATTCTGTCGCGATCACTCCCCGGCGTTTCCGCCGCGGTCCGTTGTTATACGCGGTCGGGGTGTGACAGGAATCTCAATAACCGGAATAACAATGACATCATCGACTAGGATCTCGACAAGTGGAGCGACAACGGCATCATCGACTGGAGCCCCATCATCCTGGGCACCCTCAGGGGGACCCTAAATAAAGAGATCGATGTCGTCGTCAGACATAGCATCAAGAGGCAGATCCTTAAGAGGAAATGCAGCAAGAGGAAAAGGAGCAGGGATCTGAACAAGAGGTAGATCCCCGTCAGGAAACCATCAGCTAGTGGTATATCATCTCCAAAATCTGGTAAGGCAAACGGCTGGAAGTCATCATCATCGCTACTCGTAGTGTTTGAAGTGAAAACCTCAGGGTCTGTGGCCATCTCGTCATCCGAGACTATGGCCATAGGGTCTACTGTATCGGATACTCCACTCTCAGAGGAGGACATGGTGTCTGTAACAACACAACCACACGTATGCACATATATCAATAATCATCAAATAAACATGTATGAAGTAACAATGTAAGCATGTAATCATCCTAGTCTTCCCAGACTATCCCACCCAGCCTCTCAGACTGAACTACTTAGTCTCTCAGACTAAACCTCCCAGTTTCCCAAACTGAACTACCCAGCCTCTCAGGCTAAACCTCCCAGTTTCTTAAACTGAACTACCCAGCCTCTTAGGCTAATCCTCCCAGTCTCTCAGACTGCCCCAACTAGTCTCTCAGACTACCCAGTCTCTCAAACTGAACTACCCAGTTAGTCTCTCAGACTAACTCCCCAGTCTCTCAGACTGACTACCCAGCTAGTCTCTCAGACTAACTCCCCAGTCTCTCAGACTGCACTACCCAGCTAGTCTCTCAGACTAACTCCCCAGTCTCTCAGACTGAAAATGAATTCTTTGAAATGTATTTTGTGTCTATTATTTGTAAAAATATTTGTTTCCTGGATCTGGACATTTTGTGTATGCAGGGAAAACATGTTTGTGAAAACATTTCGTGAGAGCCCTAATGATCGTAGTCTAGACTCGAGAAAGAATCCTAGTTCGCTACGATCGAAGCTCTGATACCAAGCTGTCACACCCTGACTTTTGCGGAAGCGTGGTTATTGGTGTGACTTCTTAATACCATAGCATTCAATCATAACAACGCTATATGATAAAAACATGAGATGTTCATCCATTAATTAAGTTTAGAAAATACCACAACATACTTGTCTTGAAAACATCGGCACCAAATTAAGTTACAAACCATGACATGTTCAACTGAGTTCATAAAGACTCCACAAAAGACTTTAAATAAAACCTCAGTTTAGAAACATGTATCCCGTCCAGGAATAGGATACACCCCCTAAACTCAACAACCATGGATAACATCTTTTATTCACGACGCAGCTTGAAGACACATGCATACACCTGCCAGATCCACTAGTTCCCTGAAATACATGTAGTTTGAAAAACATCAACAAAAGTTGAGCGAGTTCATGTGTTTGTATAAGTATGTATAAACCTTTGTAAACAGTGTATGTATGTATGTCCCGGTATGATAGCAAACAAGGAAAAGATCACCAATGGTTTGCAAGGCCACTGATATGTGTGACGGTGTAGGAAGAGTCAAACCTAGCAATGTTGTACCAGGCTTCCGGCTGGAAGACATAGTCACCCTATGGGCCACCCTGGTCCTCATGGGTGTGGGCTCGCTACACCCAAATAGATCTATCACTCATGCCCTTCGGTCCTTATACGAGGATTAATGGTCCCAAGTATCTGCCTACCCAATCACATGATCTATGGTTCTTTCCTAGGCTAACCATACCAATAGTATCTGTATGTAATCCTTTTGTAACATGTATTTCACCCCCGAAGTAAATAAACAAAACAGTTTAAAGAAAAGGGGGACATGAACTCACAGTATTGCGTCTTCAGAACTAGTAACTCCGATCTCGTCAGCAAACACGACTACCTACAGTGCACTAACGTCTATTAGACGGACGGGTCGTGCCTTTGCTTAGTATTAATGTTTTGGAGTTACGTTTCTAATGTTATTCCAAGTTGTATAATTATTTGTCAAAATAATTAATATTTCAACTTAAATTATATTTAGTTTTGGAATAATTGTTTAAGCGATATTTCTGTATTAATACTTCTCAAGTATTTAACTTCATATTTCCTTCCCAAGGATGGGGGTATCTTATACATGTGTTCTCGTATTCTTGTTTTCGTATTCTCAAAATAATATATTTTCAAGTCTCACTTTAGAAAATATATATATATAACTTATTTGTCAAAAATAATGTATTCCAAGAAAATATATATTTATTCCCAAAAATCATATATCTTCTAAATATACTAGGAAAATATATTTTTATCTCCCAAAAATAATATATTTTCTTCATGTTGAAAATTTGTCATAACTTGGTAATATGTACAAAATCATATTTTCACTTCTTTCGTTTCCAAAATAATATTTGCCAAAAATATACTTATAAGAGTATTTTCCGGAATATTTTGTAAGTTACGTTTTTTTGCGTTCGGTTTCACAATATCAAGTGTGTAACTTATGTATTTATCCCGTGAGATTTTTGGTGTTAATTTGGATTGTACATTCTTGGTATTTTTGTTAAGTTATATTACTTTACCCTAAAATAACATAACTTATTTCACAAAGTATACAAGTATTCACACAAGTGTCTTCTATGTATATATATATATATATATATATATATATATATATAGTTAACCATTTTTATTTATTAAAAACAATCTCCAATATTTGTATTTTTGTGTAACAAATTCTATGGCAAAGTTTATATTGAAAACCGTAGTTAAAATACACTTAGTAAATATTTGTTAGAAAATATTTCTAAGTGTTTGTATTTTTAGAAAATTTTGCCATAGTTTCCTTTGAAAATGGAGGTGTCCATGCCATTTAGCATATCATTTTCTTTTCAAAATCAACACACAATAATCAACAATCAACCCTAGACAATATTATACTTACCAAGTGCAAAAACTATTCAATTTACAATACAACATGAACTTGATCTTTCACCAAAAACTTGTAGTAACATGGTAAAGCATTTAGTGGGTTTAGTTACCCTTTAAAGTGTGTTTATTCCTTTAAAAATATCATTCTTAAAGAAACTAGGTGTTTACAACTTGTAATCATATTTTACAAAATGGTTATTTATTAGATCTTCTTGTTTCATAAGTGTTTATGCACTTGTTTTTCCATTAAAAATAGTGTAGGTTTAAGTAAGCATCAAGATCTTCTAAAAATCACATTTTAAACTTGGTTCTTTTGGAAAACCACTCATAGATCTTAGATTCATAAGATTACTAGCTTACTTTGTTTATCATTTTACAAGAAATCATCTTTTTATTCAAGTTCATGCTTATGTATGAGGATGATCTCTTTGTGTTAACACATAATCATCCTCTAACTTCCTAGATCATGTGTTTAATCACAATCTAGCAAGCTCCTTATGATGATCAACATCATGTTCCCAAGTAAACAACAATCAAACATCACACATATACTAACCAACATCATTTCATCCATATTTCATCATATGTTAAGCTTATGTTCAAGATTCATGTTCATGTCTTTTAATGTTCTTGAGATTAACAACATACTACATCTTTTAACCAATCAAAAATAGAAGTAACAAAGGTTACAAGGATCTTACTACTACCTCTAAGCTAGGGAAGAACATAAGATGAACATGGAGTGGATAAAAGCAATTGATGGAGGTCCTTCAAGTTCTACAAGCACCAAGCTTCATAAAACACCTTCTAACACCTTGAGATAAGCTTGGAATAGATGGAAGCAAAATGGAGATGATGGTGGTGGGGAGAGGGGTGTTCGACTGAGATGAAGAAGGAGGGAGGAAGAGGTGAAGTGTTGAGAAGTGTGGATGCTCATGACCCTCCATGTTCTCTTATAACCTCTCATTTGAGTATTACACAATGGGTTTTATGTTTCAAGAGTACAATACACAATCTTCTCCTAAATCAAGAGAAGATTACAAGATCTTAGCAAGATTATGGGGATCAAAGGTGGGCCACCCTTGAACCGTAAATGAGAGAGAGGGGGGGGGGGTAAGTGTAACTTTGATGGTAAATGATGTTAATTAGTTGGAGGTTAAGTGTAAAGTCTAGTGTTTTAAGTGTATCATGCATTATATAGTATGTTAGAGTGTTCGGGAACCATAACTAGCTCAGAAAAATAAAACAATGCTTCTAGCAATATTTTGGTGCTCCGGGTAGTGTCCGGCTGTTCGGTTAGATACAGGTTCGTTAAAGTGTCAAGTTATTCCGTTTAGTGTTCTTTAAGTACCCTTTTGTGACACTTTTAAGTCCCGACACTTAGGAAAGCATACAGGACCATTTTGCCATATTTTTTGCACGATACTAGCATGTTAAAATGCTGATTTTTGCTGATTAATGCAGAATTCTGCACTTTAAGTGGGTTTTAGGCACTTTCCGACACTTAAACTATCACCTAGTGACGCAGTTTTATGGTCCTTACTTCCCTACACACCATACTAGTGTAGTACCTTGTCTCTGGCCCTTACGGGGTCTCAAAACACTGTCTGTCTATGTACTGACATTGTCAGCATATTTCTGAGTTATCCGCTAACTGTGCTAACCATGCTTTGTGCATCATTTATGTCACTAAAGTTTGTATGTGATAAATAGTGTGACAGTATGCAATATATGATGCACATGGAAATATGATGCAGTAATCAGAAAGTAGTTTAAATCATCAGTTGTAATTAAGCACAGTCATTAAGCATTAATCAATATTAATTAATTGTATGGATACCTGGGTTTATGAGGGTTGTCACAAGACGCTCTCTCAACACTTGCTTTCCAACAGCTTTATCCGAGGAAAGGTGGATGCTACTCTTTTCACTAAGGAGGTCGCTGGTCATCTGCTGATCTTTCAAATATATGTTGATGATATTATATTTGGGTCCACGAACAAGGAACTCTACAAAGAATTCAAACAAGTGATGAAGCAGAAGTTCGAGATGTCGTTGATGGGTGAGATGAAGTTTTTCCTTGGTCTACAAGTTGATCAGATGCCGGAAGGAACCTTCATACATCAAACGAAATATGTCCACGACGTTCTGGAGAAATTTGGGATGTCGGAGACTACACCAATGTCCGCCCCGTTATCAACTAATCACGGTATCAACCCTGATCTCACCGGAGAGAAGGTCGATGAGACGCTATACCGTTCGATGATTGGTTCGCTGATGTACCTGACTGCATCTCGACCCGACATAATGTACCTGACTTGCCTTGCGGCCCGTTATCAGTCGAGTCCTAGAGCTTCACACATGTCTATCGTCAAAAGGATTCTACGCTACCTGAAAGGAACCCCAAGCCTGGGGTTGTGGTACCCCAAAGACGGTGATTTCAAACTCGAAGGATACTCAGACTCAGATTTCGGATGCTGCAAGATCAATTCAAAGTCAACAACTGCAGGATGTTGTAACACCCGTCTTCAATTAACACGAATATAATAATAAAATGCGCGTTTATACTTAAATGCGACCTTACAAATTTTTTTACCAAATTAACAACATACAAGTTTAAAACATTAAAAAATGTAGTGCCAAGTGTATACGAGTTTCACTTTAAAACAAAAACAAGTAGGGTCATTGCGGAAGCCTTGTTTGATATGTGTTCGGTTCGTTCCATTGCTTGATCGCCATCCAGAAGCTTGCTATAATCACCTAATATCAAAAACCAACTTAAAAGTTAGTTTTGATAACTTATAAACGATTATAATCAAGTTCTAGTATCAAACAAACGAAATAAAAATAAAAATTTCAGACTTATGCCTCTCGCGCCACGCGAGAGGCTTCTTGTTTTCTCTTCGCGGGCCGCGACGGCACCCGTGTGTCACGCCAGAACCACGGTTCCCCTTCGCGTGCCGCGGGGGAGAATGATTTCTAGCAGGTCCGTATCTGGACCTGCATTTTTGCCCAGCTCAAGTTTTAACCAAAATTCTAACTTTAAAACCTCATAACTTTTGTTCTACTCATCCGATTCACGTGATTCTTTTTCCTATGCATTCGTAATTTAATTCTCCATCTTATGAAGTTAAAACCTGATATCTAACTTCTCAAAATATAGAATTTCAATCCCTCAGCTTGAAATTGATTTAGTAAAACTTTTGACCCGTTTAAGTTTAAAACCACTAACTTGTTTCTAACTAATCAAAATACATGCTCCAATGCATTTACCACAAAATCTTTAACTCGGGTTCATAATTCTTTTGAATTCCGTAACTAGTACGCAAGCTATGCGCATAGATCCGTCTTGACCCGTTTAGGGGATTTAAGCAATTTAGTCTAAAACTAGCTCTTTTCTTTTCACACTTCGTAATTCCATATCTAAAATATCTACCTATATTCCATAATCATCATGTAAATTCCTAAACAACCCATATGGGTCGTTTGCCCAATTTACCCATCAAGGGTTTTTTGGTCAATTTTAGTCCCTCATTTACGACGAAGGACTTTCACTAATAATTGACCAAAATATCACTTTTAACTAAAATTCTAAATATGCGTACCTGGCTCGGGTCATAGCACTGAACCGTTTACATACGTTTTGCTTTATTTTTTTTTTGCTAAAACAACACAAGCATATGTTATTTCCTGTGATCACAAAACTCAACAAATAGTCGTCAGTTATTATTGTCAAATGGTATTAACACACCATTTGACCCGTTTAGTCGACATGACCATTTATCAACGTATGATGGTATATTAATATCATCATGCCCCTTGAACCTATTCCGATTCGTGCCATGAGTTCTTGCTACTTAAAAAGACATTTTCTTAAATTGTTCGACCCGTTATAACTTTTACCAAATGGTGTCTTTATTTTGATCGTTATTATTTTAACTATTAAATTGACCCATTTGGTTGTCGAGTGAATTCCATCACCTCAATTACATATCAACACAACCATTTTCTCTATATCAATATTACGCACATTTTAACTATCTATTTTGACCCGTTCGGTTGTCGAGTGAATTCCATCACGTCAATGACATACCAACACAACCATTTTCGCTATATCAACCTTAAACATATTTTAACTAAGCTTGTCTACATAAATGTAACGGGACGACAAGTCGCGTACCTTAGATCTTTCCTTTAAGCTTCGCCTATAGTGAACAACCCGACTAATTGTTAAATTGCCATTTTAAAGAATCGATATCATCCAATTTTGTCAAGAATCATTACATATGATCCTTTTCAAGTTTCATCATACTTCTATAGTTTTACGTTCTCACTTAGGCAATTTATCGAACACCTTGTGGGTATTATTTATAACCCATTATGTTACATCAAATCTTAGTAAATTCCTAACCATGAATTCTCAATTCAACAAGTAGGTATGTTTATCATGGGCATTTTAACATCACATTTCAGTTTGTTATGAGTTCATATGCTCATTTAACTCTTTAAATTTCATGAACTCAACCTTTTTCATCAAAACCCACTTATACCCATACAAGCTAAATCCTTCAATTACAAGTTTATGGCTCTAAATCACCAATTTCACATCTAGGGTTCATTCCTAGACTAGTATTCGTTTCAATTTTACCATTATATCTAACATGCATACTAGACATCAAGTTATGAATGTTTACCATAAACTTATAACATCACCAAACATCAAATTTTGACATACCTTGGGATCTCTTAACGTGATTGATCATGAAATTAGCTTCAACACTGACTATTGTTGAAATCCTTCTTTGATTCTTGGTGATTTGTGAGTTTTAGGGTTTTTGAGAGCTTCCCCCCTTTTTGCTTTGCATATGTCGACCAAACGCACACATGTGTGTGTTTTGGTTTTAATTTTTCTTTTAATTAAATCACTTTCATAATTGCCCCTTTTAGTCCCTCTATTTCACAAGTTATACAAAAAAGTGTATTTAATCATGTTTCTTTATTATTTTCAAACATACAACTAACTAGGTTAATTATTCCTAGTTAACTTAGTAGGTTCTGGGGGTTATAACCCGTTTTATTTTAAGTCCCGTTAACTCGGGCCCTTTTATATACTTTGTTTTTCTCAAAGTATTTATCATCCTTTCAATTAATATTAGGTTTATTTATTTAAATCCTAATATTTACCGGGTAAATTTTCACCACTAACGGAATTTTACCCGTCATTAATATTAAAGTGGTTTGATACCAATCCTGTTTTTGGGGTGTTACAGATGCCAATTCTTTGGACCACACCTGGACACTTGGCAGTATAAGAAGCTGACAACCGTTGCTCTTTCAACATGTGAAGTAGAATACGTGTCAGCAGGCAGCTGTTGCTCGCAAATTCTATGGATCCAACAACAAATGCGAGATTACGGTTTGCAATTTCTTACATCTCCTTTTTTTTTGACAACGAGGCTGCAATCAACATAACAAAAAACTTGATACATCACACTAAAACTAAACACATTGAAATTCGACATCACTTCATCTGTGATTGCTATGAGAAGAAGTTGATTCGAATTGAAAAGATCCACACCGACGAACAAAAGGTAGATTTACATACTAAACCATTTGATAAGTCATGCTTTCAATACTTATTAAAACTTAATAGTATGAAACTTTTGCCGTCAGGGGGAGCTATAGTTGGTGTTGAGGAGAAATCCACAGCAGAGGACGTCGAGAAGCGATCTGCTATGGTTTATCGTATTTTTAGTTGTTTTGGTATTTAGGGGGAGATAAGTCTTTCAGAAAATACAAAAACATTAAAAAATGCAAAAATACAAAAACAATAGGAAATTTTCAAAATTCAAAAACATTAGAAAACCCAAAAAGAGTTTTGTGTAAAAAGACGAAATGATAGTACATCAGCTAGACTGTCACGGTACGCTAAAGAATTGGAAAGTTTAAAAGCGTTAACCGGTCTCACTGATGATGTATCGATAGGTTTTTACACATTTAGTAGACTTTTTAGGGATATAAACCTAAAAATTCGTATCTTGCTTAATTCGTGGGGAACATCTCTCGGATATATAGGTAACCCCTGAAATCTTGTTTGAAAGATTACCTGTTTCTAACATACTAGGTCTATATACTTAGTGATATCTGGGGTATTATACCAGGACTTCTGATTTTGCGGAAGCAATAGCCTAGTCCTCCTATAATACTCTGCATGCTTTAATAATTAAAGCCTCCCCTCAGCATAAAAATTGATAAACATTGAAAGATGTGAATCAAGTGATGTTGAAGAAAAGATCCCTAAGTGGGACACACCTTAAAGACGAGCCATCATCTCTTTGTCTGAACGGAAGTTCTAACCTGAGCTCTCATGGTCTCGCACTACCCTAATACAGATATCATTATAGTATGTTCACCTGTAAGACTGAATGGAGGGAATCTGGATACGAGAGTATATTCTGTGGTGGGGCACGCGAATAAGTTAAGTTCTTAAAACACCTAATCTGTATCCTGAATTAGTTGAAGTCTGTGTGAGAATTTAAAATGGATCAGTATATCGACAATCTAGGTGAATTGTTTAACACTTAGTGTGAAATTAAGCTCAACGGTACCTGTGACTCGTCGGTAGCTGATATGATCCTCTAACACGACTCACAAAAATGTGTTTGTAAATAGTTTACTGTATCTCATTTCAAATTTATTCCTAAAAAGATTTTAGTGTGTTTTAGCTTAAACTTTCTTAAAAATCAAAAAGATTTTATTTCTACTTTAGTTTAGACAAACCATTGTGGAAAGCTGATCTTCGGAATCTCAGAAGCAATTCAGAAAGTTTTTGGCTGAACAACTGGGTTGGGAGCTAATCAAAATAGTTGAAAACTTCAAAGTCATACAAGTTCATTAATTTGACACTTGTACATTTTTCAAGAAAAAGTTGAAAAAGTTTGAACGAAATGTCAGTTGGTTCGTATCGGGTCAACCAAGGTCATTAACTTGGACTTGGTAGGCAAATTGAGTAACCAAGGTCATTTACTTGGACTTGAGTACTTGAGTGGATGTCTAAAACTGATCAAAACTGATAAAACTGAGAAATTTGAAAAATTAAAAATTTTGGAAGGATTGAGTGGATCGAACGGCCATCCGATCGAACGACCCTCCGATCGGATGACCATCCGGGTGAGATAGTCAGCCTATAAAAGGCAATCAACTGATGGTCAAAGTCATTCGGTCGAACCACTATCTGTCACACACATCATTTTTCTCTCAACTGTTCTTGATCATTGTGTCACATTCTTGACATTCCAAACACATAGGATTGTTGGCTAGCACATCACTCACTATGGGAAAGGTAAGTTTCTCAAATCTCACCGTTAAATTTCATGAATTTGATGATTATGTATATCGACGGTTCAAACGGAGGGTATACCTTAGATCTAGGCTTGTTTAGACATTGTTTGTATGAATTGAACTAAGAATCTTGTTCATCGGCCTTAGATTTAGGGATTCACCGGTCCAATTTCAACAATAACATCTTAGATTGGAACATAGAATGATTAAGGGGTGTCGGCAACCGAGTTGATTTTTCTCAAATTAAACCCAAACTAGAAAGTTTTGATAGAAATTGAACATATGGTTTTAATTATCGGAGAATTCTTTAAGAGAAAATGTGTTCAATTTTGAAAAATGTTGAAAATTTTGATCTTGATATGTAGACATTCAAACTGTTCTTGAACATTGATCGAACGGTAATCCGATCCACAACAACACTTGTCTTGAATCTTGTGCTTTATAGAATAAGACTCATCCGAACGGATTACCATCCGGCCGGATGGTCATTCGAGAGCCAGTACTGTGTAAGAGTGTAGAGTGAAAGTGTTAGAAAAATTTTGAACTTTTTGAGAATTTTTCACCAAACTCTTTATATTTTGAATTATGTGCAGGCAAGAGGCTCTAACTTTCATCCCAATCACAATATTTACTGCATTCTAGATGAGAATTATCCAAACTTGGAGCCGTTCAAGGAGATAGTACCATTTCTGAAAGAGAGCAGGATGTGTAAAGCATTGACTGAGAAGCATAAATGCTATGAATCACACGTTAGAACATTCTGGAGCAGTGCACGATATGATGAGAAAGAAGAAACGATTTATTCTGCTGTCAAGATGAAGGATGATAAAAAGAAAGATATTGATTTAGAGGTAAAGTTCACAGTAGGTGACGTTAGGAGGGTGTTAGATCTGAAGATAAGGATGAGGATCCTATCATTATCCCGGAAAGAATGTGCAAAGGCTTTTGGCTACGAATGGGATACACGGGGTATATCAATGATAAAGGATATACTATGTCAAAGTTTTGTAGGCCTTACAAGTTCCTAGTGCATTGTGTGATTCATGCACTATCGCACAGAAAGGGTGCATACGATGAGACTTCAGATTATATCATGAACATTATAGCGTGCTTAGTACTCAACAGGCCATATAATATCTCGCAAGTGATTTTCAATCACTTGATAGATAACATTAGAGGTGAGAAGTACATAATGTATCCAAGGTTTATTCAAATATTGTTGGATGATCAACTTCCAAATCTACCAAAAGATCCAAAGGATGAACTTAAGTTGCACCACATGGATAGTGAAACTTTAAAAAGGTTAGATAAGTATAAAGGATTGAAGCCTGAGCCGGAGCCAAGATATAAAGCTAAGTTTGGAAAGATCAAGAAGGCAGATTATGTGGCACCTGAAGGTGATCAATGGAGGCATGCTGACAGCAACTCTGAAGATGAAACATATAGATTGAAGGAAATGGTTGAAAAGAAGTTGAGATTTTGGTATGTGAAGGACGAGAAGAAAAGAACCTAAGGTTTCAACACCAAAAGTGACTACTCCAAAAGTGGTTATAAAGGGTAAAATTGGAAAGCAGGAATCATCAAGAAGGTTGGTAGATCACTATCTTGAATATTATACTAACAGTGTTAATATTTGTGTTGCAGAAATGGAGAAAAAGATTGGTTGATGAACCTGTGGTTCCACCGATGGAGTTGATTAAACAAGGCGCAGATCTGTTGAATATGTCATTTGCTGAATACGAGAAGCAATCAGTTGCTGCAGGTGCTCAAGGTGTTAATGTTGAAAAAGGAGCTGAAACAACTACAAAGAATGTTGAAGCAAGTGGTGACGGTGTAAAGGAGACAGAAGTTGAAGGAGTTGTGCATACTGACTCCAGTGCTACTGAGAGCGATGAGTTTGATCCAATAAAGATTGCTCCAACTTCTTACATCAGTGGCAAGTAAAAGTACAAGAGATCTCCTAAGAAAAAGAAAGCATCTGATGTGGAAGACTCTACATATGTGCCAACACCAAAAGAGAAAAAGAAAGTTCTGAAGAAGCGTAAAGCACGACCTTTGGGAGTTGTTTCAAGGAGTGTTAGAGCTAGGAGAGACTCTATGTCTATTCCTCAGCAATCTACATCAGTTCCAGAGGTTCCAATAGTTGAAAAGAAGGTGGAAAGCCCAGAGTATGAGAGGGTTGAGAGGGTTGAAAAGAATGATGAAGATGTTGAAGTGGAGTTTGTGGGAACTAGAAAGTCAACACCACCACCAACACCGAAGAATCCAACAATTCATATTCATGATGAGCGTCAAAAGACTCCAGAGCATCAAAAAAAGAAAGTTGAAGATCCTTCATTTGCAAAGAAAGCTACAACTTCAAGTTCTAGTCATAGATTTCCTAAGGTTATTGGTGAATATCCAGAAGATCTTCCTATAGGTAACTTTGATGTCTTCAATGATGGTAAGATAAATGTGTTGACAAAGAAAGTTAATGTGTTGGAGAAAGCAAAGGCCAAAGCTGAAGCAGAGCATGAAGAGTTAAAAGAAAAACTTGAAGCTTCTAAAGCAGAAAATGTGGCATTGAAAAAGGATTTAGAAGATCATGCTAAAGTTATTGATCAGTTGTCAGAAGAGCTTGAAGAACATGCTAAAGTGATTGATCAAATGACAGAAGCGATCGACGAGGTAAATGATCGATACAAAACTATTGATAATTCTAATAAATTGCTGCATGAAATGTTGGGTGATGTGAGCCAACATGCTTCAAATGAGAATAAAGCATTAAAGGAAGAAATTGAAGCGTTAAGGGCTGATAAAGTGATAAAGGATGAGCAGCTGAACATGTTATACACTGTCGTTGAACACAATCTTGGAATCAATGTTCAAGCTGTGTTTGATGAAATAGAGATTTAGAATGTTGAGGCGAGAAGGATTGAAAGAGAAAGAAGGTTGGCTGAAGAAGCTGCTGAGTTAAAGAAAGATAAGAAGAAAGGTTTGGTGATTGACAAAGAGGAAATTCTTGGATCTTCAAGCCAACCTGATCCAATTCAAGCAGATGAGGTAAATACTTTGAATGTTGAAGCCGAAGATAATACACTTGCTATTATTGCTATTGGTGAATTAAAAGACGTAACTCCTGAGGAAATTAGACTTGATAGAAGAAAGATTATTGAGAAACGTCATGAAGAAGAGAAAGTTGAGGAAGAAGAGGATGAGGAGTTGAAGGATTTGTTTGATGATATTGATAACTATGATGATAATGATGATGATAATGATCAGGGAGCGACAGGGTTGATAATTGTGAAGCATTCTGGTCAGCATACTCTTGAAGACTTCTTGAACGACGAGCTAAATGAACAACAAGAGGATCAGCATCATGAAGCTTCTTCTTCTTCTGGAAAACAACATGCTGGTGATCAGGTATACCTTACTCTTCCGAAAGTTATTTACTTACATGCATCATTTGAGGGGGAGTTAGAGGAAAATAGAATGAGAGAATCCATGTTAGAGGAGTTGGGGATGGATGATGGGAATATGAAGTTCGATATTGAAGATGAGATACCACCCTCTCCTGAAAGAGAATATTCTTTCAAATTCGTAAATGAAGCTGACAATTTCAAAGTTGTGATTATTGAAGAAGATTCTGATTTGTCTGAAGAAGATACTCCATTTCACTATACTGGAGTTGACGACGGCTTTCCTACTTTGACCGAATTATTTCAATCTCACAATGAAGACGAAGTGAGAAGGAAAGTAGTGGAGAGGATCTCTACTAAAGGAGTTCCTGAAATTGTTCCACAAGAAGAACTTCTTGAAGGAAGGAAGGAAGAGATGTTTCAAGGTGATGCCGAAAGAAAGAAAGTATAAAAGGCCGCTACAGTATTTCACAGATCATCCAGATAAATCTCTGGGTGATATTCTTTCGTGGGGCTACTTGGAAGACTTGAAAGTGTATGCAATTAGAAGAGAACATGGAGTGTAGTACTTTGAGTTTCTATCCGACATCAAAACACTTCCATGGTGGGATGTTGAAGAGCTTGTGCAAACAAAGAATATCAAACAGTTCTATTACGGTTTGGATGTTAAAATGCATGATCAGAAGCTGTGGAACTACATAAAGCTGCAAGCAAAAGAAAACTTTCCTAATTGGAAGCCTCATAGGCCTGAACAAGTTGTCAAAATTGATCCAATTACAGGCGAAAAGGACATTTCCTTGAAGATCAAACCTCCAAGATGTCTGAAGAACATGCCGCTTCGTGCAATGGAACAAGATTTCTATGAAGATTTCAAAGGTTGGTTATATAATCAAAGCACAGCGAAAGCAGTGATTTCATTGTTTGATAAGAAGACAGGAGAAACAAGACGCATCAATGTGCTAGATCCGATGTGGCTTGTTAATTGCTCAAAGAAAGACATTGATTGCCTGTTCTTCAACAAAATTGTGTATAATGAGCCTGACAGAGTACAAGCACAACAATATCAAAAGATGGTGAATCTGTGCTTCGCAAAAGAAATTAACTCTGGAAGATATTGGCAAACAAAGTTCAGAGATTTAGAGTTGGAAGAATTTCTGAAGAAAGAGAAAAGAAGTGAAAGATTTAAGAAGATCGTAGAAAGAGCTGTTGTGTTAGGTCGAAGGAAGTTTGAAAGACCGCCACCAACAGATCAAACACCTATCGAATCACAAGAAAACAAAATTCCTAGGTGGGAGAGATCAAAGGATGGAGATCCAGAGTATCGCAAGTGGTGGAATGAAACGGGAAAGCCTTTGAGAAGACAAATGTTAGAAGAGAGGAGATAAAAGAGAAGACAGAAAGCTAAAGTAAGCAGACCCAGTAGGAAGACACGGTGAAGACTGTACAGGAAAGAAGACTGCAGCTACATCTAAGGGGGAGTCTGTAGATGCTTAATGTTTGTAGCTTCTGTTTGTATCGAGTCTATATTTTGTCCTGTATGTATCTTTGTATAGTTTTGTGTGTATGTTATATTATAACTGGGAGAAACAGAAACGAAACGTACATTGTAAAGTTCATCCGGTCGGATGGCTTGGGTCATCCGGACGGATGACCATCCGACCGGATGACATAACCTCTCCCAGTCAGCTCGCCTATAAATAAAGACTAGGGGTTCATTTGTAAGGAAGTTGCTTGATTTGTCTCTGAGGCGAAGCTCTGTCATACTCTAACCGGAACCTTGTATTTTCACGATCTTTGAATGAGAATGGATGCTTTAAACGTTGATTTCGTTGTTGATTCTTCTTTGACACTGTATATGGATTTCGCACTTCTACAGTGATCGATCTGACCGGAGTTATTCAATCTAGAACCGAACCAACCGGTCCTCACAAGTAGGATGATGCGTGGTTGAAAACCGGTGATCGTTTATGTTTTAGTTGATGTTTTTACATGACTTTTAGTTTCGAATAGCCTACTTTTGATTGGAGTTGGGTTTTGTAGGTCGAACGGAGTTTAAGGAGCTATTCGGGAGCTATACGGAGCACCGGGAGGGAAATCGGGTCAATGGGGAGTGAGAAATGGCGAAAACTAGAAAACAGGAGATAGGAGCATCGTCGCCGACACCCTCTGGGCCGTCGGTGACACCATCTGGTATGTTCCATCGGGATACAAGTGCATAGACAAGAGTTTTAGCCGTCAGAGGAAACCCAAACAAACATGCACCGTCGGCGACGCCCCTTTCTACATTAGATCGAATAATTTGATTTCTACATGCTCTATCGTTTAAGTTTCCGTGTTCTTGTTAAAAAAACATTCTGTTAAAGTAAAACAAGTATCTTAAAACGTTGCCCACCAAAAATATTTTATGTTATTTACAATTTCATTTTTTGGGTAATGGACATACGAAAATAAAATTTTAGGGGGGAAGATTCGTAGAAAATCAAAAAGAAAAAGAATAAGAAATTTGATGCTTATTTTTGACACCTGTTAAAAGGAAATGATAGAAAATTTCTAACACTTTTTCTTTTCTCGAAAAACAGAAAAACAAGAAGAATCGGGGTGCCAAGCAACGACTAATTAGATTCAGCAATAACGACGAGTAAACTGCGATTAGGCGACAAAAGAAAAAGTCTACACAAAAAATTTGGATATCCATAACATTATGCATCTTACAGGTAACACGTTGTGACATATGGCTTAATGGACTTGAATCTTGCATTGATAGATTGACAAAGTCCGAGATTTCGGGTCATTATATTGATTAATCATTCGGGGATATCATAATCGCTCTTCTGCTTCATACAGATATATGCTGACCTAGACGCTATGATATCTTTTCAAAAGAGCCAAAGAGGCCAAAAACCCTGAATTGAAGAAGCTCTCATAGAGAGTCATTCAACTGTGCAAAAATGCATAAATCATACCGTTTTTGGTATCTGTCTCACCCCTCGTTAGATATTGGTCTCTCTACTGTACGGAAGTACTGACCTGATCACCAATTATCTATCGTTGAAAAACAAAATGAATGAAGTCAATATACTCACCTGTTATGAGGAACCTTTGTGCATACCTTGATCGCGGGGTATGTCCTGACGTGGGACTCGCGAGTGTATTGTCCTAGTTCTATAGCTTGTGTGGGGGCCATCATAATTTTTGTCAATATTACCAAAACATGATAACAAGTTCACCGAACGCATGTTGAAAGAAGGATGCATGGATTTAAGAGGACAAACATACTGACAATTTTTCTTGTGCCTGGATTAGCTGAAAAGAGAATTTAAAAGAACTGACAATTGTTGATAATGTGATCTTTTGCAGGAAAGTTGATGAGCAAAAAATTAAAGGAACTTCCCGGGTCGAAAAATGAATTTCGATGTCCAAATACCCAAGTTTTGAGCTTTATTAAAGAATTTCTAGGATTTCCACATTATTAAATCAAAATGGGGGGCACATTTTTCGAGAAAATTTGAAATTTATGAGTGTATTTGTTGTGTTTTGAAAAATTTCAAAAGATTTTATATTTCACAAACAAAACGCGACGTATTTAAATTCCGGGCGTAATTATTAAATATGTTAAAGCGGTTAGAATCATGTATATAAACACTTCTTCAGTTTTCATTTCAAACTTTTCACACATTTTTCTCTCAAATACGCTCAAAACACTCTCAAAAGAAAACCCTTCTTCATCATCTGATCATCTGATTTCTTTGTATTTAATCCAGTCTTCGTATTTAAGGTATAATCATCGGACATCTAGTAATCATTATCGGTCTTCTTTGCACTGAATCGCTTTGATATCACGAGATTATTGATTGATTAGATCAGTTGATTGTGTTTTAAAAGGGTTTATGAAGAAATCTTTGAATGCAGAGTGATTAGTTTAAAGCCAGCGTAGTTAGAGGATATCGAAGAGTCGCGTAATTAAGTCTCGAACGCGAGTTCGAGCAACCGGCGTATTTGACAAATACGTCGGAGACTTCCATCACAAAAACGAGATCAAGAGAAATGGTCTAACAAAAGACTGGAGATTCACTCTACACATGTTTGCCATGAGTTTGGCCCATAGAAAGGGAGGATACGACGGGCTAAACCTGGAATGGTCTACGGCTATGCTAAACCTATGCACTAAACAACCATTCAACATCTCTGGTTTGATCTTTTATTGTATGGTTGACAATGCAAACACGAAAACCTGGGCGATGTATCTTTGGTTTGTTCAGCTTCTAATCGACGATCAATCCCAAACTCCCACATGATGATGATCTATACAAATTTCAGTTGCCCATAAGTCGACAAATTACGGAACTGAAAACGAACGAGTGGGTGATGCTTCACCAGTGGATGTATCAAGCTGAAAGGCTTCCAGTGGTGAAAGCAGCTTACGAAAAATATCAGGATGGTGTTAAGAAGAAGAAACAAAAAGTTGTTGAAGAGGAAGCGAACGAAGAGGAGGAAGAAGAAAAACAATTGATATGGAAGAAGAAAGGCAAGCAGCCTGCGAAAGAGGGGGAATCAACAATGAAAAAGAAGGACAACCCGTATCTGGAAAGATTAATGGGCGATAGCATTCGTGCGGGTGAGACACAAGAACATAGAGAGCACATCAGAATCTTCGCGCTGTACACAAAGCTGAAGAAAGAGAAAAAAGAGAGAAGAAGAGAAAGAGACCTGAAATGACCGCATCTGAAACTCCCGTTACAATGACATCCGAGCAAGAACAAATGGATGCTTTTGTCGATGAACTGCTGGTTGATCCTGAAGAAGCGGTTCAAAGTAAAACTCCCCCACAGAAGAAAAAGAAAACAGGGGAGGGTTCTTCGAAAGTCATGCTAACCAAACCTACTCCGATCACGCAATCTTAGCCAGCTCCACGCAGACCGCGTCCATTTCAAGAACTCTACGACAAGTTGTCAAAGGATATACGAGCGGGTCCTGCTAAAGAAATATGTCTCTTAAAGCACCAAGTAAACGATACAAATGTGCTACGAGACAAGCTAAAAGAGCAATGAAAGAAAAACAAAGAACTTCATGCTTATGTATCGAAGCAAACAAGGTTTGTGAGATTTCAACAAAGTGGCATAGAAAAGATGTACTGAATAAAAAGAGAACTTTATGCAAAAGCTAAGGTACAGCCGATGTTCTCGGCTACCGATATCTTTGATTATGAAAAGTTCAAAGTTGAGGAAGACAAGAGAAAAGCCAAGGACACTGAGAAAAAGAAAAGACGTCTAGAGTCGACAGTGAATGTGAATGATGATGATGAAAGTGATGAAGAGGAAGTGGATAAAGATGAGATGCCGGCAATATTTGTGGAATGGGGTTTGGAGGAAGAGGTTTTGTATGAGACTGAAGAAGGTGAGGAAGTGACCCCGCAAAATCCCGAGTGGATTACGAAGGAATGCGAAAAGCTCCCTGATTTCTATCAAGTCATCATCGTTGAAAAGACAAAAGCCACTGATAAGATAATCAACTGGAAGTATTGTAACTTTAAAGGGGATGTTTATTGTTAAAAGACGTGGTGGGGTTATCCAATACTTTAAGACTAGATACGATATGACAAGCCTTCCTCGTTGGGATATCCGCAAACTCGGTAGACTAGAAATGATCAATCCGACAAACAGTAGCATTGGTGCTGATTTCGAAAAATTAATCTTAAGAGAATGCAACCGCAGGTTGTCACACCCCAACCGATCGCGGAATCATCGGGGCACGGCACTGAGCGAAACAGATTGACCGAGAGAAATTCCATAACATCTACTTTACCGAATAGTTAAATGTTATGTCCCATACCATAACTGATGTGTGCAAAATGCAACATATAAATTACATCAAATGTGGCATAAAACTAACCCTTTTTTAGTACTAATGTTGGAAAAAGTGTGTTTTTGTCTTCCTTTTGTATTTTCAGGATTAAATGAGCTCAAATGAACAAAAGAAGCAAAAAGGCAGCTAAATCTAACATAAATACAAGAAGAGGAATAAACGTGGCATGCCCGACCCCCCGACAACATCTACCCAAGCAAAAACAAGAGAACAGAAGGCTTAACACGCCCCGTGCTCAATGAGCACGGGGGCATGCCCAAGTGTCTGCAGAAAAGACAAAGTTGTAGAAGCTTCTATCACCCACCACGGGGGCGTGCCCAGCAGACACCGGGCCGTGCTCAACTCTAAGATTCGCAGAATCTGGGGAAATCTTGATAGTACAGATACGCTTCTGCACATGGGGTCGTGCCCAGCGGACACGGGGGCGTGGTCAACTAATGCAGACAAACTGCAATTAATGAAGAAAGAGAAGGAAGGTGGACATGGGGCCGTGCCTGAGCTGCTGTTCAGGCTATAAATAGGGGTGCTTGGCTCATTTGCAAATCATCCCTTGGCACACCACCTCTCTCACACTTCACCCAAACTCCACCACCATCACAACACCATCATCCACCACCATCATCCATCATCCATCATAGAGTGTGTGAGTCGTCTCGGGATCCAAGATTGATCGTAAGAGTTCTTGACAATCAAAGGCCATGTTTGCCTAAGTCTCTTACATCACTTGGTGAAGACAAGTGTCTAGTGTAATACTTTTGATTTTTAATCTTTTCGCACTTTTTATTTGGTTATGTGTTAATGACTTTAATAACTAGTTTCTTATGTTAAAGGTGATTCTTCCTTATCGTTTGTCCGTGGTGTCTTGGCATTATTTTACTGTCTATATAAAATAAAAGATTTTCACCATTCATATCTCCACGGTCTATATGGAGGTATGTTGGCTACCTGGTCGGGGGTTAAGGGAACGGTTTGGTAAGAGTCTTGCCTTGTTCAGTGTCACACCCCGACCACGTAGAACATACAAAACGTGGCGGAAACGTCGGGGAGTGTTGTAACAGAATTAATTGTTTCAAATCCATGGCAATTGAAGTTTCATTTTATTGATTAATAGTATTACAATGTCTTAACAAACAATGAAATACAACATAATTAACTAGTCTTGCATCTTTTATTGTCACTAAAGCCCAAGTCTGCCTATGTATATCTTGATCATCTTATGCAACAGCTCCTGAAAACACATGTGAAAATAGGTACGTCAGCATAAAAATGCCTGTGAGATACATAGGTTTTGTGAAAATAGGATTCATGACTTATGTTTGAGAAAATGTTTAGTCATGAACCTTGTAATTTGCTTTGTCTTGTAAATCATTTGAAAAACGATAAGATCATATGATATGTATAAATAAATGTAAGGTTAAATGAATAACCATGTAAAATGTGTTTGTAAAAGATAAGTTGTTATAAATCAATGTCTTGTGAAAAGTATGTTATTTGTATTAAATGTTATATGTCTCAAACTGAAATGATTTAAATAACGCTACGATATGTAATACCATACAAACACTTATATATAGGAAGTACCAGCGGCGTATCCACCATGCTTGTATCATATTACACACGCCTCGTTACTTAATCACTTACTCAAACCAAACTATCAAGATGAAATGTTTAACAAGTGTAGAAATGTTCATGTATAGTCAAATACGGTTCACACGGTTCACAGATACAAACGGTTCACAGATACAAACGGTTCACAGATACAAACGGTTCACAGATACAAACGGTTCACATATATCAACGGATCACATAGTCAAATGATTACAACGGTTCAATATGTAGTATAATGTGTTCATATGCTGGATAAGCATATGCAACAGAAAGGCAATGTAAAACAATGTACTAAGTATGCACACAATGGACATACGTAGTATGAAATGTAATAAAATCATGTACTATAATGTACTAACGAATATAGCAGGTATATGATGTGAAAACAGGAAAGCATGAAAGTAACAAGTAGGCACATGTGTTCCACCCCAAAACAGTTTGGAAAACAGTAAAAGAGGGGTCTATGTACTCACTTGAGATTGCTTAGTAGTCCTTGAGTAACAACCAAACAATGCTAGAGATCACGGATATCAAACGGCACCTAATATAGGTAACTATGTTAATAAACCTGGACCTAAATCGGAAGATCTGATAGAATGAGGGTTCGTAAACCAAACGAGTATTGAGACTCGTGTCATATGGTTTAACAAAGCCTACATACTAAATGAAACCTTAATCTATGTGCTTACGACCCATTACGACCCGTTTAGGTAGCTTATGCTACTTTAACGCGTCGTTCGCGTGAAACGCGTTCAGATCGCCTAACTAGTCCTATGACAAGTGTTATATGCCTAAACATGTTACATAATCAGTTATGTGACAAAAGTTTAGGTTACATATGCTTAATTACCAATTATACATGAAAAGGGTATTCTGGTAATTTACCTAAGGCATATAAACTACCTATCATACAACTACTCAAACGATGTGACCATAGGGTATAACCTCGGAAGGTTATTCCCTACCTACTATGGTCACCTAATGTGTTTGGTCGGATCCTAATGATCGACCAAATGGGTCGGGTTCGAGGTATAAGCGATTGTTTAGATCGCTTACCCTACGACCCTAGACAACGTGGTAATCAGTAGGCATAGTCCCAAGGGACTATAACCAACGTGATTACACTCACGTTGCGAAGTTCAAACGAACTTCGCATTGACCATAACTGGTCAACGCAGAAAGTCAAACAAAGTTTGACTTTCAGACTCGAAAGACTCGAAAAGCAATAAAAAGAACGAAAGAATACTTACGAAGGGTCCCCGAATGCTAATCTCGATCCAAGAACTCAGGTATGAAACAATGGTTTCAACTTAGAGCTCTCAAATCCAGATTCTTGTGAGAAATGAGGTTAAGTGGGTTGGGTATTTATAGGAATACCCGAACCGTTAGGATCGTTTCATGGAAAACGTGCCATGAATCCAACCCGTACACTTGTTGGAACCTTATGGTGGCTAGAAATTGGTTCTTATCCGCTGACTAGACGATTGGGAACATGTGGAGGAGGATTAAACAGCTGCAAACAGCTGATTAAAACATTGAATCTGGTCTGCAGACTGCTTTACGGACCTCAAAGCTGCCAATGTTGAGGTCCGTAAGGTAACAACTTTGGCAGATTTACAGTTTTGGTCCCTGCAGCCCCTAAACTTGGTTTTCGATGCATTTTTGACACGTTTAAGCCCCGTTAACCCCATTTCAAAGCTCTAAAATGAAGTTAAAGTATAGGGAACTTAAATTGTGCTCAAAAATATCTCGGATTTCGGTTCGTTTGGCCGTACGATTGCGTTGTTCAGTTAATTACGATGGAAGTCGTAACGAACGCAAAAACGATCCAAATTAAGCGACGAATGGATTTTTCTTATGCCAAACACTAAAATAAAATACTTTAGTGCTTACATAAATTTTTGGATGTCCGGATGTATTCAGAACGTAAGTTATGCGCGAAAATGCAAACTTGTGCACTTTTTGACACTTTTAGTCCCTGAATGACCCAAAAGTTTATTTTAGCACACCGAACCCCTCAAAGCCTATTTCTAAGCTATGTAAAGGATATTTATGGCATGTTTAACTTATGGTCATGTTCCGGAAGGTCTGTTACAGTTCAAATTGACATACTTTCGCAGTTTGTCAAGTTTAGTCCCTGTAAGCGAATAAACTTTGATTTCACCACACCAAACCTTCCAAAACTTATATCTAAGTTATGTAAAGGTTATTTAAGGTATGTTAAGCCTATTTCACTATTCCGGAGTGTTCGTTGGATTAAACTGGTTATATCTACACATCAGAGCGCGTATAACCCTCCAGAAAGCGATTTAAAGCTTGAAATCGAACAAGAGTCGATATGTGCAAACGATACACATATTTTTACAAATCCCAAGTATGAAATACAATATTTCATTGGTTTGGCATTTGATTGATGGTTGGAGTGACACAGGTGTCACAGTCTCCCCTACTTTAGGAAATTTCGTCCCGAAATTAATTCGTAGGAGTCTATCTGTGACTTTGTGTGAAGTAACCATCAAAGATAAGCAAGGCATAATCCTGTTATTTCTCTTTAACGGACATTTTTCAGAATTGAAAAATGAACGGAGTTATTTTCAACAGGCATTCTTAGAAACGAAAATGAACGAAATGAGTCTTTTTCCACAACCTCTTCAGAACCGAAAATGAACGAAATGAGTCATTTTCACCACTTCTTCAGAACCGAAAATGAACGAAAAGAGTCATTTTCCACCACTTCTTCAGAACCGAAAATGAACAAAAAGAGTCATTTTCCACCACTTCTTCAGAACCGAAAATGAACGAAAAGAGTCATTTTCCACCATTTCTTCAGAACCGAAAATGAACGAGAAGAGTCATTTTCCACCATTTCTTCAGAACCGAAAATGAACAAAAAGAGTCATTTTCCACCATTTCTTCAGAAACAAAAATGAACAGAATGAGTCATTTTTCCACAACATCTTCAGAAACAAAAATGAACAGAATGAGTCATTTTTCCACAACATCTTCAGAAACAAAAATGAACAGAATAAGTCATTTTTCACCATTTCTTCAGAAACAAAAATGAACAGAATGAGTCATTTTTCCACAACATCTTCAGAAACAAAAATGAACAGAATAAGTCATTTTTCACCATTTCTTCAGAAACAAAAATGAACAGAATGAGTCATTTTTCCACAACATCTTCAGAAACAAAAATGAACAGAATAAGTCATTTTTCACCATTTCTTCAGAAACAAAAATGAACATGGTTAACTTCAGATACACGACAGAACTTGCTGTGGTTTCTGTGCACTGAATTTCATAATTATGTATGCATCCATAATTACGTAATTCCTTGCATAGTCCGCACAGTTTGTCTTGAAATGTTTTAGGGGAGGAAAATCAAACCTGTGATGAGTGTGACTAAACTACCATAGGGTCCTTTTAATTAGATCGACAAATGATCCTTTTAATTAGGCCACCAAGGAGTCCTTTCAGCTATCTCATCACATGATATCCCTAACCAGATTTTTGGATCAATCTGTTTAACTAGACCACTCAGGGGTCTAATTATGGAATAGTACAATATAATCCAAGGATCTTTACTATTACGTAAAAGCCCATTGAGGATTTAATATAGTACCTTTGGATATCCTACTATGAATTCCTTATACGAAGATATGGAAGATTCTACGAGGATTTGGATAACAAGAATTTGGATCACACGAAAACATTAAAGAGAACACATAAGCACAAAATCACATAGTTGTTTAATTTGTTATTAATTTGTTATCTTTGGACGCGGATACTTAAAGCACACCAGGAATCAAATTCGTGGATTTCATTTGGCACTTTAATCATTTCAAGAATCTATCTACGAAGATAGGATAATCTTAAAAGGAATTCGGCTTTGTCCTTATTGAATTGTGATGTACGTATTGAATCATACAAAGAATTCAATTAAGGACTCCGATGAATGATACCCATCCACAAGGATCTAATTATGAGGATAGAAAGATCCTACATGGATTTTTGGAGTTTGTGTAACGGGAGGTGTTCCGACACCTTGCACTAGGCGTGCTTACGTCGATACACAAGGTAGAAAGTTCATGAGGTTGAGGCGCCAGATATGTCAAGCGACATATGAAGCAGAGTTTGAAGGTTGAGCAGCAGCAGGATTTGTAACAACTTTGCTTTGGATTGCAAAGCGGCACATGTTAACCAAATGTCTCCATCGTCCACCGTGGGTACATTTGAAACAGGGTATTTGGTTCAGATAATGGCAGTGGTATTAATTGCACCAAGGAACAGTTCCCTTTATACAGCTTCATCCCTGAGACAAGTCATGGTGATAGCTAAATCATCGGTCCTCTGGAGTACGACGCATATTTGCTGGGTAGTTGCAGCACCTGGTTCGGACATTGTTGTTGCGATGAAGAAGCATCTTGAAGATAACGAAAGGCATAGGAGGAAATAAGCGAAAGATAGTCAAAAGAGACTAACAACACATGAAGATTGTGTCCATTTGTTTGTTACCAAAGGCAAACAAATGAGATGGTGACTAATCAAAGTAAATGGGTCAATATAATGTATCGCGAAGACATGCTCGCCTATAAGTGAACACTCATCCCAAGAATTCCCAGGTAAGCACAACTGGTCTCGCGTCTGATGAGATGTATACGAAGTGCTTGCCTAGACAGAAAACCCAGAATACAGGCATTCACCCTTCCAGTTTGCACGTGTTCACATTATTTAAAACCCAAAACCTTGACGAGATTTTGAAAATTCAAAGGGGTTCAAAACCATATAACAGAGGGTTCAAAACCTTACAATAGAGGGTTCAAAACCTTGTAATAAATCATCCTAGAACAGATGATTAGTTTTCAAAGCGGTTTTGAAATTAATGTTCTTGTTGTGGTCGTCGCCTAAGGATAGGTGACGGTATTGTTTTATGACTAAACGCAAGTAAACTCGCGTTAGGGTCCTAAGAAGGTTATAGACTAGGTCAAAGCATTACTAATAACCTAATTCCCTATAACCATTGGCTCTGATACCATCTTTTCTGTCACACCCCGACCACGTAGAACATACAAAACGTGGCGGAAACGTCGGGGAGTGTTGTAACAGAATTAATTGTTTCAAATCCATGGCAATTGAAGTTTCATTTTATTGATTAATAGTATTACAATGTCTTAACAAACAATGAAATACAACATAATTAACTAGTCTTGCATCTTTTATTGTCACTAAAGCCCAAGTCTGCCTATGTATATCTTGATCATCTTATGCAACAGCTCCTGAAAACACATGTGAAAATAGGTACGTCAGCATAAAAATGCCTGTGAGATACATAGGTTTTGTGAAAATAGGATTCATGACTTATGTTTGAGAAAATGTTTAGTCATGAACCTTGTAATTTGCTTTGTCTTGTAAATCATTTGAAAAACGATAAGATCATATGATATGTATAAATAAATGTAAGGTTAAATGAATAACCATGTAAAATGTGTTTGTAAAAGATAAGTTGTTATAAATCAATGTCTTGTGAAAAGTATGTTATTTGTATTAAATGTTATATGTCTCAAACTGAAATGATTTAAATAACGCTACGATATGTAATACCGTACAAACACTTATATATAGGAAGTACCAGCGGCGTATCCACCATGCTTGTATCATATTACACACGCCTCGTTACTTAATCACTTACTCAAACCAAACTATCAAGATGAAATGTTTAACAAGTGTAGAAATGTTCATGTATAGTCAAATACGGTTCACACGGTTCACAGATACAAACGGTTCACAGATACAAATGGTTCACAGATACAAACGGTTCACAGATACAAACGGTTCACATATATCAACGGATCACATAGTCAAATGATTACAACGGTTCAATATGTAGTATAATGTGTTCATATGCTGGATAAGCATATGCAACAGAAAGGCAATGTAAAACAATGTACTAAGTATGCACACAATGGACATACGTAGTATGAAATGTAATAAAATCATGTACTATAATGTACTAACGAATATAGCAGGTATATGATGTGAAAATAGGAAAGCATGAAAGTAACAAGTAGGCACATGTGTTCCACCCCAAAACAGTTTGGAAAACAGTAAAAGAGGGGTCTATGTACTCACTTGAGATTGCTTAGTAGTCCTTGAGTAACAACCAAACAATGCTAGAGATCACGGATATCAAACGGCACCTAATATAGGTAACTATGTTAATAAAACTGGACCTAAATCGGAAGATCTGATAGAATGAGGGTTCGTAAACCAAACGAGTATTGAGACTCGTGTCATATGGTTTAACAAAGCCTACATACTAAATGAAACCTTAATCTATGTGCTTACGACCCATTACGACCCGTTTAGGTAGCTTATGCTACTTTAACGCGTCGTTCGCGTGAAACGCGTTCAGATCGCCTAACTAGTCCTATGACAAGTGTTATATGCCTAAACATGTTACATAATCAGTTATGTGACAAAATTTTAGGTTACATATGCTTAATTACCAATTATACATGAAAAGGGTATTCTGGTAATTTACCTAAGGCATATAAACTACCTATCATACAACTACTCAAACGATGTGACCATAGGGTATAACCTCGGAAGGTTATTCCCTACCTACTATGGTCACCTAATGTGTTTGGTCGGATCCTAATGATCGACCAAATGGGTCGGGTTCGAGGTATAAGCGATTGTTTAGATCGCTTACCCTACGACCCTAGACAACGTGGTAATCAGTAGGCATAGTCCCAAGGGACTATAACCAACGTGATTACACTCACGTTGCGAAGTTCAAACGAACTTCGCATTGACCATAACTGGTCAACGCAGAAAGTCAAACAAAGTTTGACTTTCAGACTCGAAAGAATCGAAAAGCAATAAAAAGAACGAAAGAATACTTACGAAGGGTCCCCGAATGCTAATCTCGATCCAAGAACTCAGGTATGAAACAATGGTTTCAACTTAGAGCTCTCAAATCCAGATTCTTGTGAGAAATGAGGTTAAGTGGGTTGGGTATTTATAGGAATACCCGAACCGTTAGGATCGTTTCATGGAAAACGTGCCATGAATCCAACCCGTACACTTGTCGGAACCTTATGGTGGCTAGAAATTGGTTCTTATCCGCTGACTAGACGATTGGGAACATGTGGAGGAGGATTAAACAGCTGCAAACAGCTGATTAAAACATTGAATCTGGTCTGCAGACTGCTTTACGGACCTCAAAGCTGCCAATGTTGAGGTCCGTAAGGTAACAACTTTGGCAGATTTACAGTTTTGGTCCCTGCAGCCCCTAAACTTGGTTTTCGATGCATTTTTGACACGTTTAAGCCCCGTTAACCCGATTTCAAAGCTCTAAAATGAATTTAAAGTATAGGGAACTTAAATTGTGCTCAAAAATATCTCGGATGTCGGTTCGTTTGGCCGTACGATTGCGTTGTTCAGTTAATTACGATGGAAGTCGTAACGAACGCAAAAACGATCCAAATTAAGCGACGAATGGATTTTTCTTATGCCAAACACTAAAATAAAATATTTTAGTGCTTACATAAATTTTTGGATGTCCGGATGTATTCAGAACGTAAGTTATGCGCGAAAATGCAAACTTGTGCACTTTTTGACACTTTTAGTCCCTGAATGACCCAAAAGTTTATTTTAGCACACCGAACCCCTCAAAGCCTATTTCTAAGCTATGTAAAGGATATTTATGGCATGTTTAACTTATGGTCATGTTCCGGAAGGTCTGTTACAGTTCAAATTGACATACTTTCACAGTTTGTCAAGTTTAGTCCCTGTAAGCGAATAAACTTTGATTTCACCACACCAAACCTTCCAAAACTTATATCTAAGTTATGTAAAGGTTATTTAAGGTATGTTAAGCCTATTTCACTATTCCGGAGTGTTCGTTGGATTAAACTGGTTATATCTACACATCAGAGCGCGTATAACCCTCCAGAAAGCGATTTAAAGCTTGAAATCGAACAAGAGTCGATATGTGCAAACGATACACATATTTTTACAAATCCCAAGTATGAAATACAATATTTCATTGGTTTGGCATTTGATTGATGGTTGGAGTGACACAGGTGTCACATTCAGTGTATAGATCCTGCAAGGACCTTGGTCAAATTTAGTAGGACCTCCTTCAATACCCATCGGTATTGGATGGTGGGGGTCCAAACTCTTTGATCCCCTCATACGTAAGCTACTATTAAAACTTTAACCCGGCTACTTAGGACTGTATCCCTGCTGACTCAGACTACTTAGCCGAGGGTAACGTCACCTTCAAAAGAGGGGCCTACCACATTATGCATTAATAACTTAATTAATTATCTTTCAATAATCCGACCCTTTAGGATTGTATCCTTGCTGACTCAAACTACTGGGTTGAGGGTAACGTCACCTTCAAAAGAGGAGCCTACTACAATAACTAAGATAATCTCTTAAAAAGTGCAAAAGTGCGGAAATAATCAAATGTTACACTACACACGAGTCGGATCCAAGTGATTCATCTTGTCTATCTGTTTTTACTTTTATTTTATTTTTCAGCATTTTAGTTAGTTTTATTTTTCTTGTTTAAAAACCTTTTTTTCTAACTTTTGATTTGATTAGACGTTGAGGATAAACCGGTACTAAAAGCTCTTGTGTCCTTGGACGACCTCGGTATCTTACCAACACTATACTACGCTCACGATGGGTGCACTTGCCCACATGTGTGTTTAGTGTTAGTAAATATCGTGTTTTATAAATTTAAAACTTGGCTAAAAAGTGTAAAAGGGCTTAAAATATACATTAAAAACCTATAACACCTGCACACATCAAGTTTTTGGCACCGTTGCCGGGGACACAAGGATTTTAAGAAAGCTTAAAATCGACGGCCTAATCAGTTTTTCAAAACCTTTTCAAAACGCGCGCACATTTTTCTGCATTTTAGTTTAGTTTTGCATTTACAGTAACCTGAACACGGGTCGTGCTCATTGAACACGGGGCCGTGCTGCATATTTTTCATAAAACACCCAGATACAGAGTCTGAACACGGGGCCGTGCTCACTGAACACGCCCCGTGCTCAACGAAACCAGTAACTTTTAATTAAAACGCCCAGATACAGATCCTGAACACGGGACCGTGTCCACTTAACACGGGGCCGTGTCCAGCCTCTGTTTCCGTCTTTATTTTTGTTTTCTGGTCTCGAGACTCTGTTGTGGTCTGCTGAGTGATTCTTATGGATCAATACTCAGGAGGCTACAACTACACCTATGAGGAGGATGATTATAGGAAAGACTATTGCACTAATTGTGGAAACCCGCACTCGGTACAATATTGTGACTTATTTAAACCATCCACTTCATACACCTACTATGAGGAGCCCAGGTACGAGCCATCAACTTCATACACATCCTATGAAGACCAAAGGTATGAACCTTCTCCCTCATACTCATATTTTGATGAACCAAGGTATAAGCCTTCATACTCATACTTTGAGGAACCAAGATATGAGCCACCACCTTCATATGCTTATTATGAGGAACCATGGCGTGAACAACCCACCTCATATGAGTATTATGAAGAACAAAATTACGACCCTTATCCATCATATACTTACAATGAAGAACAATGGTGTGAACCATCTACTTCCTATGAGTATTATGAGGAACAAAGGATCGAACATCCGGATTCAAGCTTTGACAATCCCGATCCTTACTCTATCGCCGACGTGACCGATAGGATATTAGAACACCTTAAAACTATCGAACATTACATAAAAGAATCTCGCGCAAGGGAAGAGGAGTCCCACGCCAGAGAGGAATTAAATAAAGAAGAGATAGTTGAAAATGTAAAAATGGAAGAACAAATAAGTGAAAAGCCGACACATGAGTTAAACAACGAAAAAGGTGAGTCCGACAACGTTAAATTTCAAGAAGAGTCTAATTTTGAAGAAATTAATCTCTTGTCACCTTCTTTCGAAAATCATTGTTTAGTACCCACTCATGCTAAGTTTTTAAAAGAGTTAAACACTAACACTAAAAATGATGATATGGTAAGCATTAAGTTAACTAATAATCAAACCTCGCTAATAAAAGAAGACCCATTTGAAATCAACATTACACCGGTTCCATGTTTTTTTCAAAATTCATTTATTAGTAATGTCACAATTGATAAAGATCTTTGTGTTAACATAATGCCCAACTACATTTTCGAAAAATTAAGTATTAGTGATTTTTCCTCACTTCAAATACCCATTTTTCTATCCAATCGGAAAGTAATAAAATCAATCGGTGTAGTTGAGGATGTCTTGGTCCAAACAAATCAAACGGTAATCCCAACCGACTTTGTCATCCTCGATGACGCTCCTCTAGTGTTGGGACGACCTTTTGAAAAAACACACGAAGCTTTGAAAAACCGGAAGAACAACAATCTATCAATTCAATTAGGGGCATTTAAAAGAAGCATCGATATTGAGCGTTCAATGAAATATCCTTTTGGCAATAATGACCCCCTAATTGAAGATGAAGATGAACCACCCGATACAAGTGAAAAGATTGACCACTTTGTTGAAGAAGAGGTTGCCATAGAACAAACTTTCAAAGTTCTTGATCAAGATAAGCAACCAAACAAGGAGTCTCCTAAAGACCCACCTCTTGAGCTCAAAGAACTTCCGAAAGGTTTGGAATATGCTTTTCTAGACAAAGATGGTAAATCACCTGTAATTATTTCGTCTAAATTAGGTAGTTTAGAAAAAGAAAAATTAATTAAACTTTTGAAAAAACAAAAAAATGCGATCGCTTGGAAGCTTGTAGATATTAAAGGAATAAGTCCTTCCATGTGCACGCACAAAATTTTAATGAACGATGACTACAAATCAGTAATACAACCACAACGTCGAGTAAATCCAAATGTACAAGAAGTGGTTAAAAACGAAGTCATCAAACTACTTGACGCCGGACTTATTTATCCTATCTCCGATAGTCCTTGGGTAAGTCCCGTCCAAGTAGTTCCAAAGAAAGGAGGTATGACGGTAATAACTAACGAAAAGAATGAATTAATACCAACGAGGACCGTCACTGGATGGAGGGTATGTATAGATTATAGACGATTAAAGGAAGCAACAAGGAAAGATCACTTTCCTTTGCCCTTCATTGATCAAATGTTAGAAAGATTATCCGGTCATAAATTTTATTGTTTCTTGGATGGTTTTTTAGGTTACTTTCAAATCCCGATAGCACCCGAAGACCAAGAAAAGACAACCTTCACATGTCCCTATGGAACTTTTGCTAATCGACGCATGCCATTCGGTCTATGCACTGCCCTCGCTACCTTTCAACGTTGCATGGTAGCCATCTTCCATGATATGATAGAAAAGACAATGGAAGTCTTCATGGACGACTTTTCTATCTTTGGGGATTCATACGACCAATGCCTCGATAACTTGAACGAATGCTATCCCGATGTGAGGAAACTAACCTCGCCCTTAACTGGGAAAAATGCCATTTCATGGTAACGGAGGGAATAGTACTCGGTCACAAAATCTCAAGCGAAGGAATGGAGGTTGATCGAGCCAAAATAGACACTATTTCTCGATTACCACCCCCATCCTCCGTTAGAGCTATCAGAAGTTTCTTAGGGCATGCCGGATTTTATAGGTGGTTTATCAAGGACTTTTCTAAAATTTCAAGGCCTCTAACAAAATTACTTGAAAAAGATGCCCCTTTCATCTTTGACAAGGATTCCAATCAAGCATTCCTAACCCTAAAGGAAATGCTAGTCAATGCACCTATCATGATAGCGCCTGATTGGAAATTTCCTTTCGAAATCATGTGTGATGCAAGTGACTTTGCAGTTGGAGCTGTCTTGGGACAAAGAAAAGAAAAGCATTTTCACCCAATTTATTATGCTAGTAAAACACTTAACGATGCACAAGAAAATTACATAACAACTGAAAAAGAATTACTAGCAGTGGTATTTGCTTTTGATAAATTTCGTTCTTATCTTGTTCTTTCTAAAACAATAGTCTATACAGATCATGCAGCCATTCGATATCTCTTCAAGAAACAAGATGCTAAACCACGTTTGATTCGGTGGATTCTACTCCTCCAAGAATTTGATATTGAAATCAAAGACAAAAGAGGAGCAGAAAACACTGCAGCAGATCATCTTTCATGCTTAGAAGACCCAACTTTGGAGGCAACCAGGGACGAGCAAATCAACGAAAAATTTCCAACAGAGTCCCTAGAAATGGTGGAATACAGAGAAGAACCATGGTACGCCGACTATGCTAACTACCTAGCTAGCGGTATAGTCGCAAAAGGTTGGCCACATCATCAAAGAAAGAAATTCTTTGCTAATGTAAAGCATTATTTTTGGGAAGATCCTTATCTTTTCAAAATGTGTGCCGACCAACTCATCCAACGATGCGTACATGGTAGCGAAGCAAGAAGAATTCTCCGCCATTGTCATGAAGGTCCATACGGAGAACATCATGGTGCCGCTAGTACCGCACGAAAGGTATTTGATTCAGGATTTTATTGGCCGACCATTTACAAAGACGCCCAAAGTCTTGTCAAGACATGTGACGCTTACCAAAGGACAGGTAATATTTCTTCCAAAAACGAAATGCCTCAAAATGGCATTCTTGTTTGTGAAATATTTGATGTGTGGGGACTCGACTTTATGGGACCCTTCCCACCGTCAAAAGGAAATAAATATATACTTGTGGCAGTAGATTACTTGTCTAAATGGGCCGAGGCCGAGGCACTTCCAACAAATGATGGAAGAGTCGTGGTAAGATTTCTGAAAAAGTATTCTCTCGTTTTGGAACACCTAAAGCATTAATAAGTGATAGAGGTACCCATTTTTGTAATCATCAACTTGAAATTTTTTTAACAAGATATGGGATCTATCACCGGGTCTCAACAGCATATCACCCTCAAACAAACGGACAAGCCGAAGTGACTAGTAGAGGTTTAAAATGAATACTTGAAAAAACCGTAGGGTTAAATAAAAAGGAATGGGCCGATAAATTAGATGATGCTTTATGGGTTTTTGAACTGCTTATAAAACAACAATAGGTACAACCCCATATAAGCTCGTCTATGGAAAAAGTTGTCATTTGCCAGTAGAAATAGCTCACAAGGCCTACTGGGCAATTAAAAATGTAAACCTTGATTTAGAATTTGCCGGTAAAAATCGATTTTGTCAATTAAATGAATTAGACGAATTAAGGAATTATGCATACTCAAACTCTGAAATTTATAAGGAAAGAATGAAAAATTTGCACGACAAACACATAAAACCAAATGAATTTCGAGTAGGAGATCAAGTTCTATTGTTTAATTCACGACTTTGATTGTTTCCTGGTAAATTAAAGTCTAGGTGGTCAGGACCTTTTTCCATCAACCATATTTTCCTACACGGTGCAGTAGAAATTAAATCTCGGAATGGCATTCCATTCAAAGTCAATGGCCAACGGCTGAAGCTCTATCAAGGATTCATTGAGGATGAGGAGGAAGAAATCTTGCTTCAAACGGTCGAAGAATAAAAGCATCAACATCATACCTGGTAAGTTACGAACAAACGGGTTGACCTCTAAATCGGTAAGTCTGCTAACCAAGTTTTTGGGAAACAAGGGCACTCACACGAGCACTAAAAAAAATTCAAAAAATCGCCCGGAACGGGGCCATGTCCGCTGGACACGGGGCCGTGTCCGCGCAACTGTAGGGATAAAACCCCTTTTCCAAACAGTTTCTTCATTTCCACACGCCCCGTTTCCCCGAAAACTCTCTGGTTGGTTCAGGCGATTTTTCTGCAAGATTTCGATGTCTCCTCTACTTCTAACAACATCAAGGTATGATTTTATCATCATTAGTAGTAAGATTAAGCATTTGCATATAGTTAAAACATCAAAATTTTGGGGAAAAATCTAGGGTTCTTGAACTTCATCCGGATCGAACCTCAAAATTTTGTTTAAATATGTTAGCATTTGTTTAGATTCATGTTATAGGAAGTAAATCCACTTGTATTGTTCATAGATTTGCCCGATTTCTCACAAAAACCCCAAACCCTTGTTTTTGAACCGGAAAAGATAAAATTGAAAGGGTAAACGGTTTGTTTTGGGAAAAACGGCATTTGGGGTTTCATTTTCGGGGAAAACCGCCCCTACTGGACCAAAAATTTTCAAGTTTTCGGGACAGGGTCGAAAAATGTGATTTTTGGGAAACAGACGTCTGGACACGGCGTCGTGCTCGCTGAGCACGGGGGCGTGTCCAGCTATTTTCTGACCAACATGGGGCGTGTCCGCTGAACACAGGGTCGTGTTCAGCCGACTGTTTTTTTGTTTTCTCCGAAAATTTCAATGTTTCATGCTAATTGTTTGGTGTTTCCGTTCAGATGTTGAAGAAATTCACACAGTTCAATGCAAATGAGTTGGATGCTAAAGCAAGATACGATGTGCTTCGAACCAGACCGGAGGAATACCCACAACAAGTGTGCATGGATCTTTTAGCAATGGTGAACCAGCTTGACCGGTTTAACAACCTAGTCACCGGCCCACTAAGAGTCGCCCTAACCACTCGACTTCGTTCAGTCCACGAGTATAATCTGGAATTCTATAGCACATTCGTGTTCAATTCAAGATCCGACCCATTTGATAATGATGGGGTAGAGTTCCGATGTGGAGGGACTAGGTACTCGATTTCGATGGCACAGTTTGGGTCGATAGTTGGGTTGTATGCGGAGGAAGATGCGAGTAATGAAGAGAACACCGGAGGGTTACATGAACTATCAGAAAATGAACGCCAAGCCGCTTGGGCTCAAATAGGAGATGGAATCTATAACCCAAGTAGCACTAAGAGCACTAACTTGAGGGACCCTCTTTACCGCTAAATCCATAGGGTCCTCACTTACTCTCTTAGCCAAAGGCACGATAGCAGTGGCGTCGTAGGGTTGAGAGATTTGGTGGTCCTTCATTGCATTCACCGCCACAGAAACCTTGATGTTCCGTACCTCCTGCTCCAAAACATGCATTGGAACCGGCTTGCTACTCCACCAACCCCTATCTTCTTCGGGGGGTGGATATACCATCTCTTCAAGCATTTCGTGAACATGCCCAGATTTTTCCAAAAGAGCCCATGGTCGGGAAGGGTGGACATACACATCTGCCGCTCCATGAACTTGATTTATGAAGCCGAAGATGGGACGGTTAGCTTCCAAAGAGTCCAGGGGCATGCATGGAACCCACAAGAGGCACTCGTCCTTCATGCTCCACAGTTTCAACCACCTCCTCAATACCAGTACCAGCCCCACGGTGATCCGGGCCAATCCTCCTCACAAGGAGGCGGTTTTCCTAACTTCCAAAGTTTACATGACTTATTGCAGGAAAACCTCATGTATTGTGCACCAGGAACACCTATAACATGGCAAGCAACACGTACACCCGGGTCGAAACAATTGAGAGAAACTTCTCCGACATACAAGATGACATTGGGAACATCCGGGAGTACATGGCGGGGCACGGAGGAGGAGGTGATGATGACGACGAGGACATGGACTAGGCGGGAGGAGCGGAGTTAGGAGCAGATGGTTGGTGATTCCACAGGTTAACCCTCTTTTCTTATGAACAATTTCCGGCCTGCTTGCCGTGTGTTAAACAATTTACTTTCCTTTAACTCTTTTTACTTTCTGCATTTATTTTTCTTTTAACTTTGTGGTTTGGATGTTTGAACAATGGTAACTTAGGATGCTTGCTATGGTTTGGTGTAGTGTTTATTGATAAAACAGGTACATACGAGGCTTAGAGCACTAAACATTAGTGCTACTAAAGCCGGGACAGCAAAACCGAAGCCAGAAACATGTTTTTTCAACCTTGCAGTTTGTCCACACGGGGTGGTGTTCAGCCGACACGCCCCCGTGCCCACTGCCCCAAACCTGCTGTTTGTTTACTCCTGCAGATTTTTGCTAGACACGGGGTCGTGTCCAACCGACACGCCCTGGTGTCCACCTTCTGTAAGTCTTGGTTACTGGCACTCTGAACACGGGGTCATGCTCAACGAGCACGGGGCCGTGTCCAGACGCCCAGTAACATAAATTTTTGCTTTTTCACACCTTTTTACACATTTGATCAACCTAAACTTATTTTTGGGACACATTGAGGACAATGTGTAATTTAAGTGTGGGGGGGATGCTAAAACCTTGAATCTTGCAAGTCCTAATTACAAGCCTTACACAAAACTCTATTGGAACCGCTAATCAAGTTCTAAAAAAAAGGTTATATTTTTACTTGTCTAAGTTTAATTTGGGAATTTCAAGTTCTAAAAAAAAGGTTATATTTTTACAAATTTACAACCGATAGCGTCGTGATAAAAAGAACCAACATAAGAAAATTATGAAACGGCATGACAAGTTTAGTTAAAATTTGATTATATATACTTGATCACATAAAAACCCATTCCCACAAAAAGTGAGTTTTGAGCCTTTATTGAGCATACAAATACATATCTTTAAACTAATTGCTCATTTTTCGTTTCTTGTGTGAATAGTCGCTTGGTTCTTACAACTCTAGAACTTGTCACGACAATACATTCCCGGTCCTTACCAACTTAAACCCAAGTAAGTAAATGATGGAGGCATTAAGACTAACCCTTTTTTATTCCTACACCATTATTTTTCTTTCTTTTTTTACCATTTCTTAACCCAAAACAAACACCCTTTTAACCACCAAACCCCTTTTTATTTTTAACCCTTTGTTTTAGTAACAAGCTCGGTTTTTCTCATGACTTTGAAAAAAAAATGAATGATGAGGATGAAGCCAAAAGAAATAAACAAACAAGTTTATCAAAAATATCTTTGTTTGAAGAATGTCTTCATCAAAATAAAAAGTTACAAAATAAAAAGTCTAACGAAAACCGACGCTTTTTACGCCTTTCGCCCTTTTACTAACCACTAACCCAACCACCTACCTTTAACCCAAGCCTAACTCTTCACCCCAAAAGTCCTCTTGATATTTACAAAGGTATATAGTTAAAAAGGAGGAGGATTGATTGCTTGGCAAGCGTATGGTAGGAGTGTGACAACCCTCAAATTTACATGTAACCATACAATCTATTAATGTTAATTAAAGTACTTAATGACTGTGCTGAATCATTTAACTGCTCTCTGATTTCTGTGTTATGCTTACATGTATTTGTTAACATACTAGTAGTATACAGAAAAGTTACTAAATAGTCCGGTATGCTTCATGAGTGTTGAAAATTAAAAACGTTACAAATATATATATATATATATATATATATATATATATATATATATAGGACTCTTTACCGGTTAATTAAGCACTCTAACGAAACAACACCGAACCGAACAACCGGACACTACCCGAAACACCAAAATAATGCTAGAAGCATTGTTCTTAATTTTCTGAGCTAGTTAGTGTCCCCGAACACCCTAACACACCATATATTGCATAACACACAACAACACACTAATTATATCTTTGGATCTTAACTAAGTTAGTAACTAAATCCATCACCACCTAACCCCCTACCCCCCCCCCCCTACTAAACGGTCATGGTGTGGGGGACACACCCACCATCCTTTTGATTATTTTAATCCCTTGTGTTGGATATCTAAACAACATAATACACATTGGACATTAGGGAACTTGGTCTATAAGAATGCATGAAGGATCAACCATCTCTCACTTCAAACACCAACATCAAACTTTCTTCTCTTCCTCTCCCCTTGCTTGCGGCCGAACCCATTCACCACCATCTCACCATCATCAACCTCCATTCCAACCATTTTTCATTCATCCATAGAAGCAAGAGATCATACAAGCAAGCCCGGTGCTCTCGAAAGTGCAAGAACCTCTCTAGATTTCTTTTATCCACCACAATTACACCTTGTTTCTCCCCTAGCCTTGTGCTAGTAGTAAGTGCTTCTAATCATCATCTTGTTCTTGTATTTGGTGGTTAATAGATGATTTAATGGTGAAAAATTGAGAAACACTAAAGAACTTACATTAATCTTAAACATAAAGTGATAAAGGGTGGATAAAGAGAAGTTATGTGTGTAAATCATGTAGATCTTGTGTTGCTATGACTCTTGTTGATTATCTGATAATTTGTTGGTTAATATTGATGTTTGATGCTGTTGTGATCACTAAACATGCTAACGGAATAAATCGAACGCGCTTTAGAAGGTTAAAGACTAAAAACAGAAAGCTGTTTAGTGATTACAGCCAACTTCAGTTGGCTGTAACAGGACCGTAACTTAACAAAAAATGTATTTTCTGAAGTCTAGGTTTATGTATTATGAAATACGGTTCTAATGGCACCGGAATCATAATTTTTGGACTTCGTTTACTATTTTTAAAGTGTCATTTTGTAACAGCAGCTAGAGCTTCATTTTTCTGCTGAAAATATGCGATTTGTTTTCTGTCATAATTTGAGTTCTGTGTAGGGTTAGATCATGAAACGTGTACTGTAGATGACCACCGATGTATTTGTAATTCTCTCACTAGAATTTCGTAAATCGGACTCTTGATGAATTTTAAATAAATTATTCTGTGGACTGTGGTCAGAAAAAGATAAATCTGAGTTCAGTCCGGAAAATGAATTTTTATAAAATATTAATAATGAACTGGACCCCGATATTTTTACACAATAAAATTTGGAACGTTTAAGACATTCTGTAAAAATTTGGGAATTTTTGGAATAAGTTAACTATTTTATTAAAATGTCCGGAAACAGCCCGGTTTTGAATATTTATGCTGAAATGACATAAGCTGTAATTTGCGTGTCTAAATGTCGAATATGCTATCTGTGAATGATCTAACATGATTATGTGTCAATAAAAGTGTTAGGTGCATTATCGTATGTTTGTTTTTGAGTGGGGAATGGATGGGAAGTTTATATGGGCATGAACCGTAAAAGTGATGCATGTTATGTGATAGATACGTGTAGGAACTTTGTGCTCTATTTAAAAATCACTAAATGACTAACTGGTAATCATATTAGGACGTGATTGACCGACCTTGACTGTTAGCTATATTTGAGAATCTAACCGAGCAAACCGAGGTGAGTTCACACTTTCTACAAGGTATGGGATTCCCGGTGATTTGGGAACGGGTTAAAGAATTTAAAACTAAATCTACATATCCCCTTGGGAAGATATGTACGACCATCCTCCATAGATAGGATGCCATTATTAATCCTACGAATTCTCCTGGTGCAGAATACGTACGTTCGTCCTCCTGGTGTAGGACAACAACCTTAAAAACTAGCTAGACAAAACTCTATCAATAAGTCCCTCTTCATTATATCGACTTAATCGCCGAGGCCAATGGCGAGCGGGTCATTAGTTAATAGAGCTATTAGGTTTAACAAACCTCACACTCTGCCGGTCAGACGGGCGTGTACTAATGGACTATGGCAGACTATCAGTGATGATAGACGCTGATATAGGGCACAACTTATTTGCGTAGTAGTCGATATCATACCGTCTAGTAGTTCACACGGGGAAAGCCCCCACTGATTATGGTTATGGTTTGGGTAATGAAAAAAAGGAACTGGTTAAACATACTTTCAACTACGGGGTAACCCCCACGGCAATTAAGCCAACGAAAGTCAAACCACGTTTTTCAGAAACAACTTAAAACTAAACAACCAAACGTGAACTCACTCAACTTTGTTGTTGACTCGTTGTTACATGCCTCACAGGTCGCTAAACGCTTGGAGCTTGCACGAGGAAGGAGTCGTTGTGGTGTACGGACTGTTATGTTCCGTGCTTATTATTTAAATCCTTATGAACTTATTAAACTTGCGTTTTGAACTTTAACTTATAAACTATGGACTTATGCTTTTGGATTTACTTTTATGCTTCCACTGTTTAAACTAAACATGGTTAACTAGCTTTGGTCACCAATCGTATTGTGGTTGGTCTTATTTACTTAATTACGATGTTCAATGTGATTGGTGGCTCGATCCTGGTCACGTCACGCCACCAAGCGGTGATACTCCGCATGTGGATTTTGGAGGTGTGACAAGGAGTAAGTTCCATTCCGCTCTCGAGTGATTCACTAAAATACATCTTTGGCAGAGTGTTGAGTGATCCCCCGTGAGGTATGTAAACTTGTATATATGTGGAATTTTAAAAAGGCATGGTATGCCCTAATAAGTAATTTATCTTACGTAATGTTTTAAATAAATCATGACGAATAGGATTGTAAATAAATAAAAATAAAACTTAAAAAAGAATCTTGGAAATCCCGACACTCTATGACAAGCCCAAAAAACCTTCTCTTCTACCCATTCCATTCCATTTGGGAGTGTAAAGCCACATTATAAAGAGTTTTGCTTGAGGACAAGCAAAGATTCAAGTGTGGGGGTATTTGATGTGTGCAAAATGCAACATATAAATTACATCAAATGTGGCATAAAACTAACCCTTTTTTAGTACTAATGTTGGAAAAAGTGTGTTTTTGTCTTCCTTTTGTATTTTCAGGATTAAATGAGCTCAAATGAACAAAAAAAGCAAAAAGGCAGATAATCTAACATAAATACAAGAAAAGGAATAAACGTGGCATGCCCGAGCCCCCGACAGCATCTTCCCAAGCAAAAACAAGAGAACAGAAGGCTGAACACGCCCCGTGCTCAATGAGCACGGGGGCGTGCCCAAGTGTCTACAGAAAAGACAAAGTTGTAGAAGCTTCTATCACCCACCACGGGGGCGTGCCCAGCGGACACGGGGCCGTGGTCAACTCTAAGATTCACAAAATCTGGGGAAATCTTGATAGTACAGATACGCTTCTGCACACGGGGTCGTGCCAAGCGGACACAGGGGCGTGGTCAACTAATGCAGACAAACTGCAATTAATGAAGAAAGAGAAGGAAGGTGGACATAGGGCCGTGCCCAATGGACACGGGGCCGTGCCCGAGCTGATGTTCAGGCTATAAATAGGGGTGCTTGGCTCATTTGCAAACCATCTCTTGGCACACCACCTCTCTCACACTTCACCCACACTCCACCACCATCACAACACCATCATCCACCGCCATCATCCATCATAGAGTGTGTGAGTCGTCTCGGGATCCAAGATTAATCGTAAGAGTTCTTGACAATCAAAGGCCATGTTTGCCTAAGTCTCTTACATCACTTGGTGAAGACAAGTGTCTAGTGTAATACTTTTTATTTTTAATCTTTTCGCACTTTTTATTTGATTATGTATTAATGACTTTAATAACTAGTTTCTTATGTTGAAGGTGATTCTTCCTTATCGTTTATCCGTGGTGTCTTGACATTAAATTATTGTCTATATAAAATAAAATATTTTCACCATTCATATCTCCACGTTCTATATGGAGGTATGTTGGCTACCTGGTCGGGGGTTAAGGGAACGGTTTGGTAAGAGTCTTGCCTTGTTCAGTGTATAGATCCTGCAAGGACCTGGGTCAAATTTAGTAGGACCTCCTTCAATACCCACCGGTATTGGATGGCGGGGGTCCAAACTCTTTGATCCCCTCATATGTAAGCTACTATTAAAACTTTAACCCGGCTACTTAGGACTGTATCCCTGCTGACTCAGACTACTTAGCCGAGGGTAACGTCACCTTCAAAAGAGGGGCCTACCACATTATGCATTAATAACTTAATTAATTATCTTTCAATAATCTGACCCTTTAGGATTGTATCCTTGCTGACTCAAACTACTGGGTTGAGGGTAACGTCACCTTCAAAAGAGGGGCCTACTACAATATCTAAGATAATCTCTTAAAAAGTGCAAAAGTGCGGAAATAATCAAAGGTTACACTACACACGAGTCGGATCCAAGTGATTCATCTTGTCTATCTGTTTTTACTTTTATTTTATTTTTCAGCATTTTAGTTAGTTTTATTTTTCTTGTCTAAAAACCTTTTTCTAACTTTTGATTTGATTAGACGTTCAGGATAAACCGGTACTAAAAGCTCTTGTGTCCTTGGACGACATCGGTATCTTACCAACACTACACTACGCTCACGATGGGTGCACTTGCCCACATGTGTGTTTAGTGTTAGTAAATATCGTGTTTTATAAATTTAAAACTTGGTTAAAAAGTGTAAAAGGGCTTAAAATATACATTAAAAACCTATAACACCCGCACACATCAATAATCTATTAAGCAAGTAAATTATTACAGACAGCGATATCCCAAAGTCAAATAACATGTTCCGACAGCTCAGATTTCAAATAAAAATATGATAAATTGTCTTTGTTTCTAGACTCTCAACCCTACTTGATTCCATGAAAAGCAAGAAACATCCTAGCATCTCAAACACCTGCCACATACGTTAAAATACAGGTCAATACACATAGTGTAAAGGTGAGCATACAAGTTTGATAATAGAGTTCGAAATCGTTTACGCATAACCAGCATGTAACATGTATAAAGCGAAGGCAAGTAGGTTATCGACAGAGAAATATGCACAGACGTGACTGCGAGTTGTAGAATGCACAACACATATCCCCACTGGGACACATGAAGTAAAGCCCTTAACAACCCCTGTCCATGACAGGTGCTGAGTCCAAACTACAGTACTATGTTGCTAAGGTGTCAGGCAATAATCACTGTGTTAACATAACATACACACATTCATTGAATAACACGTAGCATGCAATAATGGTTAGCGTATAAATAGTGTTTGCGTGGTGTGATTGATGTGATTTGAATATAGATAACGTATGTAACACCCGAAAGTGAACAAAGCAAAAAGGGTTCGAGTATACTCACATATTGTGTTTAACAGGTAAACACTCTCTTGGATTGAAGGGAGCGCTGAGAGAGATTAGCCTGAACAGTTAATGATAGCATGAACGATAAGAGGCGCGTAAGACAGTGCAAAGGAACCAAGTGTTGAATAGCAATCCGATCGGATGGCAATCCGATCGGATGGTCATTCGATCGGATGTCAATCCGTTAGGATGGTCATCCCATCGGATGGCCATTCGGTCGGATCGACTCCTTGTTTGGTGAGGATGTGTTTGTGTATGATGGTTTACCTTTTGAAGTTTTTGTTGTAGCATTTTGAAAATAGGGAAGTATCTCTACCCTTCATGTCGGTCAATCGAACAGCGGTTTGATCGGACGGCGATCCTTTCTGCGAGACATTTCTCAGAGAACAAGTTCACAGCAGTTTTGTCACTCGATCGGATAGTCTACTGATCGGGTGGCAATCCGTTATAACTGGTAGTGCATTGAACATGTTGAAAATTGTCAAGTGTTGAACCAAGTGTAAGCCGACCGAGTGGCGGTTCGATCGGATGGCAATCCGATCGGACGGCAATCCGTCCCAATGACCTGATCGTCTTTGACACTTGATTGTTTTGAAAGCTTTGCAGTTTTGATCGAGACGATGTGATAACGTGCTAAACAACAGAAACCCCATCAAGACCCAAGTGATCCGATCGAACAGGAATCACCAAAGTCCGATCAGTTCACAGGTTCGTGACGGTGGTTCATATTTAACCCAAAATCAACAATCTCTTTGATAGAAACCATATCTTGAACCAACACATCACTAAGAAGGAGTGGAAGGTTAGAACGAGCTCAGATTCTATCGGTTTTGAGTGCATTGAGTGTAAAAGAGTTGAAAGAAAGTTGGAAATCCGTCTTTCAATCCTTTTCTCCTTGAATATGTCCAAATCCAGACGAGATCTTTGTTTATTTGTGTGGAAATCTTCCAGATCTAAGTTGTTCTTGGTGGATTGAAGCCGAAACATGAAGTTCATAAGAACCCCATGATGACATCATCCTAGAACGCCTCAAATCCAGTGATTTCACGGTTAAAAGTTAAGATTCAAAGGTGAAAAAGATGAAGGAGTGCGTGTAGATTATAGAAGTACAAGATTTAGGTTGAAAACTTACAAGAATCGCGAGAAATCGAGAGAAAGAAAGGCTGGAGTGAGTTGTCGAGCAGAGGAGCTGTCACATTGAGTGATGTGACAAGTGAGGGTATTTATAGGGTTTCCCAAAAAGGAAAGTGCAATGGGTCGAGTGGGTCACCGATCGGATGGATGTCCGATCGGATGGCAATCCGATCGGTTGACCATCCGATCGAGTAGTCACTCGATCGTGTGGCTCCGCCGACTGAGTTTTGGCGTTCTCGTTTCGTGCGTTGGGTTTTGCGATGCGTTTCGAATGAGCGATGCGATAGTTTACCCATTAGTTACGCAAACCTAACTACTATATCTAACATACAATCATCATAATTAACTTTCGTTTAGCGTTTGCGATTCAATTGCGATAGAGTTGGGATTGCGTTTCGATTAATCATCACGACACGTTAACATAAATAATCATGCACAAATAATCACATAAGTAGCGCACACACGTAAAACAATATCCAGAACGCATAATTCGAGTTGCGAATGCGATTGCGATTCGATAAGCGAAACAGCGATAAACATCGATTAAACCTCGATTGTTAACAAGTACTCCACATAATACAACTAAAGTGATGAAATAAATATATTATCTACAAGTCAAAGAAGTCAAAACAGTAGTTGAGCAAGGAGTGACAGATCGCAATTAGAAATCTTTTCTTCCTTTGACTTCAATCTTGACTTTGACTTTGACTTTCGAAACACGAGGTGTTACAGCCTCCCCTAGTTAAGGGAATTTTGTCCCAAAATTAGGCCGAAGCCGTAACAAAAAACTGCGGGTACTTCGCCTTCATGTCGCTTTCGAGTTCCCAAGTGAACTCTGCGCCGCGTTTGCCTTTCCCGCGAACCTTCACAATGGGAATGCGTGAGCGCCTGAGCTGCTTGGTCTCTCGGTCCACGATCTCGACAGGCTTTTCCACGAAGTGTAATGTTTCGTCCACTTGTAGATCCTCGAGTGGAACGTGTAAATCATGTTCAGCCAGATACCTTCTGAGGTTCGAGACATGGAAGGTTGGGTGGACGTTGCTAAGTTCCTCCGGTAGTTCGAGTCTGTAGGCCACCTTTCCGATTCTCTCCAGAATCTTAAAGGGTCTAACATATCGAGGCGCGAGCTTTCCTTTCTTGCCGAATCTGACCACACCCCTCCAAGGTGATACCTTTAGGAGTACATGGTCGCTAACGTCAAATTCAAGGGGCTTGCGTCGTCTATCGGCGTAACTTTTCTGACGACTCCGAGCTTTTAGCAGATTGTCTCGAATTTGGAGGATTTTGTTAGTCGTTTCTTGCAATAGCTCAGGACCAGTAAATTACGAGTCTCTGATCTCGTGACATACAATACGCGATCGACATCTTCTTCCATACAATGTCTCAAATGGTGCCATTTGAATGCTGGAATGATAACTGTTATTGTACGAGAATTCGACTAAAGGTAAGTATGCATCCCAATTACCACCGAAATCTATGACACACGAACGGAGCATGTCTTCAAGGGTACGAATCGTTCTTTCAGTCTGACCGTCGGTTTGTGGGTGGAAGGCGGTACTTAGATTAAGCGTAGTACCGAGCGCAGATTGAAACATTTCCCAAAGACGCGAGGTAAACCGACCATCGCGGTCAGAGATGATGTCGCGAGGCGTCCCATGTCGACAAATGATCTCGTTGGTGTAGATTCGGGTTATTTTTTCTACCATATAGTCTTCTCGTATTGGCAGAAAATGAGCAGATTTAGTCAATCGGTCAACGACAACCCAGATGATGTCGTAACTTGATGGCGTGCGCGGAAGTTTCGTTATGAAGTCCATAGCTATATTCTCCCACTTCCACACGGGAATCTCGGGTTGGACGAGCAAGCCAGAGGGTCGTTGATGCTCGGCCTTAACTTTCGAGCAAGTCAGGCACTTTGAAACATAGAGGGCGATATCTTTCTTCATGCCCGGCCACCAGTACTTGTAGCGAAGGTCCTGGTACATTTTATCGGCACCGGGATGAATGGAATATCGGGATTTGCGAGCTTCATCCATCAGAATCTTTCGTAAGTCGGTGCTCTTGGGTATCCAAATCCGATCCAGATAATGGAATATCCCATTTGACTTGTTCACAAGCATGTTGGGCTTCGCGGATAAGGGTTTCGAGATCATACTGGGCTTGGATATTACGGGCGCTATGCAAATAGCTCCGTCTGCTAAAACCGTCGGCAACGACATTTGCTTTGCCTGGATGATAACGAATCTCACAGTCGTAAACGTTAAGAAGTTCAACCCATCGGCGTTGGTGCATATTAAGTTCCTTTTGGCTGAGGATGTGTTGTAGGCTCCTATGATCTGTGAAGATCATACACTTGGTACCATACAGGTAGTGTCGCCAAATCTTCAACGCAAAAACAACTGCACTTAGCTCGAGATCATAGGTTGTGTAGTTCTTCTTGTGGATTTTGAGCTGACGAGATGCGTAAGCGATAACCTTGTCTCGTTGCTTGAGAACACAACCAAGACCAAGGTTCGAGGCATCACAACAGAAAATAAAGTAATCGTTTCCGTCGGGTAGAGTGAGAACGGGAGCATTGCAGAGCATGTGTTTGAGGGTTTGAAAGGCAGTCTCTTATTTAGTTCCCCAAACGAAAGGCTTGTCTTTATGCGTGAGGGAAGTAAGCGGTACGGCGATTTTAGAGAATCCTTCGATAAATCAGCGATAATAGCCCGCCAGTCCGAGAAAGGAACGGTCTTCAGACGGGTTCTTAGGTGTAACCCAACTCTTGACAGCTTCGATCTTTGCGGGGTCGACGTGAATACCTTGACTATTGACAATGTGACCGAGGAATTGAACCTCCTCCAGCCAGAATTCACACTTGGAGAACTTGGCAAAGAGTCGATTCCCTTGGAGCAGTTCAAGAACTAAACATAGATGTTGCGCGTGTTTGGTTTTCGACTTGGAATCGATCAGGATATCATCAATGAACACGATGACGAAGCGGTCGAGAAAAGGTTTACACACGCGATTCATCAGATCCATGAAAACCGCGGGCGCGTTGGTTAAACCAAAGGGCATAACAACGAACTCATAGTGGCCGTAACGAGTGCGAAAAGCGGTTTTGGGTATATCCTCCTCTTGAATGCATATTTGGTGATAGCCTGAGCGTAAATCGATCTTGGAGAAACACGTAGCACCTTGTAACTGGTCAAACAAATCATCGATGCGAGGTAGGGGATAGCGATTCTTGATTGTCAGCTTATTCAGCTCCCTATAGTCGATACACATCCGGAACGACCCATCCTTCTTTTTAACGAAAAGGACCGGTGCACCCCAAGGGGAGGTGCTAGGGCGAATGAAGCCTTTATCAAGTAGTTCCTGAAGCTGACTCGAAAGTTCGCGTATTTCGGAAGGAGCGAGACGATAAGGCGCTTTAGCAATAGGGTTTGCTCCAGGAACGAGGTCGATGCGAAAGTCGATATCACGACTTGGCAGTAAACCGGGGAGATCATCAGGAAACGCATTAGGGAATTCACAAACAACAGGAACATCTTTCACTTCTGTCTTTCCTTTCTTTTCCTCCTCCGCTACTACAATGTTAGCCAAGAAAGCTCTGTATTCCTTGCGAAGATACTTGCTAGCTTGGATACATGACATAAGCTTGAGACCTTTCAAGGGAGTTTCACCATACACACAAAGTTGATCACCATTCGCGAGCGAGAATCGAATCATCTTGTCAAAACAAACAACTTCAGCATGGTTTTCGTGAAGGAAGTCCATGCCTACTATGATGTCAAAACTACCGAGCTGCATCGGAATAAGGCCGATAGGAAAGATGTGATTGTTGAGTTTGAGAGTACAATCACGAAGAACAGAATTGACAGCGACGGTTCTTCCGGTGGCAACTTCAACATAGAACGTCGAGGGGAGATGAGCGTGCTTACGATTAAGGAGCTTTTCGAACTCAAACGATACAAAACAGTTATCGGCTCCAGTACCAAACAAACACGAAGCATAAATACCATTAACAAGGAACGTACCATTGACCACGTTGTTGTCAGCCTGAGCCTGGCGCACATTGATGTTGAAGGTTCGGGCGCGAGCTGCTTGTTGCTGTTGTTGCTGAGGCTGCTGCTGAGGCTGTTGCTGGGGTTGCTGCTGTTGTGGCTTTTTTCACAACTCGATTCGGGCACATGTTTGCGAAGTGGTTGGGATCACCACACGCAAAGCAAGCTCTAGCATTGATTGCGGGTGCAGGAGCCGCTTGTTGTCCTTGAGGAGCAGGAAGTAGAGCTTGTTGAGCAGTAGCTGGAGCTGGAGCTTGACGCGGACCTGTACGGCAGTTGGCGGTGAAGTGGCCGTACATGTTGTAATGCACACAATATCTGCAGGCGATTCCCACTGGGTGGTGATAAGTACAAGTAGGGCAAGCCAGGAGAGGACCGGTATACGCACGCTTTGATGGCGGTGCGTTGGTAACCGGGGCCACTACTTGGCGGTGTTGCTGTGGCAGTTGAGCTAGAACTGATTGGAGCAGGCCAGCAGTGGTGACAGCACAGTTCTTGCTACTATTGTTGTTGTTGTTCTTCCTCTTGCGACGAGAGGCCTTTGAAGACAGAGGAGCGGCGGTGGTATCAGCGGTTGGTGCGGTGGTAGCTTGATGCAGATTCTTGGTGGCTTTATCCCAGTAGCCAGACTTGACTCGCTTGTCGTTGATTTCAGCGGCGAGCAGATAAGTTTCCTCAATTGTTGATGTCTTGGCAGCTTGAACGAAATCAGCCATGCAATCTGGAAGGGCACGGATATACTTCTTGATGGTGATTTCGGGCGTCTTAACTTGGTTCGGACAGATTATGCCGAGCTGCTTGAAGCGAGCAGTTAAAATAGCATTGTCACCATCCTTTTGCTTGATATGCCAGAATTCGTCCTCCAACTTTTGGCGCTCGTGGGGAGGGCAGAACTCTTCCATCATGACGTCCTTCAACTCATCCCATGTCAAACCGTAAGCTGCATCATTTCCGCGTTTGTTCCTCTTGGCCGTCCACCATTCCAAAGCTCGGGATTGGAGGACGCCGGTAGCGTTGAGAGTGCGGAGATCATCAGGACAGCCACTCTGGCGCAGGGTGACCTCGATCGAATCGAACCATTGAAATAGGGCCGTAGGACCATCTTCGCCTGTAAATTCTTTTGGTTCGCAAGCTTTGAACTGCTTGAAGCTAAAGGCAGCTTTAGGAGAATTGGTTCGAGACTCTTCAGAAGACTTGCTTGTGTTTTCGTTCAACTCACTAACGATCTGTGGAATAACTTTCATGATCTGGCTCGCGACAAGAGAAGCGAGTCGCTTGTCAGCCTGCTTACGTTTAGCAGCTCGAGAGCGAAGTGATCCTGATGACGACATTGTCTGCAACAGACATCGTCACAGGACTCAAACTCAATTTCGATTATTCCTAGTATAGTCTAGCGATTTTCCATAAAGCTCAGGAACACATTCACATAATCACGTAAGCAAATAAACACACAGGCACGTAATCATGTAGGGCACAGAAGCACGTAAGCACATAATGCACAGAAGCACATAAGGCAGTCAGAACACAGAAACCATTCTATATGTTGCACGTATTCACTATCCTTCACATCACGTTTAGCGATTAAGTAGAGCGATTGCGAGTTCACAGCGAGTAGCATAGTGAGTAGTATAGCACGTGATTTTCCATTGGTAGTAACGATTTGTTAGCGTATTGAGATAGATGTGAAGTGCGAGTGGTGCGCGTTGATCAAAGCGAATAGCGAAAAGCGAGTGAATCACCAAAATTGTAACACATAACAGGTAAAATCACATAAAACACATAAAATTCACATAAAAGCGACAAATATCAGAGTCAGCATCTGCGGGCTCAGAATCGAATCACATAAAGATCGAGAATAGATTGTCTACGGCCGATAGACGTTGACTATCCAAAGTGATTCGACTATTCTCAAGGACTTTTCGTACACACTTTGACCTTCGGAACTGTGCTCTCGCCTCGATTTTGGGCGATCGGCACGTGTCCCTCTAGTTACATCGTGGTCTCAAGTCGTTGGAGTCCGTCGAGTCTTTGGTGAGAGTTTTGTAAAACCAAAATAGGACACGGAACGAGTAGTCTAGGTTCGGGTTTCACCCCTGACTTAACAACTTATTCCTGTTTGATATGAAAATAGAGAAGGAATTATGCGTTAAAGTACGGATTTCACCCCTGTTTTAACGCAAATTCTCTTGTTTATTGATAAAACGCGAGTTGAACAAGCAATTTAGTCGAGAGTTTACGGTTTTCACACCTAATCTTGACCTGATCACTCGTTCATTTTCATAAATTAGAGTGCATTGATAGTGTAGTGTAAGCGAGAATAGCGAGAAATAGCAGGTAAGCTCGCGCGAAACCCCTACAGGGCAAGCACAAGTTGGTCTGTTGGTACTTAGACTATAGACTAGGTCATTCTAAGACATCGTCCCGGACTAGGTCGAGTCTTGCCTAATTCCCTATAGTTATGGATCTGATACCAATCTGTTACACCCCAACCGATGGCGGAATCATCGGGGCGCGGCACTGAGCGAAACAGATTGACCAAGAGAAATTCCATAACATCTACTTTACCGAATAGTTAAATGTTATGTCCCATACCATAACCTACTAAGCAAGTAAATTATTACAGATAACGATATCCCAAAGTCAAATAACATGTTTCGACAACTCAGATTTCAAATAAAAATATGATAAATTGTCTTTGTTTCTAGACTCTCAACCCTACTTGATTCCATGAAAGCCAAGCAACATCCTAGCATCTCAAACACCTGCCACATTCATTAAAATACAGGTCAGTACACATAGTGTAAAGGTGAGCATACAAGTTTATAATAGTATAATAGAGTTCGAAATCGTTTACGCATAACCAGCATGTAACATGTATAAAGCGAAGGCAAGTAGGTTATCGACAGAGAAATATGCACAGATGTGACTGCGAGTTATAGAATGCGCAACACATATCCCCACTGGGACACGTGAAGTAAAGCCCTTAACAACCCCTGTCCACGAGAAGTGCTGAGTCCAAACTATAGTACTATCGTTGCTAAGGTGTCAGGCAACAATCACTGTGTTAACATAATATACAAGCATTCATCGAATTACATGTAGCATGCAATAACGGTTAGCGTATAAATAGTGTTTGCGTGGTGTGATTGGTGTGATTTGAATATATTTAACGTATGTAACACCCAAAAGTGCACAAAGTAAAAAGGGTTCGAGTATACTCACAGATTGTGTTTATCAGGTAAACACTCTCTTGGATTGAAGGGAGCGCTGAGAGAGATTAGCCTGAACAGTTAATGATAGCATGAACGATAAGTGGCGTGTAAGACGGTGCAAAGGAACCAAGTGTCGAATAGCAATCCGATCAGATGGCAATCCGATCGGATGGTCATTCGATCGGATGTCAATCCGTTCGGATGGTCATTCGATCGGATGTCAATCCGTTCGGATGGTCATCCGATCGGATGGCCATTCGGTCGGATTGACTCCTTGTTTGGTGAGGATGTGTTTGTGTATGATGGTTTGCCTTTTGAAGTTTTCGTTGTAGCATTTTGAAAACAGAGAAGTATCTCTACCCTTCAGGTCGGTCGATCGAACGGCGGTTTGATCGGACGGCGATCCTTTCGGCAAGACATTTCTCAGAGAACAAGTTCACAGCAGTTTTGTCACTCGATCGGATAGTCTACTGATCGGGTGGCAATCCGTTATAACTGGTAGTGCATTGAACATGTTGAAAATTGTCAAGTGTTGAACCAAGTGTAAGCCGACCGAGTGGCTGTTCGATCGGATGGCAATCCGATCGGACGGCAATCCGTCCCAACGACGTGATCGTCTTTGACACTTGATTGTTTGAGGCATTGTACGGGCGTAAATGTTGGGAAAAGCATCTGCCACTTGTGGAATTTTCATATAATAACAGCTACCACACCAGCATTAAAGCTGCTCCGTTTGAGGCATTGTACGGGCGTAAATGCCGGTCACCTCTTTGTTGGGCAGAGGTGGGGGATAGTCAGATCACTGGTCCAGAGCTTGTGGTAGACACAACAGAACAAATTGCTCAAATTCGACAACGAATGGCGGCAGCTCGTGACCGTCAGAAAAGCTACGCCGATAAGGGCAGGAAACCACTCGAGCTCCAGGTTGGGGAGCGAGTGCTACTCAAAGTTTCACCCTGGAAGGGTGTGGTTCGTTTTGGTAAACGAGGCAAGCTTAACCCACGATACGTCGGACCTTTTGAAATCATCGAGAAAATAGGCAAGGTGGCCTACAAACTGAACTTACCAGCAGAACTCAGTGCAGTTCACAACGTTTTCCACGTGTCGAATCTGAAGAAGTGTCTGTCAGATAAGACCCTAATAGTTCCTTTGAAGGAGCTCACTATCGACGAGCAGTTACGATTCGTCGAGGAACCAGTTGAAATCATGGACCGGGATGTTAAGGTCCTCAAACGCACTAGAATCCCACTCGTTCGAGTTCGTTGGAACTCACGTCGCGGCCCAGAGTTCACCTGGGAACGCGAAGAGCAGATGAAACAAAAGTATCTCCAACTATTCGCAAACAGTACAACCACTACTGAGGCTGAAGCTACGGAATTTCGGGACGAAATTCCAGATCAACGGGGGGAGGATGTGACACCCCAGGAAAACTAGGAAAATCGTGCAACTTAACTAGCTTCCTCAGTAACCGCGTGCTAAATTTCGGGACGAAATTTCTTTCAAGATGGGGATAATGTGACAACTCGAGTTTCCAAGATTCCATGTTCGCGTTAATTGCACGTTAATTGTTTAAATCGTTTGTTCACACGACTTGTTTGTTTCACAACAGTATACGTTTGTAATACGTTAAATTGTATTGTGATTGACATGTTATATTTGATGTGCAACATAAGTGTATTTGTTGATATATATTTGTATGTTGTTAATATATGGTGGGATGAGCAAAATATAAGTAGGTGTATTGTTATTAATGTGAAGCACCCTCTAGCCGAAAACCCCCACCCGAAAACACCCCATGACCGAAAACACCCCATGTGTTTTCGTCCACCTTGTGACCAACGAAATCAGAAATGGGCTTTAGGCCCAGTAGGGGTTCAGTTATATTTATTATTCTCAACCCTTATATGAAAGCTTAATCGCCAAATCCTAGAGTCTTGGAACACGACGGCAACAATTCTTTTCGTGAAGCTTTTCCCTATTCCTTCTCTTTTTTCGGTTAGCATGATCTCCTCTGTTTGCAAACTATATTTCCTTGTCATGATTCATGATTGTTATGGTCTATGATTATATGTGATACTATGTATGATAATGTTTTGCATGATCATGTAACATAAACTGAGTAGTTAGAATAGATTAGTGTGTATTAACCGTTTTCTTTATTCCTGTTGTCATCATTCTATATCACATCATTGCATGTGAAGTCTTGAATAATGCAACCAAGTGATAAGGATCATTGCTGAATTTGTCGGTCATGTGTGAGCATTGATTTAATCAAATAGAGGGGATATTATTATAGTATTGTTAGTGGTGTTATTCATGAAGGTATGATCTATTGTTTATTAGATAACGCATGATCTGGGTTTTTGTTATTGGACCGAACATTCTAACAGTTTACATATATGTTGTTTGAGTTAATTATGGGTTGAATGAATTATAGAATTGTTGGTTGTGTTAATGAAGGTTGGATAGGGTCGATGTTCATCATGGAGTTAGATCTGATGTTGTGATAGATCTCGGTGCATATACAGTTCAATGTATAGTAATCATATTAATTCGATGTTAAATGATTTCGGATTAATGCCTTATATGTGTCACACCCCGAAATTATCAGAGCTTGGCGTGACTGGACTGGTATCGTCATTGCACAGCGGAAGCAAAACAATCTAAGTCTTTAAGAAAATGAACGCCCACTAAGTACTCGAGTCTCCAAGGTTTTCCTATTCCAACCGTGCCTTGTAATAGAAATGCAACCTGAGAAAGAACATGCGAAAAAGTCAACATAAAGTTGAGCGACTTCATAGTTTGTTCGTAAAAGATTTGAGATAAATCTTTTGAGTTGTGAAAGGTTTGAAATAAATCTTTGGTATTGTGAAAGATTTGAAATAAATCTTTGGAATTGTGAAAGATTTGAAATAAATCTTTGGAATAACCGGTTTTTGAAATAGTATTGAGAAAATGAATTTATAAATCATTTTCTTGCCAAATTATATGGAAACGTTGTGTTTGTAACACGTTATGTTCATAAAACCATGTATTTGTAAAGCCTTGTATTTGTAATGTTCATATAACCGTCAATGCCCACCCTGACTTTGACTCCTTACCCGCATAATCATGTGCTTTGAATTTTGTTTAAAACATGGTATTTTAATTTGTATGAACAAGTATTTTGTAAGTATAGAATCCCTGGTATGTAGCAAATAAGGAAAAAGAGATCACCAATGGTTTGCAAGGCCATTGATATGTGTGAAGTGCAAGTAGGAAGACTCAAACCTAGCGGATTTGTGCGTCGGGTACATAGTCACCCCAAGGTCCGTTAACTGTTTGGCCTGGGGCTGGGCTCGCTACACCCAAATAGATCTATCGCATTGTGTCCCTCGGTCCTACAATGAGGATTAATGGCCTCAAGTGCCACCTACCCACTCACATGATCTGTACGCAGTAACCCTCCTTACGCCAACCATACCATGTATAAAATAAATCCATGGTCACCCTGACCAGATTTCCTGGTCACCCTGACCAGATTTCCTGGTCACCCTGACCAGATTCCTGGTCACCCTGGCCGAATATCATTCACATTTCGAAAATAAGCATTTGTTTTTGTAAAAACCGGTATGTTTAGTATAAACCTTTCGTAATTCATTTGTGTTCCTCGAAGTCCCTTCGTAATATGATTTAGAAATACGAGTTTTGCGTTTGTTCTAAACTTTGTATGATTTTGCAAAACGTGCATGTCTTTCCACCCCGAAAACATTTATAAAAATGTAAAGCCGTAAAAAGTGGGGTTATGAACTCACCTGAATTTCCATGTGCAAAGCTAGCTAATTACGACTCCGTGATGTCGTTTCCAAAGTAAGACTCGCTAGCGTGCATTCTACAATATTCCTAACACGGAATATCTAATAAGTTTCTAAATAAAAGCGGTAACTAGTCTACGTGTCACCGAGCTCTACCGAATCGTTAGCCGAACGATTCGACAGTAAGTAGTTAACTTGAAAGAAGCGAAGAAGTTATGCTTGCGTAGTTCGTTTATTCGTCGATATTTAAGAAGTCTCGAAAAGACTTAGTTCTCGAGAGGTTTAAAATATATGAATATTTATATAAAAGTATATAAATATATTGATATAATCGCGTTAGTTGTCTCGAGAAATCGTACATGAATGTACAAAAGTTTGTATGAAAATAACGTATAACAAATTCGTATGAAAAAATGATATATAATAACTTGTATTATATATATCACGTCTTGTGTATATTTGCAAAAATATACGTATAGGCCGTTTAGGCGTATAAAATAAATATGAAGAGTTATATTTATTTTATAGAGGAATCGTCGAGTTGTTATGTTTGAAAATAAATATATAAACCATATTTATTTTGTGAAAGAATTCGCGTTGTACGACATTTGGAATAAATATATAACTATATTTATTTTAGTAACACAATGGTCGTGTCGTTTGATATTTGAAATAAACATATATACTATATTTATTTATAAAAGAATTCAGGTTTTAGGTGTTTGAAATAAGTAGAATAATCATATTTATTCTATAAAAGTTTCCGTATTCTTGATGTTTAAACCAAACCTCGTAGTCGTTTATGAAAAATATCCGCCTTTGGATGTTCGACATAAGTATATAAACTATACTTGTTTTTATAAAAGAATTGTCTTTTTCGTATGTTGTAAAGTGTCGACATTTTGCGTTTGTTTTACTAAAAGATTATTCGAATTCCGACGTTTTGTTTTATAATAAAAGTGCTTCGTCTTTACAGATTTTCTCGAAAAACGGGCAGAGTTTCCTCTGTTTTTGGACGCCCCGGACAACCAATGTTGTCGTTATATCATCAAAATTCAACAATATTCCATCAACTCACGCAAAATATATGATAGCTTTTAAATCAAATACGCCAAAATAAGATGTAAATAGTCGTTAATGGTATCGGTCGAGCTCGTTCACGTTATGAGTTATAACTAAATAACGTAAATAATAAACACATCCTAAATATTTACCATCTCCTCGTGTCGAAATGCTAACTGAGTTGACCGGGTCAACTAGGTTTGACCGAGTCGACTCACTGTTGACCAAACTTGACCGAGTTGACCAGACCCGAACTGAACCAAAACCCGCTCTCGTGACCATTCTGACCCGAGCCGCCTGTTGACCGAAACCCAATAACCCGAAACTGAAATCTGACTCGAGCCGCCTGTTGACCGAACCAAACTGTTGACCCAAACCGAGTCCCAATGACTGTCTTGACCGATCCCGAACCCGTAACCAATCTGAACCAAAACAATCACCATCATCTTCAAGCTTTGGGAAAAATAAAAGAAACGGAAGTTTACCAGAAATTTTCTCGGATCGAGGCACAACCACCGCCACGTTGCAACCGCCGTCGCTGCTACTGCCACCGTCTTGGGCGGCGGCGCTGCTCCGTCTCCGGCTCTCTCTCTCCTCCCGAGTCTCTCTCTCTTCTCTCGAGTCTATCTCTCTCTCTCTCTGATTGTAGCCACCGCACCACCACCGGACAGTGGTGGTGGTGCTCCGATCGTGAATCGAAGAAGAAAGGGAGCAGGGGGGTGTCTTCGCCTGAAAGGACCACCGGCAGCCGCCGGTTCCTGGTGGTTGTTCGCCGGACAGAAATCAGAGGGAGAGGGAGTGGAGGTGACCGAGAGATATGTGTTGGAGTGTGATCGAGAGGGGTGGAGGGTGGTCGGCTGGGTTGGGTTGTTGACTGATATATATGTAACCGAGAGAAAGAGGGTGTAGAAGATATGGCTGCATATCTTGTTTGTGTGTGTAGATAGATAAAATATAGGCATGAGTATTTATAGAGATCTTCATGAGATCTTGGTAATATTTTGAGCGGATTCTCAAGTCTTGAGATTTTATTTAGATCTCAAATGGATTTTTTTTGGAAGGATTCACAAGCTAAAATCTTGTAGTAAAGATTAGTATATTATGTGTAGGTTTAGGCTTGGGCCCAGGGCCCACAAGCCCATCTCGTGAGTAAGTGGCCCGTAATTTCTTCGAGACCCGTTGTCAAATCCTGAAATCTGTTTTAACGTCAAAAATTAAAATACACAAAAATACGGTCGGTAGTCGTTGTTTGCACGCCCGTTCGTCGATTACGGTAATAATCGCGAAAAATTGTATCGTTGTCGTCTTTAATCCGTTTTTCGATCTGGTTCCGACTGTAGTCACAAGAATTTTATTACGAAGCTAATATATATCGTAAAAATTTAATATTTGTCGGCGTTGTCCGTATTTCGTACGGTATCAGTCCGTTGTCATGTAGTGTTCAGCAGATTCCCCGATAATCACCATACACGCACTGTAAAGTCCGATAAACGTTCCTAGGCATTCCCAAAGGCCTAATTAAGTTAATTCGCGTTGTAAACACTATTTATTATCGCGTTAATTATCTGTTAATCACGTAATTAAGATCCGTAAATCACGGGTTGTCACAATATGTGTGGAGGATTGCATGAATTAATTTGACTGAATGACTATGATGAAGTCGGCATATTGTAGATGATCATTAGGGTTATGGGTGTGTGACTGTTGATGATGATTGGGGTCAGTGAACATACAGACACCACGAAAACACAATGGTCAGACGAAAACCCTTTGTGTTTTCGTCACACCTCATGTTCAACGAAAACACTAGGGTTTTCGCCACTAGTGAATTCGTTCAAAAGGGATTTCGCCAAAGTCTTGTTTTGTCACATGTGATTTCGTCGAGTGTCAGCTTATTATCTCTGTTAGTTCAGTTAATCTTGTTATCTTATTATCTCTGTTAGTTCAGTTAATCTTGTTAGCTTGTTATCTCTGTTAGTTTAGTTAATCTTGTTAGCTTGTTAACTATGTTGAGTGAGTTAACCTTGTTATGTACATTAACTACGCTAAGTGTGCTAACTTTATTATGTATACTAATTCTGATGATCCTGATTAACACTGTTAAACTTACCAAGACTGTTGATGAGTAACTAAGTTAAAACAAACTGAGAAAGCCTTTAATGTAAAGCTTGAGTTGCATGAATGTGATTAACTGCTTATGTGATACATGATGTTAACTGTCAAACGCTTTGTGACATAGATTACATGCGTATCATTACGAACATGAACTGATTGAATATACGTGCATACTATAGGACGTGATTGATTACTTGCGAGCACATAGTTTAGCATACCGAGCAAACTAAGGTGAGTTCACACTTTCTACAAAGCATGGGATTCCCAGGGGTTGGGAATGGGTTAAGGAACATGGATTCCTCATCCTTTCTTGGGTAGGACAGTACGGTTCAGGAATATAATTCCTCTTCCGCATGGACAGTTAACTTTCACTAGACCAAAACTCTATCACGAAGTCCCTCCTTTTTATATCGACTTAATCGCCGGGCCAATGGCGAGCGGGTCATTAGTTAGATAGCGCTATTTAGGTTTGACAAACCTCACACCGTGCCGCAGAGGACGGGCGTGAACTAATGGATCTGGGCACGTCAATGATGATAGACATTGACAGTTCAGGGCACATAAACATGACTACAGTCAGCAGTCGATATGGTAACGAGTCTAGTAGTATATACATGGGGTAGCCCCCACGGCCGGAGAGCCAGATAAATAAACATGGGGTAGCCCCCACGGCTGGATTGCTAGAGTAAATGGGATTAAACTAAACACGTTTTCAACTATGGGGTAACCCCCACGGCAGGGATGCCAGTTAATGGAACTGTTTTTGGAACAACTTAAAATGAACACCCAACTGTGAACTCGCTCAACATTATTGTTGACTCGTTACTACATGCTTTGCAGGTCAATAGGTACTTAGCTGGAGCTGCATGGGGAAGAGTCGTTGTGGGACATGGACAGCTGTGTGCCATGTTAAACTTTGAAACATTTGAACTTATAATTGGTTTTGGATTTAATCGTTATGCTTCCGCTTGCAACTTAAACTATGTTTGTTTTGGACACCAATTGTATTGGTTGGACTTTTATAATTATTTACTTGCTTGTTCAATATGATTGGTGGCTTGATCCTGGTCAGTCACGCCTCCAAGCGGTGATACTCCGCAGATGGATTTTGGGGGTGTGACAGATTGGTATCAGAGCCATTGGTTATAGTGAACTTGGTTTTAATAAGGGAAAAAGTTTTTGTTAAAACCAGACTATAACCTGTACAGTGCTCCACGATCCACAACGACGCTTCGCTCACATGCAAGACTCAACATTCTAGGTGATACGATTTATGTTTACATTGCCTACTTGCTAGATTACATAGAACTTTGCTCATGGTATGCTTAGATAAACGTAACAACTGTTGATTGAAACACATGTGTGCTTACTCTCTTCTGTCATCGCACTTTCGCGAACCTCTCTCACTCATGTTTTCCTTTGATATGAAGATCATGAGTGGACGCGTTAACCTAACTCTAGCCCAGTTGGCGGCTTTGATCATTGAACAAGTTACTGCAGCACTCGCAACTGCCCAGGCAGGAGGTATAACCTGCCATCACAACTTACTCTAGGATCTTTAGATCCTACTCTCGTAAACCAACACTTGTGCTAAATTTTGTTTACTCTTACGCACACGACAGGTCAACACGCTCAGCCTCCTGTGTGTACTTTCGAGACCTTCATGGACTCTCGTCCCAGTACTTTCAGTGGCACTGAAGGAGCCGTTGGACTCCTCCACTGGTTTGAGAAGCTTGAATCAGTCTTTGAGATGTGTGAATGCCCTGAGGCTCGCAGGGTCAAATATGCTACTGGTACTCTTGAGGGTATAGCGCTCACGTGGTGGAACGCTCAGGTCCAAATGCTGGGGTTGGCGACTGCTAATGCCACCCCATGGAACGATTTCAAGGAATTGATTAAAGAAGAATACTGCAGCCGTGATGACATTCATAAGCTGGAGGTAGAGTTTTACAACTTAAGGATGACGGGGTCAGAAATTGAAGCGTACACTAAAAGATCAAACGAATTGGCTACTCTGTGTCCTACTATGGTAGACCCTCCCATCAAACGTATCGAACTGTATCTCAAGGGATTAGTGCCAGAGATTCAAAGTCACGTAACCTCAGCAAACCTAGGCACCATTCAACAGATCATCAAGTTGGCTCATCGTCTCACGGATCAGGCGGTGGAGCAGAACAGGTTACCAAAGCGCATTAGTGCTACTACTTCTGAAACTCCCAGCGACCACAAGCGTAAATGGGATGGAACTTCAAGCAAAGGTTCAACTTCTGTTCAGTCTCAGTCTCAGCATAGGAGGACTGACGACTACAAGAGCCCTAGTCAGCAATCAACTGGTAATCAAAGTCAAGGTGGGTACAAGGGAAGTCACCCCAAGTGCAATCGCTGTAACCTACACCACAGCGGGCCATGCACCAGGAGTAACTGTCACCGGTGCAACAAGCCAGGCCACGCCGCCAAGGATTGCAGAAGTTTATACCCCGCAAACCAGAATCGTCATCAGCAACAAGCCCCACAACACCAGCAGCAGCAGCAAGGTAACAACAAGGGGTGCTTTCAGTGTGGAGCTGAAGGTCATTTCAAGAGAAATTGTCCCCAACTGAACCGGAACCAGAACAACAACAACAATAATAACAACCAGGGGAATGGAAACAACGGGGGTAACAACGGCAATAGTGCAAGGGGTCGTGTATTTGTTATTGGCCAAGGTGAAGCGAGGAATGATCCCAATGTTGTGACGGGTAAGTTCCTTCTCGACGACTTTTACGTTACGGTTTTATTTGATTCGGGTGCCGATACAAGCTATGTGTCCTTAAAAGTTAGTCAAATGCTTAAGCGTACCCCAACACTATTGAACACCAAGCACACTGTAGAGTTAGCTAATGGTAAAAGTTTAGAGGTCACACATATAGTCAAGGGTTGTAATCTTGTTCTTGCTGGTCACACTTTCTCTATCAACCTCCTTCCTATCGTTTTGGGTAGTTTCGACGTTGTCATTGGGATGGACTGGTTATCCCAACACCAAGCAGAGATTCTTTGCAACGAAAAGATTGTCCGTATTCCTCGTTCAGGTGATGAGCCTCTTATGATTCGTGGTGACAAGAGTGGTGCTGTTGTGAGCATCATCTCCTTCCTTAAGGCCCAGAAGTGTTTACGAAAGGGCCACACTGCTATTTTGGCTCTCGTTACGGACACCTCGAAGAAAGAGAAGAAGATAGAAGATTTTCCGATCGTACGTGACTATCCTGAGGTATTCCCTGAGGAATTACCTGTCACACCCCGACCACGTAGAACAAACAAAACGTGGCGGAAACGTCGGGGAGTGTTGTAACAGAATTAATGTTTCACAACCATGGAAATTGAAGTTTCGTTTTATTAATCAAACATGAAAGTTTACATTGTTTTAAACAATAACCAAAGAGTACATAACATAAATTAACTAGTTCTTGTCTCGTTTTAAGTCACTAAGGCACAGGTCCGCCTAAGTATGTCTTGATAAGTCCTATGCATCATCTCCTGAAACACATGTGAAAATAGGTACGTCAGCATAAAAATGCCTGTGAGATACATAGGTTTTGTGAAAATAGGATTCATGACTTATGTTTGAGAAAATGTTTAGTCATGAACCTTGTAATTTGCTTTGTCTTGTAAATCGTTTGCAAAACGATAAGTTCAGATGATATGTATAAATAAAAGAATAATGTATGGTTAAATGAATAACCATGTAAAATGAGTTTGTATAAGATAAGTTGTTTGTAAACAATGTCTTGTGAAATGTATGTTATTTGTATAAAATGTTATATGTCTCAAATTGAAATGATTCAAATAACGCTACAATATGTGATACCATACAACCACTTATATATAGGAAGTACCAGCGGCGTATCCACCGTGCTTGTATCATATTACATACGCCTCGTTACTTAAATCACTTCTTCAAACCAAACCATCAAGATGTAATGTTTAACGATTGTAGAAATGTTTATGTATAGTTCAATGTCTATTGTCAAATGTAAATCATGTCAACAGATACAAAAGGTTCACACGGTTCAACAGTTACAAACAGTTCATATAATCAAACGGTTACGACGGTTCACATGGTCAAATGGTTACAACGGTTCAACATGTAATATAATGTGTTCATATGCTGGATGAGTGTATGCAACAGAAATGTAATGTAGGACAATGTACTAAGTATGCACACAATGGACATACATAGCATGAAATGTAATGTAATCATGTACTATAATGTACTAACGAACATAGCAGGTATATGATGTGAAAACATGGAAAGCATGAAAGTAACAAGTAGGCACATGTGTTTCACCCCAAAACAGTTTGGAAAACAGTAAAAGAGGGGTTCTATGTACTCACTTGAGATTGCTCAATAGTCCTAGGATAACCACCAAGCAAAGCTAGAAGATTACAGAATCAAACGGTACCTAATATAGGTAACTACATTAATAAACCGGACCTAAATCGGAAGATCGGGTAGCATGAGGGTTTGTAAACCAAATGAGTGTAGGAACTCATGTAACATGGTTTAACAAAGCCTACGTACTAACTGAAACCTAACATAATTGCTTACGACCCATTACGACCCGTTTAGGTAGCTTATGCTACTTTAACGCGTCGTTCGCGTGAAACGCGTTCGGACCGCCTAACTAGTCCTATGACAAGTAGAATATGCCTTAACATGTCTAATATTGTTGTCAAATCAGTTTAGATGTCAAAAGTTATGTTACATATGTTTAAAATGAATTTTAGCATCATAAGGGTATTTTGGTAATTTACCTAAGGCATATAAACTACCTATCATACAACTACTTAAACGAAGCTACCATAAGGTATAACCTCGGAAGGTTATTCCCTATATACTATGGTCACCTAATGTATTTGGTTAGATCCTAATGATCGACCAAATGGGTCGGGTTCGAAGGTATAAGCGATTTATTAGATCGCTTACCCTTACGACCCTAGACAACGTGGTAATCAGTAGGCATAGTCACTAGGGACTATAACCATCGTGATTACAATCACGTTGCGAAGTTCAAACGAACTTCGCATTGACCATAAACTGGTCAATGCAGAAATTCAAACAAAGTTTGACTTTCGGACTCGAAAAGCAATAAAAGAACGAAAGAATACTTACGAAGGGTCCCCGAATGCTAATCTAGATCAAAATAACTCAGGTATGAAACAATGGTTCCAACTTAGAGTCTTTTTTATCAGATTCTTGTGAGTTTGAAGCAAATGGGGGTGGGGTATTTATAGTATTTCCCGAACCGTTAAGATCGTTTCTTGAATAACGTGATTTAATCTTGTGCGTACACTTGTCAAAATGTTGTGGTAACTAAAAATGGTTCCTCATGAGCTGAAAGGGCAAGTGAGAATGTGTGGTTGTGAGTTAATCAGCTGAAATCTGCTGATTAGATGATCTTATCTGTTCTGGGAGCCTGATGCGGCCCGCTTCAGGATACACACAAGCTCAGGCGGGCCGCCTGGCCTTGTATGATCAGAACAAACTTTTCAGAAATGACAGTTTCAGTCCCTACACGTGTTTAAGCCATTTCCGACACTTCTAAGGCCCGTAAAGCAAACTTTAAGGCCCTAAAATGATGCCTAAACATTGTGGACATGAAACATGTTCAAAAATATGTCGGATGTCAGTTCGTTTGGTCGTACGAACGTGATGTTCGCTTAATTACGACGGAATGCGCACAAGCGCGAAAAACGATCCAAATGGCGCAACGAATGGATTTTTCTTATGCCAAACACTAAAATAAAATATTTTAGTGCTTACATAAATTTTTGGATGTGCAGATTTATTCAGAACGTAAGTTATGCGCGAAAATGCAAACTTGTGCACTTTTTGACACTTTTAGTCCCTGAATGACCCAAAAGTTTATTTTAGCACACCGAACACCTCAAAGCCTATTTCTAAGCTATGTGAAGGATATTTATGGTATGTTTAACTTATGGTCATGTTCCGGAATGTTCGTTACAGTTCAAATTGGCATACTTTCACAGTTTGTCAACTTTAGTCCCTGTAAGCGATTTAACTTGTTTTTGCCATACCAAAGCCTTCAAAACTTATTTCTAAGTTATGTAAAGGTTATTTAAGGTATGTATAGTATATTTCACTATTCTGGAGTGTTTGCTGCATTAAACTGGTTATATTTACGCATCAGCGCGCGTATAACCTTCCAGAAAGCGATTTAGAGCTTGAAATCGAACAAGAGTTGATATGTGCAAAAGATACACATATTTATACAGATCCCAAGTATGAAATACAATATTTCATTGGTTTGGTATTTGTTTGCTGGTTGCAGTGACACAGGTGTCACAGTCTCCCCTACTTTAGGAAATTTCGTCCCGAAATTTATTCGTAGGAGTCTATTTGTGACTTTGTGTCAAATAACCACCAGAGATATGTAAGGCATAATCCTGTCATTTCCTTAACGGACATTCTTCAGAACGAAAATGAACAGACGGAGTCATTTTCCTCAACGAGTATTCTTCAGAAGCGGAAATGAAGGAATAAACAAACGGGGATTCATTTCCTCAACGGGCAATCTTCAGAAACGTAAAATGAACTTACGGAGTCATTTTCAATGGGTGCTTCATCAGAAATGGAAATGAAAGGAGAAACAAACGGATATTCATTTCCTCAACGGACAAATCTTGAGAACGAAAATGAACAAACGGAGTCATTTTCAACGGTTGCTTCATCAGAAATGGAAATGAAAAGGAGAAACAAACGGATATTCATTTCCTCAACGGACAAATCTTCAGAAATGAAAATGAACAAACGGAGTCATTTTCAACGGTTGCTTCATCAGAAATGGAAATGAAAAGGAGAAACAAACGGATATTCATTTCCTCAACGGACAAATCTTCAGAAACGAAAATGAACAAACGGAGTCATTTTCAACGGGTGCTTCCTCAGAAATGGAAATGAAAAGGAGAAACAAACGGATATTCATTTCCTCAACGGACAAATCTTCAGAAACGAAAATGAACAAACGAAGTCATTTTCAACGGGTGCTTCCTCAGAAACGGAAATGAATAGAATTAACTTCTAGGCACATGACAAGGCTCGCTGTGGTTTCTTGTCACACCCCCAAAATCCACACGCGGAGTACCACTGCTTGGAGGCGTGACTGACCAGGATCAAGCCACCAATCATATTGAACAATGTAATAGTAAATGTAATCCAACCAAACAATATGAAAGGTGTTCAAATCAAAAGTATAGTTTCAATGTTTAGCGGAAGCATAAATGTAAAACCCAACATAAGTAATAAGTTTGTAATGTCATAAAGGTTAACATGGCATCCACAATCCATGTTCCACAATGACTGCGCCTCCCGTGCAAGCTCCATGTGTACCTAAGGTCCTGCAAGGCATGTAACAGAGAGTCAACAACTAGTTGAGCGAGTTCACAGTTGGTTGTTCAGTTATAGTAATTGTATTGTAAACCATATGTTCGTTTAGTAACCCATATATCGTATGTACTTGAATCGCAGTCTCCTAGATATGTGTGCGAAGATTAGTGGGGGTTTCCCATGTTTTCTAGACTAGGTATATTTGTATCGCAGCCCACCCGGCATGTGTGCGAAGTTTAGAGTATGGTTCGCAGCCATTCCAGGCATGTGTGCGAAGATTAGAGTATGGTTCGCAGCCATTCCAGGCATGTGTGCGAAGATTAGTTCTATTATCGCAGCCATTCCCGGCGTGTGTGCGAAGAGAAGTATATGTATCACTAGTCTAGCAATATCTACCAATAACCTTCCTCTCCCGAGGCCTATGGTATGTATTTCCGATAACAATTTAAGCATAAGTAATCATCCAAACCCATTCCCAACCCCGGGAATCCCATGCCTTGGTAAGAGTGTGAACTCACCTTGGCTTGCTCGGTATGCTAAGGTATGCGCTCACAAGTAATCAGTCAAGTCCTATAGTGTGCACGTGTATTAAATCAGTTCAAGTTCGTATGTCATTTATGTCACAAAGTGTGTGTTTAAGCAGTTATCATATTTCATATATGCAGTTAGTCAAAACCGTACAATTCATGCTTGACAGGATTAACAGGCAGTTAACATACTTCACCAAGTTAACACATTTAACAGGATTCACACACTAGCAATGTTACATGTCTAACAGAGTTAACATGTTTACTGAATTAATAACTAACAGAGTTGACAACTAACAGAGTCAATGTTTAACAGTTTTAGCAGACTAACGGAATTAACCAAAGTAAATGATTTAACTGAATAACAAGTTAACAAGGTTAATCACTATCAGAGTTAACATCCTTAACTTAACAAAGTTCACTGTACAAGCAATCAACGAAGTCACTTTGTGGGCGAAAACCCTTGGACGAAATCACTAGGTGGCCGAAATCACTTTGGGCGACGAAATCAATTGGGATTTCGTCGAGATGTTGTCAAGTGGGGTGGGGGTTTTCGTCGGGTTACATTATAATCACACTAACAGTTACGTGACCAAACAACGAAATCAGTTACTCGAATCATTGATATGTAAACATTTGAATTATCAAATCATAATACAAGTCCTGACCATCATTTAAAATAACCAACAATGGCCGACCACTTTACACATTCTCATGAGATTATATTGACATATGATGAAAAACACATGTTCCAGATGATTACCAACTAACGATCACAAGTTAAATAACTCTAGGGTCAACTTACTGTTGTTTAAAATTCCTTATCATAAATTCATACCCTATTTAAATACCATAACATGATCATCATCGAAGGAACAAATAATATCATATACCGTAATCAATATCATATATAAACAACACAAACCATTTGCATATTTTAAATCATAGCATTCAGTCATGTTTTTAAAGAATTCAAATATTAAATCATGCAACTCATACTTTAAACAAAATCATTACATCACCGATTAAACCTTATCAACATACACACAATTCGATAAGCACATGCAATGGCAGACTAGTCAACTCCCAAACAACCCCCCACTTACATAAACTAACCTTTGCATTCAAGATTCATATTCAAAATACATCATGATATATCAACAGTTGGATCGAGTTTCATGTAATTGTTATTTTGCAAAACTCCTAACATAACATTCATCTTAGTCGGCACTCACATATTATCACCAAATAATTAATTATCCAACCTCATTCAATAACACAATATTATGCAACTATGAATAACAAACAAGAAAACACTAACCAAGACTTTCACCGAATAAGATGCTAACTCGAGGGGAAAGGGGATCTGCCACTGCAATTCGTGCGATCAGAGAAACCTAGGGTTTCTTTCTTGTGTGTTACATAGATTATAGCATACAACATGCCCACAAATAACATTCAATAACCGGTTGGGCTTTAGTTTGCCTAGGTTAGTTTAGTTAGGTTTGCTTTTGGGGGCTTCTTAGTTTGGGCCGCATTAGTTAAGGTAACAAAAGAAAGGGGGAAAGCGGCCCACATAGCCAACAGTTAACTCACATGGGCCTTGTCCGGCCCAGCATGATTTTGGAGTGCAAATCCTGCTTGGTTTGGGCCTCGGCCCGTGTAACAATGATAAAGCGTAGTGTAACAGAACTAATACTAGATTAAGAGTTACGAGATTAGACGACACTAACCTTGAAAGTTCGGGTTGTCACATTATCCCCAAGTTGAAAGAAATTTCGTCCCGAAATTTAGCACGTGGTTACTAAGGAAGCTATCTGTGTTGTGTAGTTTACTGGTTTTCCTGGGGTGTCACATCATCCCCCCGTTGATTTGGAATTTCGTCCCGAAATTCTGTAGTAGCTTCAGCCTCAGTAGTTGATGAACTGTTTCCGAATAACTGGGGATACTTGAGTTTCATTTGATCTTCTCGTCCCCAGGTGAACTCTGGGCCACGACGGGAGTTCCAACGAACTCGAACAAGAGGTATTCTGGTGTTCTTGAGGACCTTGACATCCCGGTCCGTGATTTCAACTGGTTCCTCGATGAATCGCAACTGTTCGTCGATAGTAAGCTCCTTCAAAGGAACTATGAGGGTCTCATCTGACAGACATTTCTTCAGATTTGACACATGAAAGACGTTGTGAACTGCACTGAGTTATGCTGGTAAGTTCAGTCTGTAGGCCACCTTGCCTATTTTCTCTATGATTTCGAATGGTCCAACGTATCGTGGATTGAGTTTGCCTCGTTTGCCAAAACGAACTACACCCTTCCAGGGTGAAACTTTAAGTAGCACTCGATTCCCAACTTGGAACTCGAGTGGTTTTCTGTCTTTATCCGCGTATGCTTTCTGACGGTCGCGAGCTGCCGCCATGCGTTGTCGTATTTGAGCAATCTTTTCTGTTGTGTCTACTACCAGTTCTGGACCAGTGATCTGACTATCTCCCACCTCTGCCCAACAAAGAGGTGACCGGCATTTATGCCCGTACAATGCCTCAAACGGAGCAGCTTTAATACTGGTGTGGTAGCTGTTATTGTACGAAAATTCCACAAGTGGCAGATGCTTTTCCCAGCCGTTGCCAAAGTCAATTACACATGCCCTAAGCATGTCTTCAAGGGTCTGGATGGTGCGTTCAGACTGCCCATCCGTTTGCGGGTGATAACCCGTGCTCATATCTAACCGAGAGCCAAAAGATTTGCGCATTGCTTGCCACAGTTCTGAAGTAAAACGTGCATCACGATCAGAGATAATGGAGGTTGGCACCCCGTGCCTTGAAACCACTTCTTTTAAGTAGATGTCTGCTAATGTAGAGAACTTGTCTGTTTCTTTGATAGCCAAGAAGTGTGCAGACTTTGTGAGTCGATCCACGATCACCCAAATAGTATCATTCCCACGTTGAGATCTAGGCAGGCCAGTAACAAAATCCATGGAAATTTACTCCCATTTCCATTGTGGTATCTCTAGTTGTTGAAGTAGGCCTGATGGTTTCTGATATTCCATCTTGACTCTCGCACAAGTCAAGCACTTGCTAACGTAAGTGGCTATGTGAGCTTTCATGCTAGGCCACCAGTATGTAGTTTTCAAATCGTGGTACATCTTATCCGATCCAGGATGTACTGAGTAGCGAGACTTATGAGCTTCATCCATTACGAGCTCACGTAAGTTGCCATAGAGTGGGACCCAAATGCGTCCTGTTACATAGTAGGCGTCGTCTGCCTTTTGTTTTAACCGTTGCCTTGAGCCGCGTAGAGCTTCAGCCTTGACGTTTTCTGGTTTCAATGCTTCTACCTGAGCATCTCGTATCTGAGAAGGAAGACTAGACTGAATAGTGAGTTGCAATGCTCGTACACGCCTAGGTGTAGTATCCTTTCGACTGAGGGCGTCAGCCACCACATTGGCTTTGCCCGGATGGTACTTGATGGCACATTCATAATTATTCAACAACTCGACCCATCGACGTTGTCGCGTGTTCAACTCTTTCTGCTTGAAGATATGCTCGAGACTCCTGTGATCGGTGTAGATGGTGCACTTGGTGCCATACAGGTAATGTCGCCATATCTTGAGCGCAAAAACAACAGCTCCCCGTTCTAAATCGTGTGTAGTGTAATTCCGTTCGTGAATCTTAAGTTGGCGCGAAGCATAAGCAATGACTCTATCCCGTTGCATCAACACACATCCAAGACCTTGGATGGATGCGTCGCAGTAGACTACAAAATCGTCCATGCCTTCAGGCAATGAGAGGATAGGTGCGCTACAAAGTCTATCCTTTAAGTGCTGAAATGCTGTTTCCTGTGTATTACCCCAACGGTAAACAACACCTTTCTGTGTCAGTAGTGTAAGCGGCTGTGCAATCTTTGAGAAGTCTTTGATGAACCGTCTGTAATAACCCGCCAAACCCAAGAATTGGCGAATTTCTGTTGGTGTACGCGGTGCAGGCCAGTTCTTAATCGAGTCTACCTTGGATGGATCAACATGAATCCCATCCTTGTTTACCACGTGGCCTAGGAAGTGGACTTCACGAAGCCATAAGTCGCATTTTGAAAACTTGGCGTACAGCTGTTCCGTTCGAAGGAGTTCCAAAATAAGTCGTAGATGCTGCTCGTGTTCCTCCTGACTCTTCGAATAGATCAGGATGTCATCGATGAAAACAATAACAAACTTATCAAGATAAGGTTTGCTCACCCTGTTCATAAGATCCATGAAAACCGCAGGTGCGTTCGTTAACCCGAATGGCATAACCAAAAACTCGTAATGGCCGTAGCGAGTTCTGAATGCTGTTTTGGAGATGTCCTCATTCCGGACTCTCAGTTGATGATAGCCTGACCTCAGGTCAATCTTCGAGTAATAGCTCGACCCTAGTAACTGGTCGAATAAGTCGTCGATGCGTGAAAGAGGATAGCGATTCTTCACGATCACCTTGTTCAGTTCGCGGAAATCAATACACATGCGGAAGGTACCGTCTTTCTTCTTCACAAATAATACTGGAGCTCCCCAGGGCGAAGAGCTAGGATGTATGAAACCCTTTTCCAAGAGTTCTTGCAATTGCTTAGACAGTTCTTCCAATTCAGTTGGAGCTAAGCGGTAAGGTGCTCGAGCTATAGGTGCTGCTCCAGGAGCTAGCTCGATTTGAAATTCGACCTGGCGATGAGGCGGTAGCCCAGGTAAATCTTCAGGGAACACTTGAGGAAAATCATGTACTACTGGGATATCCTCTATCTTCTTCTCTTCCGATGATGCGTCAGTAACGAGTGCTAAGATAGCAGTGTGGCCCTTTCGCAAGCACTTCTGGGCCTTAAGAAAGGAGATGGTGCTCACAACCGCACCACCCTTGTCACCATGAATTACCAAAGGTTCTTCACTAGCACGAGGAATGCGGATGATCTTTTCTTTGCAAAAAATCTCTGCTAGATGTTGAGGTAGCTAATCCATACCAATAACGATGTCGAAATTATCACAACGTTGGGGTCATCCCTAGCATCACCTCTGGCAACGACCCCTGTTGCACTGACCACTGTGGTGCCTGTTGCATCTATTGCACTTTGGGTGATTTCCTCGATATCCACCCTGCCCTTGACTACCAGACGACTGTTGACTGGGCTCTGGTAGTTATCTGTCTTTCGCTGCTGTGCCTGGGATTGAACCGAAGTCGAACCCTTGTTGGAGGTTCCACCCCATTTTCACTTGTTATCACTGGGAATAGCAGAGGTAGTAATAGTAGTAGTAGCACCAATGCGTTTAGGCAGCTTGTTCTGTTCCACTGCCTGGTATGTGAGACGATGAGCAAGACGAGTAATATCTTGAATAGTAGCAAGGTTAGTAGAAGTCACATGACTTTGGAATCTCTGGTATTAAGCCTTTGAGGTACAGCTCAATGCGCTTGATGGGATGATCCACCATAGTTGGACATAACACTGCCAGTTCATTGGATCGTTTCGCGTACGCTTCTATCTCTGACCCCGTCATCTTCAAGTCAAAGAACTCCACTTCCAGCTTGTGGATGTCATCACGACTACAGTATTCACATTTGATCAGTTCCTTAAAATCATTCCATGGGGTGGCATTAGCAGCCGCCAGCCCCAGCATCTGAACTTGCGCGTTCCACCAAGTTAGCGCAGTGCCTTCGAGAGTACCAGTGGCGTACTTCACCCTACGAGCCTCAGGGCATTCACACATTTCGAAGACCGATTCGAGCTTCTCGAACCAGTGGAGGAGTCCAACGGCCCCTTCAGTGCCACTAAAAGTACTAGGACAACAGTCCATGAAAGTTTTGAACGTGCACACAGGTGGCTGAGCGTGTTGACCTGTCGTGTGTGTAAGAGTAAACATACTTGAGCACGAGTGTAGGTTTACGAGAGTAGGATCTAAAGATCCTAGAGTAAGTGGTGATGGCAGGTTACACCTCCTGCCTGGGCAGCTGGGAGTGCTGCAGTAACTTGTTCAGTGATCGAAGCCGCCAACTGGGCTTGAGTTAGGATAACGCGTCCACTCATGATCTTTATAGCAAGGATAACATAAGTAAGAAAGGTTCGCGAATAGTGCGATGACAGAAGAGAGTGAGCACACAAGTATTCTCAAGCAATAGGGGTTATGTGTATCTAAGCATACCATGAGCAAAGTTCTATGTAATTCTAGCAAGCAGGCAATAAAACATATACCATATTACCTAGAATGTTGAGTCTTGCACGTGGAGCGAGGCGTCGTTGTGGATCATTGAGCACTGTACAGGTTATAGTCTGGTTTTAATAAAAACGTTTTCCCCTTATTAAAACCAAGTTCTCTATAACCAATGGCTCTGATACCAATCTGTCACACCCCCAAAATCCACACGCGGAGTACCACCGCTTGGAGGCGTGACTGACCAGGATCAAGCCACCAATCATATTGAACAATGTAATAGTAAATGTAATCCAACCAAACAATATGAAAGGTGTTCAAATCAAAAGTATAGTTTCAATGTTTAGCGGAAGCATAAATGTAAAACCCAACATAAGTAATAAGTTTGTAATGTCATAAAGGTTAACATGGCATCCACAATCCATGTTCCACAACGACTGCGCCTCCCGTGCAAGCTCCATGTGTACCTAAGGTCCTGCAAGGCATGTAACAGAGAGTCAACAACTAGTTGAGCGAGTTCACAGTTGGTTGTTCAGTTATAGTAATTGTATTGTAAACCATATGTTCGTTTAGTAACCCATATATCGTATGTACTTGAATCGCAGTCTCCTAGACATGTGTGCGAAGATTAGTGGGGGTTTCCCATGTTTTCTAGACTAGGTATATTTGTATCGCAGCCCACCCGGCATGTGTGCGAAGTTTATAGTATGGTTCGTAGCCATTCCAGGCATGTGTGCGAAGATTAGAGTATGGTTCGCAGCCATTCCAGGCATGTGTGCGAAGATTAGTTCTATTATCGCAGCCATTCCCGGCGTGTGTGCGAAGAGAAGTATATGTATCACTAGTCTAGCAATATCTACCAATAACCTTCCTCTCCCGAGGCCTATGGTATGTATTTCCGATAACAATTTAAGCATAAGTAATCATCCAAACCCATTCCCAACCCCGGGAATCCCATGCCTTGGTAAGAGTGTGAACTCACCTTGGTTTGCTCGGTATGCTAAGGTATGCGCTCACAAGTAATCAGTCAAGTCCTATAGTGTGCACGTGTATTAAATCAGTTCAAGTTCGTATGTCATTTATGTCACAAAGTGTGTGTTTAAGCAGTTATCATATTTCATATATGTAGTTAGTCAAAACGTACAATTCATGCATGACAGGATTAACAGGCAGTTAACATACTTCACCAAGTTAACACACTTAACAAGATTCACACACTAGCAATGTTACATGTCTAACAGAGTTAACATGTTTACTGAATTAACAACTAACGGAGTTGACAACTAATAGAGTCAATGTTTAACAGTTTTAGCAGACTAACGGAATTAACCAAAGTAAATGATTTAACTGAATAACAAGTTAACAAGGTTAATCACTATCAGAGTTAACATCCTTAACTTAACAAAGTTCACTGTACAAGCAATCAACGAAGTCACTTTGTGGGCGAAAACCCTTGGACGAAATCACTAGGTGGCAGAAATCACTTTGGGCGACGAAATCAATTGGGATTTCGTCGAGATGTTGTCAAGTGGGGTGGGGGTTTTCGTCGGGTTACATTATAATCACACTAACAGTTACGTGACCAAACAACGAAATCAGTTACTCGAATCATTGATATGTAAACATTTGAATTACCAAATCATAATACAAGTCCTGACCATCATTTAAAATAACCAACAATGGCCGACCACTTTACACATTCTCATGAGATTATATTGACATATGATGAAAAACACATGTTCCAGATGATTACCAACTAACGATCACAAGTTAAATAACTCTAGGGTCAACTTACTTTTGTTTAAAATTCCTTATCATAAATTATTACCCTATTTAAATATCATAACATGATCATCATCGAAGGAACAAATAATATCATATACCGTAATCAATATCATATATAAACAACACAAACCATTTGCATATTTTAAATCATAGCATTCAGTCATGTTTTTAAAGAATTCAAATATTAAATCATGCAACTCATACTTTAAACAAAATCATTACATCACCGATTAAACCTTATCAACATACACACAATTCGATAAGCACATGCAATGGCAGACTAGTCAACTCACAAACAACCCCCCACTTACATAAACTAACCTTTGCATTCAAGATTCATATTCAAAATACATCATGATATATCAACAGTTGGATCGAGTTTCATGTAATTGTTATTTAGCAAAACTCCTAACATAACATTCATCTTAGTCGGCACTCACATATTATCACCAAATAATTAATTATCCAACCTCATTCAATAACACAATATTATGCAACTATGAATAACAAACAAGAAAACACTAACCAAGACTTTCACCGAATAAGATGCTAACTCGAGGGGAAAGGGGATCTGCCACTGCAATTCGTGCGATCAGAGAAACCTAGGGTTTCTTTCTTGTGTGTTACATAGATTATGGCATACAACATGCCCACAAATAACATTCAATAACCGGTTGGGCTTTAGTTTTCCTAGGTTAGTTTAGTTAGGTTTGCTTTTGGGGGCTTCTTAGTTTGGGCTGCATTAGTTAAGGTAACAAAAGAAAGGGAGAAAGCGGCCCACATAGCCAACAGTTAACTCACATGGGCCTTGTCCGGCCCAGCATGATTTCGGAGTGCAAATCCTGATTGGTTTGGGCCTCGGCCCGTGTAACAATGATGAAGCGTAGTGTAACAGAACTAATACTAGATTAAGAGTTACGAGATTAGACGACACTAACCTTGAAAGTTCGGGTTGTCACATTTCTGTACACTAAATTCCATAATTATGTATGTATCCATAATTACGTAATTCCTTGCACAGTCCGCACAGTTTGTCTTGTAATGTTTAGGGGAGGAAAATCAATTCTGTGATGAGGGTGACTAGACTACCATAGGGTCCTTTTAACTAGATCGACAGATGATCTTATTAATTAGGCCACCAAGGAGTCCTTTCAGCTATATCATCACATGATGTTCCTAACCAGATTTTTGGATCAATCTGTTTAACTAGACCACTCAAGGGGTCTAATTATGGAGTAGTACTTTATAATCCAAGGGACTTAACTACAATGTAGTAGTCCATTAAGGATTTTATGTAGTACCTTTGGGTATCCTACTACGAATCCCTCATATGAAGATACGAAAGGTTCTACGAGGATTTGGATAACAAAACTTGGATTACACAAAAACATATAAAGGAACACATAAGCACATAATCACATAGTTGTTTAACTCTGTTATTAATTTGTTATCGATTGAGAATGGATATGGAAACCAGTCAATGGACTTCAATGTCCTCTGGGATCTATTTGAAAAGATAGGAAGATCTCCCAAAAATTTGACTTTGTTTTTAAAGAAACGTAATATTCGAATTAAGGAACACAACAATTTTAGGGTTTACGGAAATACCCCTAGGTACCCTATTAAGGATTTACAGTGGTACTTTGGGTATTCGTCCAGTGTTGTTACTTGGGCCTTGTACTTCGTTTCCTTAGAAGAAACGGGTACTTAGGAATTTTGTGGAAATGCAAGAGATCATAAGATGGAAAAATTTTGGGGGTAGTTTGCTTTACAAGGAATACGATTCCTTGATTGTCGGTATTGTAAGAGATATGTTGTTTATACATACAACCACATAAATACATTGCGATGTAAATAAAAGATTTATTTATAAACAATGATAACAACTGTTTCATGGACCATGACAACAAAAGAAAATAATACATAAGACGTGATTATTTCTAAACGATGTTGTCGGTCTGATGCTCATCCCTGTGCTGGATTTGCATTAGCAAGCTTTGGGCAATTTCTTCGGAAATGACCCATCTCGCCACAGTTGAAACAAGAACCTGGTAGAAAACGACCTTGAGCAGGATTGTTGCCAGCTTGGTTTGGTGCAGTTGCAGCTGGGCAGACTCTTGCTGTATGGCCTATAAGTCCACAAGTTTGGCATTTGCGGCACTTTACATTGGCATGATGATGGAGGCTACATTGGTTGCACAAGGGTGCAGTTCCATTGTATGGCTTCCTAGCAGGGGGTTGAGCTGGTTGGTTGGGGACGGCTTGATCATCGTGAGTAACCATGGCGAAGTTCTGAGAAGCCTTTCGCTTCTTGGACCTCTTAGGGGATCCAGATTGTTCATCCATGGTCTTTGATTCCTCGATTGGTTTCGATTCCTCGACCGGTTTCTTGTCACCTTTTCGGAAAAGTTTACCTTTCCTGATCTTTGATTCAGTCAAGGTTGCAGATAGCTCAATGGCCTGTCTAACTGTAGTAGGGTTGCTACCAGTCACAACGTCTTGTATTGAGTCAGGGAGGCCATCAATGTACTTTTCGATTGCCTTATCCAAAGGCGTGACCATGTTTAGGCATAACAGACTTAACTCCTCATAACGGTCTGTGTAGGCTCGATGCTCACCGCTGTCTTGTTCAAGATTGTCGAATTCCCTTTCCAAGGCCCTGATCTCGTGACGAGGACAAAATTCCTTCATCATAAGGGCCCTAAGTTCAGCCCATGTCTGTGCTAGAGCAACTTCTGCACCACGATCTCTCATAACCCCGTTCCACCACGTAAGGGCCCTCTTCTGGAACACACTCGAAGAAAACTCGACCTTGCGATTGTCAGGACACTGCACGTGGCGGAAAGTATTCTCAATGCTCTCGAACCATTGAAGAAGCCCAATCGCTCCCTCATAACCACTAAACTTGAGTGGTTTAGCCGAGTTAAAACTCTTGAAATTGCATGGACCATTGTTGTTGTTGTTGGCTTGGTTCCATTGAGCAAAGAGGTTTGGGAATTGAGCAACCATTTGCTGCGCAATGATTTCTGCCAGTTCGGCAGTCGCTATCTGGTTTTCACGTCGAGGAGGCATTCTAAAAGAGGAAAACATGAAAGGAAACGAGTGAGAGAATTAGACGAAAAGAATGAGATGAAACAAATCTGATGAAAGCAAAGATAGTGGTCATTTGTTTGTTACTACAAAGCAACAAACGACCCTGGTGATTTATCAAAGTAAATAGGTCAAAAATAATGTATCGCGAAGACATACTCGCCTGTAAGTGGACACTCACCCCAAGAGTTCCCAGGTAAGAGTGACTGGTCCGATTATGTGGATTTGTACGAACACTCTAGCCTTAGACAGAAAACTCAGGGTACAGGCACCCACCCTTCCAGTTTGCACGTGTTCACATTATTTAGACCAACTTTGACGGGATTTTGAAAATTCAAAGGGGTTCAAAACCTTATAACTGAGGGTTCAAAACCTAGTAATCAATCATCCTAGAACAGATGATTAGTTTTCAAAGCGGTTTTGAAATTTATGTTCTTGTTGTGGTCGTCGCCTAAGGATAGGTGACGGTATTGTTTTATGACTAAACGCAAGTAAACTCGCGTTAGGGTCCTAAGAAGGTTATAGACTAGGTCAAAGCATTACTAATAACCTAATTCCCTATAACCATTGGCTCTGATACCATCTTTTCTGTCACACCCCGACCACGTAGAACAAACAAAACGTGGCGGAAACGTCGGGGAGTGTTGTAACAGAATTAATGTTTCACAACCATGGAAATTGAAGTTTCGTTTTATTAATCAAACATGAAAGTTTACATTGTTTTAAACAATAACCAAAGAGTACATAACATAAATTAACTAGTTCTTGTCTCGTTTTAAGTCACTAAGACACAGGTCCGCCTAAGTATGTCTTGATAAGTCTTATGCATCATCTCCTGAAACACATGTGAAAATAGGTACGTCAGCATAAAAATGCCTGTGAGATACATAGGTTTTGTGAAAATAGGATTCATGACTTATGTTTGAGAAAATGTTTAGTCATGAACCTTGTAATTTGCTTTGTCTTGTAAATCGTTTGAAAAACGATAAGTTCAGATGATATGTATAAATAAAAGAATAATGTATGGTTAAATGAATAACCATGTAAAATGAGTTTGTATAAGATAAGTTGTTTGTAAACAATGTCTTGTGAAAAGTATGTTATTTGTATAAAATGTTATATGTCTCAAATTGAAATGATTCAAATAACGCTACAATATGTGATACCATACAACCACTTATATATAGGAAGTACCAGCGGCGTATCCACCGTGCTTGTATCATATTACATACGCCTCGTTACTTAAATCACTTATTCAAACCAAGCCATCAAGATGTAATGTTTAACGATTGTAGAAATGTTTATGTATAGTTCAATGTCTATTGTCAAATGTAAATCATGTCAACAGATACAAAAGGTTCACACGGTTCAACAGTTACAAACAGTTCATATAATCAAACGGTTACGACGGTTCACATGGTCAAATGGTTACAACGGTTCAACATGTAATATAATGTGTTCATATGTTGGATGAGCGTATGCAACAGAAATGTAATGTAGGACAATGTACTAAGTATGCACACAATGGACATACATAGCATGAAATGTAATGTAATCATGTACTATAATGTACTAACGAACATAGCAGGTATATGATGTGAAAACATGGAAAGCATGAAAGTAACAAGTAGGCACATGTGTTTCACCCCAAAACAGTTTGGAAAACAGTAAAAGAGGGGTTCTATGTACTCACTTGAGATTGCTCAATAGTCCTAGGATAACCACCAAGCAAAGCTAGAAGATTACGGAATCAAACGGTACCTAATATAGGTAACTACATTAATAAACCGGACCTAAATCGGAAGATCGGGTAGCATGAGGGTTTGTAAACCAAATGAGTGAAGGAACTCATGTAACATGGTTTAACAAAGCCTACGTACTAACTGAAACCTAACATAATTGCTTACGACCCATTACGACCCGTTTAGGTAGCTTATGCTACTTTAACGCGTCGTTCGCGTGAAACGCGTTCGGACCGCCTAACTAGTCCTATGACAAGTAGAATATGCCTTAACATGTCTAATATTGTTGTCAAATCAGTTTAGATGTCAAAAGTTATGTTACATATGTTTAAAATGAATTTTGGCATCATAGGGGTATTTTGGTAATTTACCTAAGGCATATAAACTACCTATCATACAACTACTTAAACGAAGCGACCATAAGGTATAACCTCGGAAGGTTATTCCCTATATACTATGGTCACCTAATGTATTTGGTTGGATCCTAATGATCGACCAAATGGGTCGGGTTCGAAGGGTATAAGCGATTTATTAGATCGCTTACCCTTACGACCCTAGACAACGTGGTAATCAGTAGGCATAGTCACTAGGGACTATAACCATCGTGATTACAATCACGTTGCGAAGTTCAAACGAACTTCGCATTGACCATAAACTAGTCAACGCAGAAAGTCAAACAAAGTTTGACTTTCGGACTCGAAAAGCAATAAAAGAACGAAAGAATACTTACGAAGGGTCCCCGAATGCTAATCTAGATCAAAATAACTCAGGTATGAAACAATGGTTCCAACTTAGAGTCTTTTTGATCAGATTCTTGTGAGTTTGAAGCAAATGGGGGTGGGGTATTTATAGTATTTCCCGAACCGTTAAGATCGTTTCTTGAATAACGTGATTTAATCTTGTGCGTACACTTGTCAAAATGTTGTGGTAACTAAAAATGGTTCCTCATGAGCTGAAAGGGCAAGTGAGAATGTGTGGTTGTGAGTTAATCAGCTGAAATCTGCTGATTAGATGATCTTATCTGTTCTGGGAGCCTGATGCGGCCCGCTTCAGGATACACACAAGCTCAGGCGGGCCGCCTGGCCTTGTCTGATCAGAACAAACTTTTCAGAAATGACAGTTTCAGTCCCTGCACGTGTTTAAGCCATTTCTAACACTTCTAAGGCCCGTAAAGCAAACTTTAAGGCCCTAAAATGATGCCTAAACATTGTGGACATGAAACATGTTCAAAAATATGTCGGATGTCAGTTCGTTTGGTCGTACGAACGTGATGTTCGCTTAATTACGACGGAATGCGCACAAGCGCGAAAAACGATCCAAATGGCGCAACGAATGGATTTTTCTTATGCCAAACACTAAAATAAAATATTTTAGTGCTTACATAAATTTTTGGATGTCCAGATGTATTCAGAACGTAAGTTATGCGCGAAAATGCAAACTTGTGCACTTTTTGACACTTTTAGTCCCTGAATGACCCAAAAGTTTATTTTAGCACACCGAACACCTCAAAGCTTATTTCTAAGCTATGTGAAGGATATTTATGGTATGTTTAACTTATGGTCATGTTCTGGAATGTTCGTTACAGTTCAAATTGGCATACTTTCGCAGTTTGTCAACTTTAGTCCCTGTAAGCGATTTAACTTGTTTTTGCCATACCAAAGCCTTCAAAACTTATTTCTAAGTTATGTAAAGGTTATTTAAGGTATGTATAGTATATTTCACTATTTCGGAGTGTTTGCTGCATTAAACTGGTTATATTTACGCAGCAGCACCTATAGCTCGTGCACCTTATCGCCTAGCTCCATCAGAATTGGAAGAACTGTCCACGCAACTACAAGAACTTTTGAATAAGGGTTTTATTCGTCCTAGCTCTTCGCCATGGGGAGCTCCAGTGCTATTCATGAAGAAGAAAGACGGTACCTTCAGGATGTGTATCGACTATCGAGAACTCAACAAGGTGACTGTGAAGAATCGCTATCCTCTTTCACGTATCGATGACCTATTCGACCAGCTGCAAGGGTCGAGCTTCTATTAAAAGATTGACTTGAGATCGGGATATCATCAACTGAGAGTCCAGGACGAGGACGTCTCCAAAACAGCGTTCAGAACACGCTACGGCCATTACGAGTTTCTGGTCATGCCATTCGGATTAACAAACGCACCGGCAGTCTTCATGGATCTTATGAACAGAGTGTGCAAGCCCTACCTGGATAAGTTCGTGATTGTATTCATCGACGACATTCTGATCTACTCTAAGAGTCAGGAGGAACACGAGCAGCATTTATGACTTATTTTGGAACTCCTTCGAACAGAACAGCTGTACGCCAAGTTTTCGAAATGCGACTTCTGGCTTCGTGAAGTCCACTTTCTAGGCCACGTGGTAAACAAGGATGGGATTCATGTTGATCCATCCAAGGTTGATTCAATCAAGAACTGGCCTGCACCGCGTACACCAACAGAAATCCGCCAATTTTTGGGTTTGGCGGGCTACTACAGAAGGTTCATCAAAGACTTCTCAAAGATTGCACAACCCCTCACCTCACTAACTCAGAAAGGCGTTATCTATCATTGGGGAAATGCACAGGAATCAGTATTTCAGCACTTAAAGGATAGACTTTGTAGCGCACCTATTCTCTCATTGCCAGAGGGCATAGATGATTTTGTGGTCTACTGCGACGCATCTATTCAGGGTCTTGGATGTGTGTTGATGCAACGGGATAAAGTCATTGCTGATGCTTCGCGCCAACTTAATATTTCACGAACGGAATTACACTACACACGATTTAGAGCTGGGAGCTGTTGTTTTTGCGCTCAAGATATGGCGACATTACCTGTACGGTACCAAATGCACCATCTACACCGATCACAGGAGTCTCGAGCATATCTTCAAGCAGAAAGAGTTGAACATGCGTCAGCGTCGATGGGTCGAGCTTTTAAATGATTACGAATGTGCTATAAAGTACCATCCAGGCAAAGCCAATGTGGTGGCCGACGCCCTCAGTCGAAAGGATACTACACCTAGGCGTGTACGGGCGTTGCAACTGACTATTCAGTCTAGTCTTCCTTCTCAGATACGAGATGCTCAGGTAGAAGCAATGAAGCCAGAAAACGTCAGGGCTGAAGCCCTACGCGGTTCAAGGCAACGGTTGGAACAAAAGGCAGACAGCGCCTACTATGTAACGGGACGCATCTGGGTCCCACTCTATGGCAACTTACGCGAGCTTGTAATGGATGAAGCTCATAAGTCTCGCTACTCAGTACATCCTGGTTCGGATAAGATGTACCACGATTTAAAAACTACATATTGGTGGCCTAGCATGAAAGCTCATATAGCAACTTACGTTAGCAAGTGTTTGACTTGTGCGAGAGTCAAGACTGAATATCAGAAACCATCGGGCCTACTCCAACAACCAGAGATACCACAATGGAAATGGGAGCAAATTTCCATGGATTTTGTTACTGGCCTGCCTAGATCTCAACGTGGGAATGATACTATTTGGGTGATCGTGGATCGACTCACTAAGTCTGCACACTTCTTGGCTATCAAAGAAACAGACAAGTTCTCTACTCTAGCAGACGTATATCTTAAGGAAGTTGTCGCGAGGCACGGGGTGCCCACCTCTATTATCTCTGATCGTGATGCACGTTTTACTTCAGAACTATGGCAAGCAATGCACAAGTCCTTTGGCTCACGTTTAGATATGAGCACAGCTTATCACCCTCAGACTGATGGGCAGTCTGAGCGCACTATTCAAACTTTAGAAGACATGCTTAGGGCATGTGTGATTGACTTTGGCAACGGTTCGGAAAAGCATCTGCCACTTGTGGAATTTTCGTATAATAACAGCTACCACACCAGCATTAAAGCTGCTCCGTTTGAGGCATTGTACGGGCGTAAATGCCGGTCACCTCTTTGTTGGGCAGAGGTGGGGGATAGTCAGATCACTGGTCCAGAGCTTGTGGTAGACACAACAGAACAAATTGCTCAAATACGACAACGAATGGTGGCAGCTCGTGACCGTCAGAAAAGCTACACCGATAAGGGCAGGAAACCACTCGAGCTCCAGGTTGGGGAGCGAGTGCTACTCAAAGTTTCACCCTGGAAGGGTGTGGTTCGTTTTGGTAAACGAGGCAAGCTTAACCCACGATACGTCGGACCTTTTGAAATCATCGAGAAAATAGGCAAGGTGGCCTACAAACTGAACTTACCAGCAGAACTCAGTGTAGTTCACAACGTTTTCCACGTGTCGAATCTGAAGAAGTGTCTGTCAGATGAGACCCTAATAGTTCATTTGAAGGAGCTCACTATCGACGAGCAGTTACGATTCGTCGAGGAACCAGTTGAAATCACGGACCGGGATGTTAAGGTCCTCAAACGCACTAGAATCCCTCTCGTTTGAGTTCGTTGGAACTCACGTCGCGGCCCAGAGTTCACCTGGGAACGCGAAGAGCAGATGAAACAAAAGTATCCCCAACTATTCGCAAACAGTACAACCACTACTGAGGCTGAAGCTACGGAATTTCGGGATGAAATTCCAGATCAACGGGGGGAGGATGTGACACCCCAGGAAAACCAGGAAAATCGTGCAACTTAACTAGCTTCCTCAGTAACCGCGTGCTAAATTTCGGGACGAAATTTCTTTCAAGATGGGGATAATGTGACAACTCGAGTTTCGAAGATTCCATGTTCGCGTTAATTGCACGTTAATTGTTTAAATCGTTTGTTCACACGACTTGTTTGTTTCACAACAGTATACGTTTGTAATACGTTAAATTGTATTGTGATTGACATGTTATATTTGATGTGCAACATAAGTGTATTTGTTGATATATATTTGTATGTTGTTAATATATGGTGGGATGAGCAAAATATAAGTAGGTGTATTGTTATTAATGTGAAGCACCCTCTAGCCGAAAACCCCCACCCGAAAACACCCCACGACCGAAAACACCCCATGTGTTTTCGTCCACCTTGTGACCAATGAAATCAGAAATGGGCTTTAGGCCCAGTAGGGGTTCAGTTATATTTATTATTCTCAACCCTTATGTGAAAGCTTAATCGCCAAACCCTAGAGTCTTGGAACACGACGGCAACAATTCTTTTCGTGAAGCTTTTCCCTATTCCTTCTCTTTTTTCGGTTAGCATGATCTCCTCTGTTTGCAAACTATATTTCCTTGTCATGATTCATGATTGTTATGGTCTATGATTATATGTGATACTATGTATGATAATGTTTTGCATGATCATGTAACACAAACTGAGTAGTTAGAATAGATTAGTGTGTATTAACCGTTTTCTTTATTCCTGTTGTCATCATTCTATATCACATCATTGCATGTGAAGTCTTGAATAATGCAACCAAGTGATAAGGATCATTGCAGAATTTGTCGGTCATGTGTGAGCATTGATTTAATCAAATAGAGGGAATATTATTATAGTATTGTTAGTGGTGTTATTCATGAAGGTATGATCTATTGTTTATTAGATAACGCATGATCTGGGTTTTTGTTATTGGACCGAACATTCTAACAGTTTACATATATGTTGTTTGAGTTAATTATGGGTTGAATGAATTATAGAATTGTTGGTTGTGTTAATGAAGGTTGGATAGGGTCGATGTTCATCATGGAGTTAGATCTGATGTTGTGATAGATCTCGGTGCATATACAGTTCAATGTATAGTAATCATATTAATTCGGTGTTAAATGATTTCGGATTAATGCCTTATATGTGTGGAGGATTGCATGAATTAATTTGACTGAATGACTATGATGAAGTCGGCATATTGTAGATGATCATTAGGGTTATGGGTGTGTGACTGTTGATGATGATTGGGGTCAGCGAACATACAGACACCACGAAAACACAAGGGTCAGACGAAAACCCTTTGTGTTTTCGTCACACCTCATGTTCAACGAAAACACTAGGGTTTTCGCCACTAGTGAATTCGTTCAAAAGGGATTTCGCCAAAGTCTTGTTTTGTCACATGTGATTTCGTCAAGTGTCAGCTTATTATCTCTGTTAGTTCAGTTAATCTTGTTATCTTATTATCTCTGTTAGTTCAGTTAATCTTGTTAGCTTGTTATCTCTGTTAGTTTAGTTAATCTTGTTAGCTTGTTAACTATGTTGAGTGAGTTAACCTTGTTATGTACATTAACTACGCTAAGTGTGCTAACTTTATTATGTATACTAATTCTGATGATCCTGATTAACACTGTTAAACTTACCAAGACTGTTGATGAGTAACTAAGTTAAAACAAACTGAGAAAGCCTTTAATGTAAAGCTTGAGTTGCATGAATGTGATTAACTGCTTATGTGATACATGATGTTGACTGTCAAACGCTTTATGACATAGATTACATGCGTATCATTACGAACATGAACTGATTGAATATACGTGCATACTATAGGACGTGATTGATTACTTGCGAGCACATAGTTTAGCATACCGAGCAAACTAAGGTGAGTTCACACTTTCTACAAAGCATGGGATTCCCAGGGGTTGGGAATGGGTTAAGGAACATGGATTCCTCGTCCTTTCTTGGGTAGGACAGTACGGTTCAGGAATATAATTCCTCGTCCTCATGGACAGTTAACTTTCACTAGACCAAAACTCTATCACGAAGTCCCTCCTTTTTATATCGACTTAATCGCCGGGCCAATGGCGAGCGGGTCATTAGTTAGATAGCGCTATTTAGGTTTGACAAACCTCACACCGTGCCGCAGAGGACGGGCGTGAACTAATGGATCTGGGCACGTCAATGATGATAGACATTGACAGTTCAGGGCACATAAACATGACTACAGTCAGCAGTCGATATGGTAACGAGTCTAGTAGTATATACATGGGGTAGCCCCCACGGCCGGAGAGCCAGATAAATAAACATGGGGTAGCCCCCACGGCTGGATTGCCAGAGTAAATGGGATTAAACTAAACACGTTTTCAACTATGGGGTAACCCCCACGGCAGGGATGCCAGTTAATGGAACTGTTTTTGGAACAACTTAAAATGAACACCCAACTGTGAACTCGCTCAACATTATTGTTGACTCGTTACTACATGCTTTGCAGGTCAATAGGTACTTAGCTGGAGCTTGCATGGGGAAGAGTCGTTGTGGGAAAAGGACAGCTGTGTGCCATGTTAAACTTTGAAACATTTGAACTTATAATTGGTTTTGGATTTAATCGTTATGCATCCGCTTGCAACTTAAACTATGTTTGTTTTGGACACCAATTGTATTGGTTGGACTTTTATAATTATTTACTTGCTTGTTCAATATGATTGGTGGCTTGATCCTGGTCAGTCACGCCTCCAAGCGGTGATACTCCGCAAATGGATTTTGGGGGTGTGACATTTGCAGTTTTGATCGAGACGATGTGATAACGTGCTAAACAACAGAAACCCCATCAAGACCCAAGTGATCCGATCGAACAGGAATCACCCAAGTCCGATCAGTTCACAGGTTCGTGACGGTGGTTCATATTTAACCCGAAATCGACAATCTCTTTGATAGAAACCATATCTTGAACCAACACATCACTAAGAAGGAGTGGAAGGTTAGAACGAGCTGTGATTCTATCGGTTTTGAGTGCATTGAGTGTAAAAGAGTTGAAAGAAAGTTGGAAATCTGTCTTTCAATCCTTTTCTCCTTGAATATGTCCAAATCCAGACGAGATCTTTGTTTGTTTGTGTGGAAATCTTCCAGATCTAAGTTGTTCTTGGTGGATTGAAGCCGAAACATGAAGTTCATAAGAACCCCATGATGACATCATCCTAGAACGCCTCAAATCCAGTGATTTCACGGTTAAAAGTTAAGATTCAAAGGTGAAAAAGATGAAGGAGTGCGTGTAGATTATAGAAGTACAAGATTTAGGTTGAAAACTTACAAGAATCGCGAGAAATCGAGAGAAAGAAGGGCTGGAGCGAGCTGGTCGAGCAGAGGAGCTGTCACATCGAGTGATGTGACAAGTGAGGGTATTTATAGGGTTTCCCAAAAAGGAAAGTGCAATGGGTCGAGTGGGTCACCGATCGGATGGCTGTCCGATCGGATGGCAATCCGATCGGTTGACTATCCGATCGAGTAGTCACTCGATCGTGTGGCTCCGCCTACTGAGTTTTGGCGTTCTCGTTTCGTGCGTTGGGTTTTGCGATGCGTTTCGAATGAGCGATGCGATAGTTTACCCATTAGTTATGCAAATAACCTAACTACTATATCTAACATACAATCATCATAATTAACTTACGTTTAGCGTTGGCGATTCGATTGCGATAGAGTTGCGATTGCGTTTCGATTAATCATCACGACACATAAACATAAATAATCATGCACAAATAATCACATAAGTAGCGCACACACGTAAAACAATATCCAGAACGCATAATTCGAGTTGCGAATGCGATTGCGATGCGATAAGCGATTAAGCGATAAAACAGCGATAAACATCGATTAAACCTCGATTGTTAACAAGTACTCCACATAATACAACTAAAGTGATGAAATAAATAGATTATCTACAAGTCAAAGAAGTCAAAACAGTAGTTGAGCAAGGAGTGACAGATTGCAATTAGCAATCTTTTCTTCCTTTGACTTCAATCTTGACTTTGACTTTCGAAACACGGGGTGTTACACAGGTTTACAGTTTTCAAACCACAACGCCATCGCCGAAGAGTTTTAAAGAAAACGAAAGATCCAATAACCGGCAAAGGGAAGGTAACATGGGTCATCAATCCAGCAAATGTTGTGACGAGAGTTAAGATCCATCCGGAAATTGCAGTGACGCTCACCAAATTTAAGAAACGGTTCTATGATGGAAAAACTGTTGAAGCAGTCATCAGATCCAATTCAAATGAAGATATACGTATTTTAGATCCAATGGATGTGTTTATGTTCTGTTTGTTCGATTTAAACGTTCTTTATGGCAATAGAATTCATGTCGGTGCCGGAAATGAGTACTTGGAAGAAGGCATGTTATTCCAACGGACAGTAGAAAGAGCATGGGAACGAAGGAGATAAATGATCGATATCTTGACGAGAATCGAGAAACAAAAAGAGAAAGAGGAGGCCACATAAAAGGAAAAGCAAAGAGAAAAAGAAACAAAAGTCTCCAGCAAAACAAAAGAGCCCTCACCCCAATCTGGTCACATCAGAATCTCAACCTTCGGCCTCATCCACATATGAGGCCACTTCGAAGGATCCTCCAATTGTCAGTGAAGCTGTTTCTACTCAACCACAACCTGAACAGGTCGCAGATGAAGCTACAACAGATCCAGTAACCGAGGTTCAAGACTGAAAGACCTTTCAAGTACGCAATGATCTAGGGGGGATATAGTTAGAGCGTTTGAGATCGTTGGTACTTGTTTTATTAGGTTATGGATTGCTTTGTTTAAATTTATTATGTTCTAGAAAGTTCAAGGGGTGAAATTGTAATTGTTTGATAGTTTGTAGCCCTGAGGTGGCGTAATTAAGATACCAGCGTAATTAATAATTACGCTGGTTGGTCTGTAACTATATATATGCATTGTAATGAAACCCTAGCCAAGGTTCTTGGACTAGTTTTGGTGAAATCTCTTGTGTTGTGTTTTCTTATTGATTACTAAGCAAAATCCGATATCCATGTGCTTCTGTTGATTATATCATTTGGGATTACTAAAACAACACTTGTTTTTTTTATCCAAACAAGAATCTTCATCTTCATCTTTGATTTTCTTAACTTTTACACATTTAAACACCTAATCAATATGTGTTTGGGTGATAACAATCATACCACTGAGATCCGGATCTTGTTTGGGATTCACACTATTGGTGGCCTGGGATGAAGCAGGACATTGTTAAATATATTGCAAAATGTCTAACTTGTTCACAAGTAAAGGCGGAATATCAGAAGCCGTATGGCAAGTTACAACCGTTGGGAATTCCTGTATGGAAATGGGAAGACGTGACGATGGACCTATAACCAAATTTCCCAAAACAAAGAAGGGGCATGACGCCATATAGCTTGTAAAATAAAATTTTTACAATTGAAAAAAACTATAGCAATAGTTTGTTTAAATTAAAGAGAACAAAATGCTTGTTAGTACAGTGTAATTTTTTTTTAAAGAGATTATCGTATGGAAAAATTATAACCGTTTGAAAATCGGGGGTGAGGTATGTTCAAGAGAGAATAACCATAATACTCTTCCCTCTTAGAGCATTCACAATCAAGTTTTTTTTTTTTTGTGCGACTAATTTCTTTAATCCCCTGTCGTCTATATGACTTGAACCGAAGATCTTCCCCTCTCCAACCTAGGTGTTTTAAAGGCTTTGCCTTTGCCAATGGATCACCACCCCATTGATATTCACAATCAAGTCTCTTACTTCATCTCTATCTCTTTTTTTTCAATTAAATAATATTTTTTTTTATACATTTATTATTACCTTTTCCCTCTCCTCTACTAATAAACATTTTCAAAAAATATTAAAAAAAATATATAGGTGAACAATATCTTCTCTAATTTACTAATAAATAGTAACTTTTTCTCCTTTTTCTATCTACTCCACTGACAACTATTTACAACTAAAAATATAGAGGTTACACTAACATAAATATATAACATCCATTGTCAAGCCTAAATTGTCTGCTACATTTTGCACAGAAAATCCCTATCTGATGCCTACTTTTTATATGCTTTTAGAATTTATAAAATAACTAGTGTATTTTATCTTTTAAACAATAATAGTATAACCTGTTTTTAAATAAGTAATTTACAATACTTTTAAATTTTAATACACTATAATTACCCTACAACAATTGACCACACACGATGTAGTATTATGATTGCATTGGTACCATTTGCATATCTCATTAAATAGAGTGAAGGTTTTGTTGAGCCAAAAAGTTTGGTTGTAGACTTATAAGGGGGCGTTTGGTTCGCAGAATCATTTGGAATTGGAATTGGAATTGGAATTGGAATTTGTATAGGAATTAGAATTTGAAGGAATTGGATTTCGGAATTTAAACATTTCAATTGGAATTGGAAATTGTTGGAATTGGAATCTCAATTCCATTTTTGTTGTGTTTGGTTGTCAAATGAATTGGAATCCATCACCCCGGCACCCACAACCACCAGTTCGCTTCGAAACGGTTCGGGTCGAAGCAGTTCGATTCGAAACGGTACGGGTCGAAATGGTTCAGATCGAAACGGGCGTGTGTCGAAACGGTAAGTGTCGAAACGGTACGGTTCGAAACGGTTCGATTCGAAACAGTACGTGTCGAAACAGTACGGATCGAAACGGTTCGCGTCGAAACGGTACGCGTCAAAACGGTTCGATTCGAAACAGTACGGGTCGAAACGGTTCGCGTCGAAATGTTTTGATTCGAAAGACCGGTACGGGTCGGGACCGGTACGGGTCGAAACGGTACGCGTAGAAACGGTTCGATTTGAAACGGTACGGGTCGAAACGGTTCGCGTCAAAACGGTACGGGTCGAAACCGTTCGCGTCGAAACGGTACGAGTCGAAACTGTTCGCATCGAAATTGTTCCCGTCGAAACGGTACGGATCGAAACGGTTAGGATCGAAAATGTACGAGTTGAAACGGTGCGAGTGGAAACGGTCGAGGATTCCAATGAATTTACTTTAATTCCTTCTCATATATGAAGGATTTTGAATTCCCTTTAGTTAAAGGAATTTGAATGAATTCATGCTTAATTCCAATTTCAATTCCATTGTCAACCAAACACATAAAGATTGGAAGTGGGATTCCAATTCCATCAAATTCTATGAACCAAACATCTTTAGAGATGGAATTCAAATTCCAATTCCCTTGAATTCTCTTGAATTCCATTGAATTCCTGCAAACCAAACCCCCCCCTAAGGAACACCTGTAAATTAACATAAAAGAAAATATGCCAATTAGGTAGTGGTGGAGTGGTTGGAGAAAGAATTGGTGTTTTTTGTGAGTCAGGTTCGATTCCCACTCTCTTATTATTTTCTGCGTCATCCAGATGAAGAGCGAATACAGGTGGCGCCGGTTCGACTTAGATGGGAGGCGAGGTTTTACCGATTATTTCATTGGCATGCCTTCGGATGGGTGGAGGTCGGATTTTCACGCATCTAGCGAGAGCCAAGGGGCTGGCGGTGGTCGAGTAGTCGACCTTGCTCACAACGTCTGGTGTCACGGTGGTTAGCACGTCATTCATTGCCGTTAAAAAAACATAAAGAAAATATTTTCAAAGTCATTTATTGTTATCGTAACCAACCAAAAAGGGTGCATTAAGTGCAAATAGGAAATAAGGTGAACATGCGGATGTAACTAAGTCAATCCGTAGTGGGGCGCTATGCCCCAAGATGCCGCTGGAAAACGCCCCCAAACACCGAAACGAGGGGCGGTATAAATGAAAAAATGGGGTGGGGCGCGAGTATTATAGCGGCGGTATTGGGGTTGGTTTTCAAACTTTAACCAATCAAATTTAAGCAAGGTTTTTTATAATTAATTAATAAAATTAAAAATTAATAATTAGGTAATGATGGGTAGGGGCTTTATGACTACGAACCTCTAGTGATATAACGCCCCATAAAGCCCCCGTGTGACGTGGCACGACATGTGTCGCATAACGCCCCACAATGGACTTTATGACTACGGATGACCTAAAAAAGTATAAAGTTTTTTCTGCTCTAGTTTATCAATATGGGTATTTACTATTCAGTTTAGCCAGCACTAACAGAATTATTGGTTGTGCAGTTAATATTTCTGTAGTTTTTGCTCTAGTTTATCATTATGGGCGTTTACTATGGAGTTTAGCCGGTTGTGACATAAATTCTTAGTTTTTGCTTTGTTTACCATTAGCTTAGCCATTTAGATTTCTGAATATATTTTTTCTTACCGCTCTAATTTTTAAGAAAGTTATGTTTTTAACAATATTAACATATGATAAATTATAATATAGATATCTTCATGACTCTAAAAAGTTTGAAATAAGTAAAATATGTAAAATTCTTTATGATATAAATCCAAAAAATAAGTTAATACTTCGTAGTATACAAAATATAAATAATGATAGTAGTTTTTTTTTTTTTTTTTGAAGGGCAAATTTGAATCACTGACGGACCACTGGAGTATCATCGTGCCACCAGCGGAACCACCCGATCATATCCATCTCCACTAGTTAATAATGTCTATACACCAATTCAGCAGGAAACCCAATAAATCTGGGAAAAACCCCCCTTTTGGGTAACGGGTTGGATATCACCTAATCTCATGCCGTCTCACGCCCATGAAAATTTTAAAAACTAATGCATACTTGGTACCATACCCGAATACTCGTACCATTGCCCATCCCAAATTTTCCGGGTTTTAGGTCCAGGTTCAATTGTTATTCCTAAAAATACACCACAAAATTGTAACAACCGTCAAATCCAGACTAACGTCCGTACAAACTCAAAGCTCGAACACATCGTGATCTTACATTTTAGACTTTAATTTTTATTAATTGGGTCGTCATATGCATAGCAATCTCTATTCGTGTCACAATTTTCATTTGGTAATTTTTTGAAATTACGGGATCACTCACGAATTAACCCGACACACACGAATGTTGGTGATAAATTCGATAATTCCATAAAAGCGTATACAAATTCAATGTGTTTGAATTTTATATTTATACTTTTATTTACAAGAATTTAAGCGATTTTAGTTTTGCATATCCAACATGTGTGTATAGCTTAGGTAAACATATATAAAATGGACAAACACATGGGTGTTTACATAATAGTGAGCCTATTTTTTTTTATAGAACGAAACTTTATGCAAAAACCAAGTTTTTAGTTGAGACTTTTTAGTTGGTCTTCAACATTGTCCAAACTATCACTCCAACTCCTCACCAACTTTAGAGTAAACAAATCCCAAACCAACAACTCTCTGAAACTCAATGCCATGACAAAAAAAAAAAAAAAAAAAAAAAAGATTATCATTTACCCACACCATTAGACTAGTGGGTATGGAGAGTCCCATCCCCAAGGGGATGGGCCGTCACGTCAGCGCCACGTAGGCTCGGCTTGGAGGATGGACCTAGGGGGTGGGGGATGAACCCCTTTATGTATGTATGTATGTATGTATGTATGTATGTATGTATGTATGTATGTATGTATGTATGTATGTATGTATGTATGTATGTATAGATGTGTGTGTGTTAGGAGAGAGGAGAGAGGGGCGTCGAGTTCGGCTAGTGGGAGTCGAAGTTGCCGGGCTTGGGGCGGCGACGGGCATGTGGGGGTGGGGAGTTTGGGGCAGCGGCGGGAGGACGAGCCTCCATACCGCTTAGTCTTACTTAACGTTTGTGTATGAAATTGGTGAAGCCCAAGTACTACTACTTTGGGAATTGTAGTAGTCAACATCCCACACTCATTATCCTCATGGTTTGTTTTTTTTAAATAAACTCACCATCCATACTGTATATATTGCATTCAAAGAACCCTATTGCAATTGGAATAATCTTGAAAAAAAATCTATATCAACCACTTTTTTTTGAACGGCTAGCTCAGTTGGGAACTACCCGACATATTGCGAACGCGGCCCGAGTTCGAGACGGCGCCAAGGCGCTTGCAACTAACATACCACACCGAGGCCCGGCCAAGAGTAACTCGGGGCTGCCAGGAATCGAACTTGTGACCTCAGCAGGATGGGAACCACCTTAGGTGTAAACCCACCCTACCTCAAACCAGCTGGGCTGGAGATCATTGATCCCCACAACTTACGGCTACATCTCAGAATGTATAACATCTCAAATCCCTCTTTCTCTACATCTTAGCCGTAGTCCCCCCATACCACCCTCATATTGCATTTTTTTTAAGAACAAATCTATACAAGTGTTGGATTTTCAAGCGAGTTTTCAAGTTCAAGCCATCCAAGTTTTCTTTATCCTTAATCATCCATTCTTACTCGATCTTTGTAAGTTTTCTTAGTAAAGCCCTTTCTTTTTTTACTAACTAAACATGTATAGGATTCACCCAAGTAGTAGTGTTAGTTTGTCTAAAGCTTGTGATTTGGCAAAGATCATCTTCTAACCAGCATGGTTTTATTGGAATAACTAGTGCTATTTTAAGGTTAATACATGAGTTTTGCAGAGTTCGTGCATTGGTGTTTTATGTATTTTCCATGGTAGTGTTAAAATAGACAAAGATATATTGGTCATCTTTACCCAGGTTGGGAAATATATTTATGTTTCTTGAAGTTTTATGACTAGATATATTTTGGAATAAATATTATCTAGAAAATGACATACATTTGGATATCGAGTAATGATAACATTTTGTATATAGAAATAAGGATTATAAGCCCTAAAAAAAACGATTGGTGATGAAAACTACATATTTTGACAAGTTTCATGACATTTTACGTCGAAAAAGGTAAATACTAAATGTTTTGGAAAATATATCTATTTTTAGTATAAGTGTGGTTGTTCACAAAAACAAATTTAGTCTGTAATAGACTAAAATATATATTTTGGGGTTTGTTTCTAAAATAGATATAAATAGTATGTTTGGTCGTCACCATATAAATATATATATTTGGATAAATTATATGTGTTAATTAAAGGTTTGAGTAAACCTCAATTTTCGTCCCTGTGGTTTGCTGATTTTAACACTTTCAGTCTAATAGTTTATGAATTACATTTATCATCCATTAGTTTGCTGATTTTAACAGTTTCAGTCCATCAGTTTCCTGATTTTAACAGTTTCAGCCCACACCAGTGTTAGCAGTGTGGACTGAAATTGTTAAAATCAAGAAACTAATGGACTGAAACTGTTAAAATCAGCAAACTAATGGATAATAAATGCAATGTTTAAACTATTGGATTGGAAGTGTTAAAATTAGCAAACCATAGAGATGAAAATTGAAGTTTACTCTAAAGGTTTTAATGTTCAAAGAATAGTTTATGACTTAAAAAAAAGGGCTCTCCAAGAAGCAAAATGTCTATTTTTGTACGACTATAACATATTTGGGAACTTATATTTATGTAGAAATATTTTAGATATTTTATCTACATGGATATGTATCGTATTTGAAATTATACTTTTCCTAAAAATAAATATAATTTGTATATTTATTTATTTGCGTTCGAGACGAGTTACAGACTCGGGTTGAGATATTTATTTATTTTATAAGCCTGAACACGTTTCCATACGAGAATCCATCGGTCGAGTTATGAAAACCGACTTATAAAATAAAAATAGTACAATGGGATAAATTTTTGTATAAAAATAATATATATTATGTTTACTACGATACGTGACGTACTTGGAAGTACGTTCTCTAAAAATAAATATATGATATATATTTATTTATTTGTTGAGACAAAACACGAACTATGTGGTATACAACTTTGGTCATATCTACATTTATATTTATTTATAAGTCTAAATAAATATATTTGGGTAGTCGGGTAACACATCACCAACGCTTGTCGGGTACGTGAGTTGAACTTTTTTAGAAGTGAAATATATTAACATGTCGAGTCGTGTTGGGTGAATCAAATACATGCCAGACATGAATGTCATGAACATAGAATAGACTTTAAATGTGTCTTAATATCATTTAGGGCACGGTTAGGTCGCCGCACGTGCACGTGGACATTGCTATTTATTAGTTGTTATTTGGAGCTTACGCTTTTCCGACAAGGTGAGTTCATAACCCCCACTTTTTCTAGTTTTACATTTTTTTACAAATGTTTTCGGGGGTGGAAAGACATGCAAGTTTTGCAAAAATAAACAACTTTTCGATGAACGGAAACTCATATTTCTAAATCATATTAAGAATGGATTACAAAGAACTTAAATGGTTTACGAACGATTTATAGATATACCGGTTTTACAAAACAAATGCGTATTTTCGAAACGTGCATGATTTTCATGAGTAGGGACGGGATCGTCCTAGTTATAACAACGAGACTACGTTGGTCTGCGTTTGAAGAACAGGACACCCAGTGAGTTCATGTCCCCCTTTTCTTTTTAACGTTTCGGTTTTACAACTCTCGGGGGGGGGGGGGGGGGGGAATACATGTTACTTTGGTATGGTTAAGTTACGGAATGAATTAGTAGATCACGTGCGAATAGGCTGATACTTAAAGCACCATTAATCTTGTTTAAGACCAAGGAACAAAGGGGGGTAGATCTATCGGGTACAGGGCGAGCCCCACTCATGGGTCCTTGTGCGGCCACATGGAGTTTCCTTTGTTACCCTCGCCGGGTGGACCGGTACTAAATCGCTTACGGGTTGGTGGCTTCCTATGTCGGCACACATATTAATGTCCTAGCTACACATTAATGATCAGCATGTTCATTGACGCTTTACATACCGGATTTCGATACCTAACTTTCAAATGTTTTTAAGATTCATTTGACGCAAACTCATAACACATGGATTTACGAACTTGCTAACGTTTTTCACTTATGTATAAGTAAGAGGACGTGTTGGTCCTGCTTACAAAGACTCTTTTGGGCTCGGCCCATTCTCTCTCATGCAATGCACAAGGATA